>CM035415.1:111085031-111635031 GCA_020310875.1 Ceratopteris richardii
TGTTTGCATCTCATCGCATGTGAATAGCTTCTGTTCGATAAAATGCCGGATGGCCCTATCAATGCCTCGCAAAGAGAAACTGTCGTCAAATTCCTGCAATTTCAGGAATAGGGTATCCAAAGATGGCATATTCTCCTATTTGATCAGGTGTCCACATGACATAACGCCGCATAAATTCATCATCACACGCGTTGGGTGCTCTCCATCTGTACTGAAGCCCGTAGATTCACATACTCACCAGCGTAGGCACCCAAATGCTCCGATAGAGCCAGCATGTCTATACTCTCGTGATGATAAGCTTTACATGTGAAATAGAGGATTGTGAAGACCATTATACCTATCTCTTCCACAACAGCGAGGATGACAGCGAATATAATGGCGATGAGCACACGAAGGCCAACTTTCGACAAGCTCAAAGACGCGAAATCAAAACCGATAACAACCAGGCTTGTAAAGATGAGATAAAGTGCGTAAAGGCAGTATGCCTCTATCCGCTTCCCTTTTATCAGCAAATTGCTCTTCTTCAGCGCCTTGATGCCATTGCTTTCCTCTAGTACAGATATGACACTTGCAAGGTTGAAGATGCACGTGAAATGAAACAGTGCTGCCGCAAAAAGCAGGCTCACAATCCACCACATCACCTCCGCAACAATAAAACTTAAAGGGTAGAATACCAGGAACACAAAGAGGACTATGGCCAGGAAGGCTCCAAGTAGGAAGAACACAAACACAAAGGCCCACAGGAAAGTGATGAGAAGGCGACGCCATACCTTGGGCAGCACAGATATGACCTTCCTAAACGTGAGTGTCCGCTTCGTGTAGATGCATGCAACAGAGTAGACGGTAGCCGCTGTCGATAGAAGAGCAAAGGCGAGGACAAGCAGGACATATGCTGCCAGGAGGAGGCCGAGACGTATCCGATCAGCAGTGATACGGTGCCGTAGAGACCCATCGATGTCCTCCATGTCCTGGTATCTCCGCATACGAGTAACGAGAGGATCAATGGCAAGATAGTGCGCCAAAACGATGAAGCATAGTGGTAAAGTGAGAGTTACTGCAATAGCAAGGAAGAGCTTCGCACGGGCAAAGAGCACAGAGAAAGAGTGCTTCACAATTCCACAAACCCTCAGGTGCTGCACGTTTCCCCAGCCGGGTCCGCCTTCGAAGGTCTCCATGTTGTAACCTGGGCAAGAACCCGTCGAGTCGGTAGCTTTCCTAGCAGCGATCGGCAAGCCGAAATCGAACTGTAGTAGTCTCCAGCTCTCTGGCTATGGCTGATGCCGTGCAGAAAACAGTAACGATACCCCGAGACCGAGGGAAAGAGGATGGAAAAAATGTGACTCTGCTGCTGCCGAAATTACGAGCTATGGAAAGCTTGATCCCGCACTTTACCACCTTGTCTGTGTGTGTGCGCGCGTGCAGACGCAGCTTGATGTGAACGGAAGTGGGTGTGCAAGTACATGAGCGAGCGCGTGTCTGGGCGTACCTTCGTTATTTTTGCTTCTGCGGACCTTGGAAGGACCATGGATGATGTATGTATCATGAAGGAAAAAATATTCTTGGAATCATTAGAAAGAAAGTTTGTGCCATATGCTTGCCTCCGAATTTTTTTTTCTTTTTTTAACAACGGGAAACATAAAACACACTCACAAACCCACTTCGTTCATGGAGGGGGGAGAGACATCCCCTTCTTACACTACTACACTACAAGAGACGCTCATACAATTGAAACATGGCCATCTGCCTAAAATAAAGTACAATTGAAACATGGCCATCTATCTAAAAGAAGAGAGCGAAATCCCCTCCTCTCGAGCTTAATTGCACTTTCTTCTCCATGAATTTGTACCTTTGTTGCTTGCTATGTGGACCTCGGAACTTTCCCAAATAATTATATGACATCCATACACAAGGTTTGTTAAAATATACAACACCAATCTTAATCCAGGTTTCCTTCCCTCAAAAGAAGGTTTGTTAAAATATATAACACCGATCTTTATCCAGGTTTCCTTCCCTCAAAAGCATTGGGCACAAGCTAGTCACAAGTTCTCCATGTCCATAAAAGAAGGTGTGCTAAGTGTGGTTGATGTATGGTGTCATATGATTTTGATATCATATTCAAGTAGGAGAGCATATGATTTGTCCAAGTCTCGTAGGTGGGTTGGTTAAGCACTAGTCTTTTGAGGCGAAGGTCTTGTGTACAATCTTCGGGTTAGACATGTAATGGCTTTGGCCAGTTTAAACCAGTTGTAATCAATTGTAAATTTGTCTAGTCTTTGCTTTGTAAGATACGAGAGGTTCCGCGAGTACTATACCCATTCATCTGTATAATTGTTCTTGCAAAATTAAAGCTCTAAAAAATAGACGCTTGTTGAACTTCCATTAAAAAAAAGGGTAGGAGAGCATAGTAACGACAAAGCTAAGGTGAAAGAGGAAAGAAACAAATTTAATGAACATGAACAATGGCCCTCGCATAAGATGCTTTTGTAGTGTGACTTCGCAAAATTGGGCACTTTATACTAGTGGGCAAAGGGTGATTCCAAGCAAAATGGTGCTCGTAACCATTGGTCCATTCGCGTCACTCAAAGTCCACGTGTCTGTTTTGTAGTCGTTTATGCATTAAAAATTGGAAATATCCAGAAACTGTGTGAAACAAGTGCGCCATTCATTATTTGATGCGGCATTCGCATACATAACATGCTTGTTTATTTGACGTGGCATCTCATACCTTTTGTTGACAATACAAGGCGAAATAAGGTCATATCGATATGTTTGTCCAACTCTACTCGGCTAGAGAGATACAATCGAGTACTAAGTACTAGGTAACAAGATCATATAAAGGGGAAAGACAAAAAAAGAGGGTAGCACACCGATTAATCATCTAACGAACATAAGTGTTCAACATTAATAGTTGTGGTCTATCAATGAACCCATCTACTTTTGTTTGTCAAATTAGAGAGTTTACAAGCTGTAAGAAGACAATGCGAGCTACATACATGGAGTTAAATTGTATGGAGGTATGCATGTCATGCTCCTCCTAGCCATGTATTCATTTTAATACATTCCACTCACCTCCCATTTATGTGAGAACCCAAATGGGTCCTCACATCAGTGCCACTTGGCATTCATATGAGAGCCCATATGTCCAAGGGACTAAGGAAGGCTTTAACTAGAGTTTCCATTTAACATTTTCTTTTCCTTAAGTCCATTTTTATCCTCAAAAATGGTATTGCCAAGTTCTAATGAAAGAGGGAAAAATATTAGACTACATAATCCCATTGAACTCCATGTATCCTAAGTACATGGTCATCTCTGTGTGGTGTTCCCCATATCCTTCCCCTTGGGTAGATGCTTGGGAAGGCAAAGTAAGGTGAGAGACCATCTCTGAAGGGTATTAACTCACTCAAAGTAGCACTATCCGTTGAACTATCTTTCCACTTTACTAAGCACTCTTTATAAAGGTGACTCCTACTCTACTTAAGCACATACTATAGGACATCCTTATGAAGTCATGCCAATAAAACTACATTTTAACAAGATCATATGTCTTTTTAACTCTAAGGTTGCCCTCACTAGGTGTCTCATGACACTCATAAAGAATATGTTGTCTCATCTCTAGGTCTCTCAAGACACACACCTTTCCTTTATACAACACATATCCATCATGAACATTGTAATTCTTCCACTTGAATCCTTTTTTAATATCTATTAATAATTCATCCATTTGAGACCTATGTATCTAGATCCCCTTTCTCAATGGCTTCCCATGTCCTAGAATATGCATAATCAAGCCTACATTTTCCTCCAACGGATTCAACTAGCTCACTAGTGATAGTGATCTGAGTAAAACTCAATCCATTGAACACACCTAAGTTCATTATCACATTCTTGAAGGGTCTCTACCCATCGTGTCTAATATAAATCTATCTCATAGAATAATTCTTTTGAACAAGCTCTAGTTTCTTGTTATCAAAAGCAACTAGCCAACCGTCCTATACTAGAAACACTCCTATAGCAAAGTCACTCATACCAATCTCAACAACACAATATTTATTAGGATCCACCATATGCAACAAATCTGAAGAGTAAGAATAATAGATATCTTCATTAAGTGTTCCTTTCAGGTACTTGGGTACCCTCTTTGTAGCATCCATGTGTGGCCTTCTACATGAGTGCATGATCTGACTAAGGAATCCCACACTATATGATATGTCTGGTTTTGTGTGAGTAGCATATATCAAGCTACCAACTAAGCTTTGATACTCTTTAGGATCATCAATCTTATCACCTTCATAAACACTTAATTTATGGTTCGATACTAAAGGTGTACGTGCAAGCTTTGTGTTCTCCATTCTGAACTTGAGAAGTAGGTCTTCAATGTATCTTCTTTGAGTTAGATACATCCCTTCATCTATATAAATATTACCATGATAGGAGTTACCTTCCTTTATGCTATTGTTGGCCTCTTGATTGAAGAGTTGTCCAAGAAAGAAGTTGATGTCTAGAATTTTCACATCCATGATGAGATCATAGGCTGTGGTGAAAGATTGCCATTGCTTGTCACCTCTAATCCCATTGAGAATTTGCCTCATGATGGCCTCTTTTTCAATCAACTCTCCAATGGATGCCAATTGATCAACAACCTCCTTGATAGGAGCCTTCTTCATCTAGTTGAACTCATTCCAAAGATGGTTCTTCCTTGATTTTGTACTAGCAAAAAAGAAAGTCGCTAGAGCATCCCAAGTCTCTTTAGATGTCTTGCATCCTCTAATATGTGGTAATAGAAACTCATAGATAGAGTTGAGTATGTATGACCTTGCTTGAGCATCCCTTGCACACCAAAGTGTGAGCATATATGTTTCCTCTTGAGTAGGTCCTCATTTGGATCTTGGAATAGGTAGTGCTTCATCACTTGATACAATCCCATATAGATTCCATCCTTGAAAATAAGCCTCCATTTTGATTTGCCAAGCAGCATAAGGTGTCTATCAAGCTTCTCAATCATTGATGGAAATCCATCTTTCATCTTGAAGTTGTTGTGATACCACTGAAAAAAAGCTAGAGAAGCTTGGAGAGGCTTGGAGAGTAGAGTTGTCAAGTGGTGAAGTTGGTCCAACAAACTAGCATAAGACTAGCCCTAGCTCTTTGGATATGTAAAGTAGGCCTTGTAGAATTTTGGTTAGTGCAATAAAACCCAATAGATACTTTGGAGCATCGACAAGAACAAGTTGATGCAAAATAGATAAGTTGCACCTTGACTAGCTCACAAAAACCTTCTAAGAATGGATGGAAGTTGTGACTTCAAACACTGACAGAAGCCAACACAATAACAATTGGAAAAATTCATCTTAAGGGAGTTTCATACATAGGGTTGGCTTGCTAAAATTCATAAAATTCCTAATTTATACGAGCCAACGAAGGAGCAATCACCTTAACACTAAACTCGTGTCATCTCAAATTTCTAGGGATGTGTAGAGAGTGGGGGCAAGACTCAAAAACTTCAATCTCTCTGCTATTAATGAACCAAATGACTTGACAATTTTTACACATAAACTAGAAAGTAATACCTTTCAAGTGAATGCTTAAACACATGATTTGGAGCTCTATAGGGAGAGCAGCAATCTCTGCAAGTTGCCTGAGTCTGAGGAAGAAGGAGCAGAGAATAGAAATGGCACCAACCAATGATCACAGAATATATGTACTGCTTCAAATCAACACTCTACTTAATGCACAAATCTTGAGGATATGAACATGCCTTTTGTTCATGGATTTGAATTCGAAACTAGGCAGGTTTGGTAGTTTAGATTGATTGGAATCTTTTCCTACAATCTAGGAAAAGAGAAAGTTGAAGTCCCATCCACTTTTTTATTAATTGACTGAGGGTCAATCCCAACCACTTCTAACTCGTGTCTTTGAAGCTTTTACTCTTTCCTTTTACAAAAAAGATAAATACTTTGGAAATTACACAAGAAGGTGGTCCTATGATCAAACTCTCAATAAAATAAATGAATGCAAATAAAACTATGCAAGGAGTATATGTGGCATCATTCAAATGGTGGATTTGATGAAGACTATTTCCACCTCAAGCATAATTAAAGCTTGATGTTCCAACAAAATTATCCATGGTGCTCTAAGTTGTAAGGCCCCCATAATGAGTAGAAGCCATATTGGGTTGCCATTCAAGGTGTAAATAAAGGCCTTATGGCACCTCACAGTTTCACCATAGAACCTGGCGGAAGTGCAAAGGGGGCTTCCCCCTTCTATGGGGTCCCTTTTGCCTATATGGTCAAGACAGTAGGACTTCTAATCATGGAAACATTGCTAAGTTGTATATTTTTCCAACTATTTTGCCTAATTCTATTTATCTATATTGAATCCCATTGTAAAAGACATATAAGCATGGACATGTGTAGGTTTAGAAAGCATTGCATAGTAGTAAGCCCTTCATATAGAGTCTCTCTACATCACCATCTAAGCTCCATAGTGGGAGCACACAGGTGGACAACACCATCTTTGTAGCTACATTGCTCTTTGCACTTTGAGAATTTGAGTTCTCTATCTCTCAGTCAACATCTCTCTTTGTGTGTGTTTTTCAATTGTGTACTAGTCTATTGTGTTGACTATTATTTCTTACATGGTATCAAAGCTTAGGAGGCTCTGAGTGGTGTAGAAACATAAATGTAGAGGTTGTGAAGGCTTCAATGACAAAAGAGAGAAGATTTCAAGCTATGCATCATCATTTATGATTGGGAATCAAGGTGGTTTATCGACAAGAGAAGGTGGAGCACAAGCAAGAGCAAGAATGATGCCATTCATCCCAACATTGCGGATATGACCACTAGCCTTCATAGGAGGTAGACTTGATGGTAAAAATTATACTGTATGGAAGTTTAAAACCACTTCTATCCTTGATTCATATGAGGTTACGGAGAGTGTTCTTGGGACTGATCATGAGCCCCAAGAAACACTTCATCCACATAATCCTGGTCGAATGGTTCTTCCCGATGCTAATCTTCTACATGCTTGGAAACATAGAAATGCAGATGCACTTTGCCCTCTAGTTACATGTTGGGATTTCCATGCTCCACCCGTTTTTCCAAGTCTACATTCATTCTCATACAAGTCCATTTATCCCACATGCAAGGAGATTTTCCCTCTACTCCATATAAGGAGGGCTTCACTTCACTCCCAAAGTGACATTCACTCAAGCTCTTGGCAAGAGTGCACACGCTCTCCTCATGGAGTATCCATGATCACAGACCATTGTATGTAAGACATCTCCATTTAAATTTATTCATCATGTTTTCTTATCTTTTGGTCCTTCCTCCATAGCTTGTTAGACGTGTGTATGTGAGTAGAGTAGGAGTAATGCTTTCTCATTTGAACATGGCTTAAGAGCATAGGTTAATTAATTTTCCTTTCAACTTATGTTCTTGTTATCTTCATCACTAGCATGTATTTCTTTCTTAATCCTTCCCTCCCTCCCATATTTCTTCAAAAATAGTGTCTCTAACCACTATTCCATCTTTTCTTAATCATTTTTGTTCTCCCAATCTTGCTTATCATCATTGTTACCGATAATGTCCATGTGAAAGGCCAAACGACTGTCGGGCACTTTTGTATATGTTCTTTAACAAAAAAAATAATGGAATGGTTAACCACATACTATAAGTTTGACCACATTTTCTAACACCTAAGAAATTTGTGTTCATGCTCCCTGTGTACTATGTGTTTTCTACATATTCTAAAGGCCTTCTACAGAGTACTGTGCGCGACATTTAGAGCTCAATTTTTTACTGCAATTGTCATTATCAAAATATACATAAGATGAGATATGCATACAATCATCAAAATCATAAATGCACAAGAGATACATATCCTATATATGTTCAAAGTCAAATAAAGAATCTAGCTCTAAAGAGGATCTCGTAAATATATTCTCAAACAAGAAATTTTCCTTGGTTTGTGCATCATTCTTCCTAGTATCTTCTACTCATTTGGTTAGATAATCTATTGCTACGATGATGTATTTAGCATGGAAACTTTTAGAGGGGGTTGATAGGACCTACAAATTATATGCCCCATTTCAAGAATGCACATCCTCCCATCATGGGTCTCAGTGGCATCTCCTCTTTTCAGATTGGATATTGAGTTATTTCACATGTGTTACACCTCTTAACATCATATATGTGAATCCATTTGAAGGTTAGGCCACCAAAGACCAAAGAATGTAATAGATTTGATCGCTCTATCACGTCCAAAGTGCCCTCTTGCATCACCTTGGTTTTTCAGCTATAGAATCTTCAAATACTCACTCTAATGCATAAATACTCTCAAATATCCATCTCATCCATGCTTATATAAGTTATCACCAATGAGTGTATAGTCTTGAGCTTCTTAATTTAGACTCCTTCATCGCACTAAGGTCATCTCTTGTGGAAATGTTTTCATCCTTAGAAAGTCAACTAATGGATTGCTCCAATCAAGTATTAGGGACATGATATAGGATTGCATATTCCACAGGGAGTCTACTACTACAAGAGGGACACTCCTTAACCAGCCTATAAACATCTCCTTCCATCATTCACCATTATACACCTAATATTTTTAGTGTCAGTAGGGTTTTGGTAGTGCATCTATATGTGCGAATTGCAACCATTTGTCTTGCTCTTCCTTGTCCACACAACAAGCTAAGATTCCATGATCATTCTATTTGTAAATACTTCTTAAGTATATGATATTTTTGTGATTAATTGACAACCTCTTCAACTTTCATCCTTACGACTAAATTCTTGGGTCCAAATGTGAGAATGGGCTCTAGTTGTTTAGCCCAATCTGCATTAATTCTAGGTTGAACAAAAGCAGACCACTTTAGGGATGTATTTATTACCTTTTTTTGACATTTTTGTTTATATTTGGGCATGTTAGCATCCATATGCATGGATGCATGGTCAACTTTAGGCATGTATTCATTACTTTTTTTGACATTTTTGTATATATATGGGCATGTTAGCATACATATACATGGATGCATGGTCAGAATGCATTGAAAGGGAAGAATGTATTTTGGTAATGTAAATAATAGTGTAAAAGGCCTTAAATTATTTTTTTGGCAGTGATGGCATAAAAAGAAACATGTACATAGACATGTCTTTTGATTTCTATATTCATGCTTGTTGGCATATTTCTACTCATAAGTTTTGCAATAATTTTTTATGTGCACTTCCATATTAGTAACACATGGATATTGATCCCTATTTTGATCTTAAGAGGATGTTGGACTTTGAGGTCTGTGGAAGCATGCGAACAACACAAGGAAGAAGAAGCTTGGAGCACAACACACAATACTGAATGTATTAACAAGAGAATTTACAAAGATAAGTGATCTATTAGGGTTATAGTCATATATACAAATCGAGGGAAAAAAACTCCTAAAGAGGGAAAAAAGTGCCTTGATGGTCCTAGTGTGTTCACACACATCACTACCGAAATATATCAACAAATCCCCATTGGGAATGATGCAGTGAACAAGGAGCTAGCACTCATGTATAAGGAAGTGCCAAGCTATGTGGAATCAATCCACAAATGGAAGTAAGCCCAAATTTTTGCAAAAAGCTTCAAACTTCTCCCTAGGCAGAGCCTTTGTGAAAAGGTCTGCAATGTTCTCCTATGTGGGCATAAATGCCAAACTCATTTCTCCAATAGAGAACCTCTCCATGATGTAATGATAGTGCACCTCAATGTGCTTAGTGCGAGCATGGAATACATGGTTCCTCGCAACCGCCAATGCACTCTGACTATCAGTGAAGATGGTTGTGGCAGAAGATTGACCAACACCCAAATCAACCATAAGGCATCTGAGCCATGCACACTCAATAGTCGCTATGAAAGTTTCCCTATACTCATCCTCACAACTAGAAGTGGTCACAGTAGGATGCTTCTGCTCAACCAAGATATGCATGAGCTACCAACCATGAAGCAAAAGCTACTAGTGGACACACAAGTGTCATTAGCAACCAACACAATTAGAGCACAAAAAGTATGTAAATATGGTAGTAGTGATCCCCCCTTAGGATAAAACAATCCAAGTGTCCCGGTTCCACTCAAGTAGCAAAAAATATGCTTAACTACATGCCAATGCTTGACACCTAGGCAATGCATAAACTTGCTCATTTGTGAGACAAGAAATTGAATATCAGGCCGAGTTATGCATAAGTAAATTAAGCATCCAACAACCTTCTAATAGAGAACAACATCAAATGC
This sequence comes from Ceratopteris richardii, assembly GCA_020310875.1. Taxonomy (NCBI): domain Eukaryota; kingdom Viridiplantae; phylum Streptophyta; class Polypodiopsida; order Polypodiales; family Pteridaceae; genus Ceratopteris; species Ceratopteris richardii. Next base: position 111,095,292 of record CM035415.1, read on the forward strand.
ATTTGCAGCATCATGAAGACTCAACCGTAACCCCATTTTGATAGGAGTGGCAATAGGTTTGCAATATTCAAGGCCAAAATGCTACAATAATGTGTCAATATACTTTGTTTGACACAAAGTTATTATGCTATCAACTTGCATAAATTGAATTCCCCAATAATGATGCAAGTGATCCAAATCTAACATCTCAAATGAGGTATGCAAATCATCCTTAAAATCAGTAATATGCTTCTCATTAGGACCAATGAGAATTATGTCATCAACATAGACAATAATGATCAGAAGCACATCATTTTCATGTCATACTAGTGTACTATGCTAGTCTGTGATCCGATCTTACTTAGAAGGATTCAGTAATTGAAAGAGAGTGTTTAGGCCTTATTACTCTGTTAAGAATGTATGAAATTATTTATTAGGTAAAAAATTTACCTTCCATGTTGGTCATTCTGATCTTACGTATTTAATTTGAGTGAGTAGGAGGTGGTGCTCTCTGTCTAATCAACATTCTTCTCCTGTCTCTTCAATGTAGCCATAGTTTTTTTCTCAGTAAATTGAAATAGACTCCTTCCTTAGTTCATGTCCTCCCACTCTCAGGTCTACCCTCTTCTACCAGAAGCCTGAAGTTACTAAAAAACCCTGCATATTTGAGCTTATTGTTGTTCTAGACAAGGACAAACACCATGTCAAGAAGCTCCACCTCCTTAGTTGCCAATCCACGGAAGAGATAGGTTGATATGAAGATCGTGAACGAGTGAGATGAGTGATGGTGAAGGTGAGAAGCATTCATATGCACACACACATACACTAACACACACACGATTGAGACAAGAGAGAAGCAATGGAAGGTCATGAACAAGCTCTCTTACTCAAGAACACTCTTACAAACTCAAAACAAGCTCTAATCTCTCATGGGCCAACCTAAAAAATGAGCCCTCTAGCTCTTTTTATAGTTTTTAGACTAGTTTTGACTGGCTTTGAACCTAGTGTCCGACATAGTTAAAAATTAGGTCCTATGAGTCATTTGCAGGTCCAAATGAGGTCTAAAAATTACAAAAATTGGTGTGAGCGGGAGCCTTGGTCCAAGTTTGGATCATCTCATGATATTCTTGAAGAAGTTCTTTGCACCAATTGGGTTGAAATATTTGGCCTTACTGAGCCTCTAGGGGTAGGTCATCGGGCTCAAACTGGGTGGCATGTGTGGGTTTCTTCCCAGTTTCCTTTTCGATCACCAGATGATATTTTGCCATGTACAGAAAGTAAGGTTTATATTGGAGTTCATTGATCAAGATGTACCTCCGTGGCACTAATTGGGCAAAATAGGGTGATTGAAGGATCCGTTCTTCAATTAAGGCCATTGCTTGGAGTTGGGCTTCTACTTGTGTTGAGTGGGTCTTACCAAGCTCTTCAACTGATTTCATCCATGCTAGAGTGGGAAGCTCAAATGTATCTTGTCCTTTATCAGTGATGTGCACGCTTAGGGGTAGTTGTGGTTTGTACTCTTCTCCATATGTAGCCTCCATCAAGATGGAAATGATCTCTTCATCTGCTAGAATCTCAAGTGGGGATTTAGGTCTAGGAGGTTCTGAATGAGCTTCAACTTGAGCTTGTAGGTCTAGTACACACACCCGTAATATGAATAATTCTATATGATCTCTCACAACATGACTTCTTGACTTTGTTGCTGCACAGGTGCCTATAGGTGTAAGGTGGCGTTCTCACTTTTTAGTCACTGATAATCCTCGTTTAGTCTATCGTAATCTTCTAACAAATGTGTGTGGTCATTGAGGAGTAGTTATATGGTTTCAGATGGGATAGCTTTAAATCAGCTTGGACTAAGTGGTTCATCTGGTCTGTCCATAGTTGCTTCAAAATTCTCTCTATTTTTATGATACATTATAGGCAAGGTTTCACAAATGGATTGATGTATAGGGGAAGGCAGAGGTGATGTACTAAGATTGGGAGGGCATATGGGTGAGAAATTCATTGGTTGAGGGAATGGAAAAATGGGTCGTGGAGGAAGGGGAAAGGAAGAAATGGAAGGGGTGAGGGAAGGATTAAGTGGAACGGGGGGAAATTATTGTTGAGATAATAGGTGTAAAGGTTTCAATGGGATTTTGGCCTGAACTTCATTCAGATGCTCTTGTTGTTCATGTTGGTCATCATCTTGAGAGTCTTGACTATTTTGGCTTTCTTCATCGTCGTCAATTACTATTCGATCTTCCTCATCTGAAATTGACACTATTTGTTCTTGTCTTTGATCAAGTGGTGAGGTGGGATAACTTGGCCGTTCATATTCTTGTAAGAAGAATTGTGCTTCTGAGAACTGAAACTCGCTAGAAAATGCACCTTGCATTTCAAAATCAAACATGGTATTGATAGGTTCCGCCTCGAGGTGAGGTATCAAAAAAGTAAATGCTTCTGCACCAATGGTGGTGGGGATCTCACTAACTTTGGTAGTAGCGGCTTGAGTGGTGGTGAGGTAAGTGGCTTGAGAGGTAACCACTACATTGGTGGTGCCTTCAGTTATGATGGGGCATGATAGACGAATATGTATCGGTGGTACAGGTGCTGGAGGCTCTATGGGAGACTACTGAGGGGAGGGTTGAGGTGAGGGTGATTCAAGGACCTATAAGCATAGGATAATGCCCCTCATACACTTTCCTTCCCTTTCCTTGGTTGATTTATGTGCTTTCTTGGAGGTACCTCTAAACCGCTTTAGCTCTTTGCTCGTCATAGCACGCTCAATAGGTATGTCATAGGCGAGGCACATATATACAATTCTTTTGATGGAACAACAACAACCATGGATGACTCTTTTTTGTGCCCATCTTTGTTTTGCTAAGTACCATTGTTCTTGAATTCAATTAGCAAGATCGATAGTTTGGGATCCCATAAGCCCAAACCAAATATGTTTTTGTACTCATCATGAAGTGATAATGCACCGGAAAAGCAAAATCTGCATACATATACGTAGTGGTTTTGATAGCTTTGGTGTAATGGCAGAAATGTCTGCCCACTTAAGAACATCACCCCTTTTCATTGGCTCTGGAATGAGCATCTTCCTTTTGGTTGGAGTGTGCATGTAGTGGATCTTGAATGCGGCTATGATGAGAGCAACCAAGAGATAGAACTTTTAAAAGGGGGATTGGTAACTAGTGAGGGGAAAATGAACGTCCTTGGTAATTCCTTTCTAACAATGAGTTCAAGAGTGGTCACCAAATAAAAACATCGATAGAAATCTGGTTTGGGGAGGGGAGCACTAAAATACTCTTTAAATCCTACTCGCACTCAAATTGGTTGTAACTCCTCAAAATTTTGAAGGGCTTCAAATTCTCATGAGAAGAATTGGTATCTTCCCCATGTGTCACCACTAAAGCATAGCATCATGTCATAGATGTAGTTTGCATTGGCCAAGGGTCTTGCTAATCCTTGGAACCAGTGGGAGTTACTGTGTACTACTTTTTTGGTCCTTTCAATGGGGGATCTCCGATCGGCATTGGCCCCATAAAATCTTGGAATTCCGATGGTTTCATTGTAGGGTAGGGCTCACCCAACAAATTATCAAAATTTATTGTTGGTGTGTTGGTGCTAGCCTCAAAGTTCCTTCGGTTTGCATGGTGATCTGACTGTGTGTGTAGATGATCTACTACAAAAGGATAACAAATTAGTATGGAAATTAATTATGATCCCAATAAAGCGAGACCGCAATCCCTTTCCATAATCGATGCATAGCCTGTGTAGCCATGTGTTGTGGGGTGGTTAATGTAATGCCCTCTTAGAAGCTAATGCAGGTCACTAAACATCCTACCTACCCTTGAATAATGCATACATTACTTGTGATGAGATTTTATTACAAGTGATAGTGGGTTAGTGGGGATGAATTTATACAAGGTTTAGTTGTGGGTGAATTATTACAAGGATAAGGGTTAGTTGTGAGAGGTTTTATGTTGTCCAAAGGATTGTGTGGAAGTTTCTAGATGCATTTTGGCATCCATATTCTAAGAGTTGGTGTGTGGGTATTTCTCAGCTGAAGTACAAAGAATGAATCTAGCAATGGTAGTGTCGATGGGTGAAGTGATTTGAGAGGGATGTGTATTACATGGCTTGGATGTTGAGCTAGAAGACAGTCTTTGGGTACCCAAATCTATGTGGCATTGGGTCGGTTTGTCAGGTACTTCTTGGCAATCCAAATTTGTCAGGTTCTCGTCGATGGAGAAGAAGGTCGAGGTGATGTTGGATGTAGAGTTTCATTCTATTGTGGCTTCTTCCCATCATAGCCCATACTACTATAAACAATTTGTGCTTTCTAACCTTTTGACATCCATACTTGCTTTGTACCAATTGCCTTGGCATGTTGATACTGCTTCCACCATGGGAATGTCATCGGTTTGGGTTCCTAAGTCACAGTTGAATCTTCTGTGGTTTGTGGTTGAGAGGTCTAGTTGATAGTTTGCTTTCAAAAAGAAGGGAGGTCCAACACTTGCATGACCTGCCCATCAAGAAGTGAGGCATTATGCACAACAGATCTAGGTAGGTCTATAGGAAGTAAGTCCACCTGACCATTTGGTGGGTGGTGACCTCTTCTTGTTCAAAGGAAGACCAGGGGAAAATCTCTTCACATCTTCCTGAGCAGCAGCTATTCATCTCTAGCCCCCCATGGGTTGATGTGGAAGTAATTTGACTTATTTGTCAAAAGATCTTTTGATCCTCCTTTACATTCATTTCATATGGTCTCGGGTTACGTTCCTTAGGTGGGCTATTGTTAGGGAAGTCAAGCGGTATCACTTGATGTTGCTCTAAGGACCTAAGTCATAGGGATAATTTTCTAAGATTCACGTCCACCGAGTGATTGTACAACCAATCTTGGCCAAGAATTAATGGTTCTATCAGATCGTCTTCATAGCACACTAGGAGTTTCATAGTCAAGGTTATCTCATGTATGAGTATAGGAAGGTCCACCTCACCCATGCAAGGGGTTCCATGCCTCCTAGCGCTATGAGGTATGCCTCAATTGATTGCATTTCTAGTCCTGAGTCCTTATAGTGGGACCACCTAATCGCACTAGTCACAACACATGAATCAATTAAAGCCCTAAGCTCATGGTGGGTGTTGCCTTGTTTTAGCATGATTGTAATGAATGGTCCTATCTACTATGCTTGGATGAGAAGTTGACTTTGTTTGACACATGGCCATAGGATATCTCAATGTTTCTTTGTCAGTGCTAGTGTTTGTCCTTAGACCTTTGAGTTGGTTATAATGTTCTCTTCCTAGTGCTTCTCTTCTTAATTTCATGCATTCTAGGACTTCTTCCTGAGCTTCCTCTCGTATTCTCTTTTCTTCCTCCTTGCGCTTCTTTGCCAACATGAGTCGTCTAAGCATATCCTCCATAAGAGGTTCTTGATAAAGCTTGACTCTACAACCACTAATGTAATAAGGCGTTATCTCTCCTTTTATTGTGGCTAATTGTACAGCTCTGCTTGTCAAAAGTCTGTTAATAATCATAGGTGCATAACCACATTTCTCTAGCTTTAGTGCGTGTTGTTTTAGTTCATACACTAGGACTAGGTTGCCTTCTTTTAAGCTTTTATCTTTCATGTGTGCATCAAAATAGGCTTTCTATCGCTTCTTGGTTGCATATATGCCTACTGCTACTTTCATCCTAGTTTCTCCTAATCGTTCCAAGTCCATTATCCTTGATGATAATCCAGTCTGCTAATGCTCTTGTGCAACCTTAAGGGTGGGTATCAAAAATTCCAAAGGGAGCACTGCATTTTGACCAAAAACCATCTGAAAGGGATTTGCATTGAGTATGGTCTTGCAGGCCACTCGATATGCCCAAATAGTGTGATGTAATTGTTTGTCCCAATCTGAACGTTTGTTGTTTACGAGTTTCATCAATACATTACAAAGGATCTTGTTAGTACTTTCTGCCTGACCGTTGGCCTGAGGATTATATGGTGTAGATTTCTTGTGAATCACCATAAAATCCTATAACAAATATTCAATAACTTTGTTTAGAAAGTGGGTTCCTCAATCTCTTACCAACTCTATAGGCAATCCATACCTTGTAACAACATTCTCAAATAAGAATTTTGCAGTTGTGTGTGCATCATTCTTTTTGGTAGCCTTGGCCTCTACCCATCTGGTGAGATAATATATTGCAACTATGATATATTTAGCATGAGTACCTTTAACAAGGGGTTGATGGGTCCTACAAAGTCTATACCCCACTTAGAGAATGCACATCCTCCCATCATGGGTTTCAATGGCATTTCATCTCTGCGAGTAGGAAATTGGGTTCTTTGTCACACTGTGAAGAGTGGGCCACCATAATCCTGCAAATAGTATGGCTTTGATTATTCTATCGCGGCCAAAATTACCTCCTGCAACACCTTGGTGTGTAGTCTCCAATATTCTCAAATAATCACTCTCATGAACACACAGTCTTAGATATCCATCTCTCCCTCTTTTGTACAAGTTGTCGCCAATGAGTGTGTAGTCATGAGCTTCCTCCTCTAGACTTCATTGTCTTGCTAAGGTCATTCCTTGAGGGAATGTTTTCATCCTCAAGTATGTTACCATTGGTTCACTCCACTTTGGTGTGAGAGACACATGATACAAAGTGGCATGTTCCACAGGTGGTCTTTCACCACACATAGGGCATTCCATGCATAGCCCTATAGACATCTACTTCCATAGACGGCCAGTACACTCCTAGTCTATGCAGAGTCTACAATGTACGATGTTTTGAATGATGTTGCTTTAATGCAACTACATGTGCTAATTGCAACCATTCTTTATGTTTTGACCCTTCCATGCAAGAAGCAAGAATTTGTGGAAGTTAGATGTCTGTGGAAGCACGTGAATAACACATGGAAGAAGAAGAAGCTTTGAGCACAACACACAATACTGAATGTATTATCACTAGATGAGTAACCCGTTAGGGCTATAGGCGTATATGCAAGACATGGAAAAAAACCTCCTAAAGAGGGAAAAAGGTGCCCCGGCGGTCCTAGTGTGTTCACACACATCACTACCTACATATATCAATAAATCCCCCCTAGGATTGATGTGGTGAACAAGGAGCTGGCACTCATGTATAAGGAAGTGCCAAGCTATATGGAATCAATCCATAAAACACAATAAGCCCAAAGCTTTGCATAAAGCTTCAAAGTTCTCCCTAGGCAGAGCCTTTGTGAAAAGGTTTGCAATGTTCTCCTGCATGGGCACATATGCCAAGCTGATCTCTCCAGCAGAGAACCTCTCCCTGACATAATGATAATGCACCTCAATGTGCTTAGTGCGAGCATGGAACACAGGGTTCCTCGCAACTGCCAATGCGCTCTGACTATATGTGAAGATGGTGGTGGCAGAAGACTGAACAACACCCAAATCAGCCATAAGGCGTTTGAGCCACACACATTCAACAATCGCTGTTAAAGCTTCCCTATACTCAGCCTCACAACTGGAAGTGGCCACAGTAGGCTGCTTCTTGCTCAACCAAGATATACATGAGCTAAAAAGCATGAAGCAAAAACCACTACTAGACACACGAGTGTCATAGCAACCATCCCAGTTAGGGTCAGAAAAAGCATGTACATCTGGCGGTAGTGATCCCCCCTTGGGATAAAACAATCCAAATAGTTGGGTACCACTCAAGTAGCGAAATATGCGCTTAACCGCCTGACAATGCTTGACACCTAGGCAATGCATAAACCTGATCATCTGTGAGATAGCAAATTGAATATCTGGCCGAGTAATGCATAAGTAAATCAAGCATCCAACAGCCTGCTGAAAGAGAATAGCCTCAAATGCATCTCCAACATCATGAAGACTCAATCATAAACCTATCTCCATAGGAGTGGCAATAGGCTTACAATGTTCAAGGCCAAAATGCTGCAATAATGTGTCAATATATTTTGTTTGACACAAAGCCATTACACCATCATCGTGCATAAATTGAATGCCCAAATAATGATGCAAATGCCCCAAATCAGACATCTCAAATGAGGCATGCAAATCAGCCTTGAAATCAGCAATGTGCTTCTCATGAGGACCAGTGAACAACATGTCATCAACATACACAACAATGATCAGAAGCACATCATTAACACGCTTAACATATAAGGTGCTTTCAGTTGGACTGTTCTCAAAACCATGTGCAATCAAATAGGCATTTAAACCATATAATGCCTTCTTTAATCTACACCAGCTCATGTACATTCCAATCATGATGAGCTACAAGTACACAGATGTGACGAACAGTAGTCATTCTGCATGTAGGTGCAAATGTTTCATCAAAATCAATGCCTCTTTCCTCCACATAACCCTTTGCAACAAGCCTAGCCTTATACCTACCAACCGTTCCATCAAGTTTACGCTTCAGCTTGTATACCCACTTAGTGCCAATGGCCTTCTTGTCAGGAGGCAAGTCACATAAAGACCATATACCATTTTTCATGATAGCATCATATTCAGATTGCATTGCAACTATCCAATGTTCAAAATTTTGTGCTTCATCAAAGGAAATATGTTCAGTCTCATCACAAAGACTAGATGAAGCCATAACATAGCAATCTGATGCAAAAGAGGCACTATGAGAACCCGAACGAGTACGATATGACAAAGGTGCATCCAATATGCTATCATGCAAAGTTTGCACTAGCCATTTTGGCATAGTTTTTGCCTCCTCAATATCAGCTCTCTCATCAACATGTGCATCATGCAAATCTGCATAAGAAATGGAATGATCTACATCATCACATGAAACCTGCAATGGCTTAGAAGTTGCCTAATTAGGACTAGAACTAGATTGTCCACCTTTAAAAAGAGGCAACAAAGTATCACACATGTCTTTGGAGCTAACAGATGTCTCCTTTGTACATGAAAGTAAAGGCTGAATAGCATCTTCCACAAAAACAACATCATGGCTAACCAAAATGTGTTTAGTCTATGGATGATACAGACCATAGCCTTTGCTTTTAGAATTGTACCCAACAAAAACACATGTTTCTACTTTATCATCCAATTTCCTGTGATGTTGTTCAGGCACTTATGCATATGCCAGACAACCAAAAACATGCAGATGTGAGCAACAGATGGCTTGCAACCATGCCAAGCCTTATATGGAGTGATAGACTACACTTTATTGGGACACTTGTTAAGTACATATGTTGCACAATTGATAGCCTCAAGCCAAAAACTATGTGGTAAAGCCTGACTCTTGACCATACACCTCGCCATCTCCATGAGTGACCTGTTCTTTCATTCAGCAACTCCATTCTATTGAGGTGTATACGGTACTGATGTTTTATCCCATGTTCAACCAGAAATGCATTAAAGCCAAAAGACATATATTCCCATCCTCGATCAGAATGGAGGGTGCCCATTTTACATGCTGATAGATTTTCAGCCAAAACTAAAAACTCTTTGAAGCACATGAACACTTTGGACTTTGCTTTCAATGGATATACCCATGCATGCTTGGAAAAATCATCAATGAAAGTCACAAAGTAAAGATAGTTTCCAAAAGAGGATGTCTACATAGGACCACATACATCACTGTGAACAAGCTGCAATTTCTAAGTAGCTCAAAATGAACCATCTTTTGGAAAGGAGGAACACTCCATTTTTCCCAAAATATAGCCTTCGCAGACATGTTTTCGAGGTGCCTCAAGTTTGGGCAAAGAGGATACCATTTCAGATTTCTACAAGCATAGCAAACTAGCAAAATATAGATGATCAAAGCGTGCATGCCAAAGCTTTGCATTTGACATAGCCTGAGAATCATGTACTACACATGCGTAATCATTCATAGATCTTTCATGGTCTATGAGCTTATACAACCCACGACATAAAATGCCATAAGCAATAATCATGTCACCATGTGACAGATCAAGGAACTGTACATCTGTCGTAAAGAAATTTCACAACCAAGCCAATCTTGGCTAATGCGAGAATTGATAAGAGATGTTTCTTGATCCCTGGCACAAATAAAGCATCCGACAAAGTGAAAGAACTACCATCAGCAGTAGTCAAAATGATCTTACCAACTCCCATGATAAGATAAGAGGAGTTGTTGGTGCATGTGACAATATTCCCTGTGGGGTTAGGCTCAAGTGAAGTGAAGAAACTACGTTGTGAGGTAATATGTTTGTTGCCCCACTATCAAAATACCAAACATCTGAGTCTTTTATAGACATACACTGCTCATGAGAAGATGGGTCAAACTGCAAACAGTAGTAAACACCCATTCTTCATTCTGCACAAGATTACCAGACTCTGTTTTTGATGTAGAGGCCTCCACAACAACCATTCTAGACTCTTTTTTCTTTGCCTCTTTTGTAGCCAATTTCGGACAGTTCTTTATGATATGATCATTGTTGGAATTTGGGGCCCCAGGATCTTCCAATACTAAAACCCTTTGAGCATACACACTTAATTAAACAAGATGATAAGTGAGAGATAGAAAGAGATTTTGAGACAAGAGTAGGTAATGTAAGCAAATTGCTTACTCACAAAATATAGATGTCCGAATTACAACATGGGAGTACTACTCAACCATATAACTGTGCACTCACTAGATGGAAGAATAGACAAGAAGATGAAGATGTACAAAATTCAGATTATGCTATTATAATCTGAGTGTGTGTGAAGCAATTGAGCAACGGAGTGAACCTAACCTCTCAAGATAGTGCAACAAATCTGAAAATCAACAAACCCTAATTCTGAAATTAGGGTTCAAAAACCCTAAAAACAGAAAATAGGATTGACTTACAAAAGATAGCTACCACCAACTTGTAGAAGACTCCTTGCTCCAAGAGAATAGCCTCTCCTTCACCTCTCCTTAGCCTCCAAAGCTTCAGAACTCCAAAACTGACACAATTTAAGCATCAACTCTAGCCTCAATTATCCAAAAGTGTGCCCAAGGTCCTCCTTATATAGTATTTGCACCTCCAAAATAAAGCAATCGCTGATTTCTTGCAAAAAACCAAATCGTAGGCCAAAAAAGCTGTTATCGCAGTTTTATTTTAATGGGATCATAGAAATTTGCTTTTCATGGCTTAAAAAAATCCTATTGCTAATTTTTTGCCTTGCTTTATTTTGATCACTTATCTTTGAGTGCTTTTGCCATCCTTGACTCATGGCCTAGCTTTTCAAGAGTTAGAAGCTCAAAAAATGTTCATCCACCATTTTAGGGTAGAATTAGGGTTTGACTTTTCTCCCAAGTCTGACCTCTCATGACTGAATGAAGCTTATCACTAGATAGCTCTTGCCAAGCTGTATTTATGTAGCCTAAAAAAGTTTTACCCAAACTGTACAAAAAATGCTAAGTCCTAACTAGGATTACTGGAGATGGAACATATGTACATTGATTTCCAACAATCCCTCCTTCAATGTCATATTGGTACAAGCTTCAGTAATCTGCATATCTTCTCATGACTATCCCTAATAAATGCTTTGGTAAATATATCTGCAACATTCTCACTAGAAGGAACATAAACCAGCTCAATGTGCTTCTTTGCTATTTGTTCTCGAATATAGTGATAGTGAACCTCTATATGTTTTGTCCTTACATGATGCACTGGATTCTTTGCTATAGCTATTGCACTCTGGCTATCTGAAAATATTTGAATGGGTTCATGTACTCTTACATCTAGATAATTGAAAATCTTTTGCAACCAAACTGACTCCAAACTAGCTGTAAATGCTGCACGATATTCATTTTCACACGATGAAGTTGCAATAGTGGGTTGTCTCTTTGAAAGCCATGAGATAAGACAATCTCCAAGATAAAAACAAAAACCACTTGTACTTCCTCTTGTGTCTTTATCACCTGCCCAATCAGAATTTGAAAATCCTTTTAGTAACAAATGTGTAGATTTCAAAAATACCATAGCATAATTTGAAGTTCCCTTCAAATATCTGAAGACTTGCTTTATCACCTTCCAATGTAACATTGTCGGATTCTGCATGAATCTTGATACTTGAGAAACTGCAAACTATATATTTGGATGTGTATTACAAAGATATATCAAGCACCCAACTGCTTGACAATATAAAGTAGCATCAAATGAATCTTCATTTGCTACTATTTGTAAAGACACGTTTTGATCCATAGGTGTTTGCATAGGTTTAGAATTAGACATATGAAACCTTTCTAATAGTTTCTCAATATAGTTCTACCGTGTCATATAGATACACTAATCCTTAAATAGAAACTGAATCCCAAGATAATAATGCAAGATTCCTAAATCATTCACATCAAATGTTTGCTTCAATTGTTCTTTGAACATATGCAAATCTTCATCTCTAGGACTTGTGACTATAATATCATCCACATAAATGATTGCTATAATCATCAAACATGTTTTAGCTTTGATATAAAGAGTTGGAGCTGCATCTGAGTTATGAAAATCAATGGATAAAAGATATGTGTGTATCTTTTCATACCATGCTCTAGGTGCCTATTTTAATCCATACAAAGCTTTTATAAGCTTACATACTAAGTGTTCTTTACATGTCTCTTCAAAATCTTCTAGCTGCTGAATATATACATCTTCATGTAAATCACTATTTAGAAAAGGAGTCTTTATGCCAAGTTGATATACATTCCAACCAAAATGTGCTGCTAAAGCAAGTATTGACCCAATAAGTATCATCCTAGACGTAGGAGCAAATGTCTCATCATAATCAATACCTTTTTGTTGTGCATATCCTTTGATAACTAATCTTGCTTTGTACCTATCAATAGTACCATCTGCTTTCCATTTGATTTTGAAAATCCATTTTACACCTATAGCTTTCTTTCCCTCAGGTAACTCACATAGCTGCCAAGTTTGATTCTTATGAATAGAATCAATCTCTTCTTGCATTGCTTTTCTCCAAATAGTAATGTTAAGTGCATCTTTAACACATGCAGGTTCATCTTCAACTATCGTGAGTGCTAAAATATCATGAATCTCAAAGTCTTCAACAAAACTTACATGATCTTTTTGTTGTTATTGTCTAGTCTGACTCCTTGTTCTTCCTGTAAAAGTCTTTGTACCACTATCTTTCCATGTTTGATATAACCAATTAGGTGTATCCTTAAATAGTGGTGATACTCTTTCTAGCCCTTCAGCTTCCATTGGTTCTGGAACCTGTCCTTCTGAGGTACTAGGAATTTCTGGAACTCTTGTACTTTCATCCATTTTCTGGAACTAAAGTCTCATGTGGAAGTGATTCTGTAGAAGGTTGTGAAATTCCTCTTTCTTCAATCCTAGGAATTTTAACTCCCTCCTGATATGGCTGAATATGTACATCCAAATTCCTTCTAAAAAATCCATAGTCATTTTCACTAATGAACTCTGGAATTTCTGCTTCTTTATCATACATCTTATTTTCAACAATATAAGCATTGCGTGAAAGGATAACTTCACCTGTCTCTAGAACATAAAACCTGTATCCTTTGCTTTCAACAAGATATCCAATAAAAACAACTTTCCTTGCCTTTACATCTAGTTTGCCTCCATCCTTTTTCTCAACATGAACATAAGATAGTGATCCGAATACTCTGAAATAGCTCACATTAGGTTTTCTACCATAATATGCTTCATAAGGTGTGATTACCTTTAAGGTTTTTTTAGAAGACTTGTTCAAAATGTGATTAGCTATATGTACTACATCAAACCAGAACTTGGGTGAAAGCTTCTTGGATGCCATCATTCTCCGCATCATCTCGACAAGTACTCTATTCCTTCTTTCTGCAACACCATTCTGCCGAGGAGTGTAAGAAATAGTAAGGTATCGAGTAATACCTTTTTCTTCAAGAGATGTTTGAAACTCATTTGATAAGTATTCTCCACCTCTATCACTTCTGAGAATCTGGATCGTTACCTAACTTTCATTTTCAATCATAGACACAAATTTCTTGAACATAGAATAGACTTCTGACTTCAACTTAAGACCATAGATCCATGAATATCTCATAAAATCATCAAAAAATAAAACAAAATACCTAAAACCCTGAATAGAGTCTGCTCTCATAGTTCCATTCACATCTAAATGTATAATCTGAAATGTCCTGGTAGCTGTAATATGACCATGTTTCTTGAAAGCTAGTTTATGCATCTTACCTTCAAGACAACCTTCACATATGTCTGAATCATCTGGTAACTCAAATGAGGGTAAACTCTCAACCATACCTCTGTCTTTGATACTCTTGAGAGCTCCAAAACTAATATGTCCAAAACTTTCATGCTGTTGTCGGGAAGAAGGAGGTCAGGCAGGAAGCCGGAGTTGGGGTTGGATCAGGCCCCTCTCTGGTGTACCGTTCCTATTGTCTTGCAAGCGGCGTCTACACGCTGGGCGCCTTGCCTAAACTCTCTGGAGTGTGTGCGATCCTCGTAGGGCCCTTGCCTCTCGAAAGTGACAAGACGAACGTGCATACGTACGCGTGAGACCGTAGGCGTCGAGAAAGAGCCAATCGGATACCGCAGTAATACACGGGATGCAGACGAAGCTCAATGATACGAGCAAAAAGTAACGACGGTCGACCAATAAAATTTGAATGATACAGTGATGCCCACTACAGTGCGGGTCTGCGATACAAAAATCCGCTATAGTGCGGAACAGGTAAATACAAATAAATGCCGCCGCTACAGTGCGGATCGGCTGGATATGATATGCCTCTTGCTACAGTGCAAAAAGGCGCCCAGGATCTTCGGCTTCGGTCTTTGTGGATGGATCTTTTCTTCACTTTGGGTCTTTGGTCTTCAATCAAAGCTTCTCTTCAAGTCTTCTTCGGTAGTAGTTTTACTTCACTTTACTTCAATAGTCCATGCGAAATCAAATACCTAGAAAGAAGTTCCACAAGCAAGATCCACAGGGGTATACTCTTTACTTCGGGCCTTCAAACCTTTTCTCACTTCATTTAATCCTTCTTCAAATCATGAGAAATCCCAATAATCTGGGAAGAAGTTCCATAAGCAAGATCCACCGAGGTACTCTTTACTTCAGTCTTCAATCACTTTCTTCATTTCATATAAACTCTAAAATCATCAACTGCAATACCTGGAGGGAAGATCCGCCAAGAAGTTCAACGGGGAGAAATAAATGATCACCTATTTATAGGTTTCCCCCCTGTCTAGGACTTCTCTAGAATCTTCTAACCTCCTTACTCAACTTTCCAATTTCAAACCTGCTAGATCGAATGGAAGCGTATCGGGGTTCCTTTTTTAAACACTTTTTACATTTTACTGACTTTCTCTTCAGAAATCAAAGCGTGAACTAATGCAGTACATGCAATGTTTATAAAGATTAGTATAAATTTTAGAAAATTATGTAGGTTCAAGCTTTACAAACATCATACTATGTTTTTGCATCTGCAATCTGACAAGTAATCACATGAATAAACCGTTGGCTTTTTAGATCTTCTGTTTGTTCAACTGGTGCAGATCCAGCAACTCATTCTAAGTACTAGCATATACATATGTTTCTACTAACTCAATTTGTAGAATATACCTCGATTCCCACTATTTATCTCCTACCGTCCAACTCTCCATTAGATCTCTTTCTTTTCCTTTTTCTTTTTCATTTTCTTTTTCTTTTATTTTTCACTTCATCTCAGCTCAGTATCTATTCTTTTTATCTTTATTTCACAAATCGGCCTATGTCAAAATCGGGTGCGACTCATGGACTTGTCCACCCGGCTAAGTTTACCCCACCTGTCTATCGACCCGACATAGCGCACGATATACACAACGTCAGCCCTACATGAAATCGACGTCAGCTCATGGCTCTGACCACCCAACCAAAGTGACTCCACCTGCCTACCAACCCATGCAGGCGCATGACAACAGATAGGTCAGGCCTACGATGAAACTAGCTACGGCTCGTGGCCTTGATCGCCTGACCAAGGTGGTTCCACCCGCCTACTAGCCCATCGCAGCACACTAACAACATGCACACATATATAAGCTGGCTTGAGTATGAAGGTTTTTCATAAATCATGATCCATATGGAGGTAAGATCTCGTAAGAAATAAATAGTAGGACCCAAAGAGTCCCACTCACTAAGCGTTCAAATCAATCAGTATATACATGCACTCGGTCTAAGCATGCCATCACATTCCCAAGCTTTCACTCCCAAAAGTCTCTAGTCTGCTAACTGACTCCATTCATATAAATCCTAGTCGTTCATGCTTCATGCAAACCCATAATAGATATTTGCTATCTTCATTCTAGATGATTTTCTTAAACTCATACATATCTTTACCATACACATAAATGCAATGCATATGCTCAAACAAAAAGAAAACAGTTCTCAAATCAGAAACATATCACCTGATCATTTTGCTTCATCTTCATTGTTGATCGATCCAGCTTTTCTTCAACTTCATGGTCTATTGTTCTTCATCAGCATCAGCCTCAGTGTCATCAATATCCTCCAACATCATCATCATCATAATCATCATCAACCATTAATCATTTTCATAAATCATTCATCAATCATCAATCATTATCATTAATCATTAAACTATTAATCATGAACATTTTTATCGTCATTCATCAATCATAATCATTCATCAATCTTCATCATTCACTAATCATTCATCAATCATAAACCATCATCATCATCAACTTCGTCGTGCATTTTCATCAATCTTTATCATTTAATAGCTCTTGATCATTCTTTTATGTTTCATTATGACTCTACTTCAATCATCATTCAAGATTTACAAATATTTCTTGAAAAGTCAATTTTTTAGTTCTCTTGTTCATTTTCAAAGTCTTAGAAGACTTTGAAGTCACCTTTACACCTGCCCCGATTTGTGCAATAATATCGTCAAGCAATTGTTTCTCTACTTCATTCACTTCTTTATCAGATTTTATATCTTCTCGAGTTTTTTCTTTACTCTTTTCTAGTTCAATTTGTTTATCAAGGTTTAATTGGGATTGTAATTTCTCAACTTTCTCTTGGTCAAATAGATTTTCATTAGCCAAAAGTTCTGGATCAAATGACACATATATATCCTGGTCTTTCTTTGACTTTACTTTAGTTTCTCTATCACATTCTCTTTTATCGATTTCCATTTGTTCTCTCAATATCTGTTCAATATTATGTTTTTCAGCCTTAATTTGTCTACCTTTGGTTTCTTCAATAGACTTCTCTTGACTCTCAATAGATGTCATTCTCATTTGTTCATCAGATTTAGTGTTCTCCAGTCTTTTTAGTTTCCATATCTTTTGAATTGATTTCGATCTAGTTTTGGTCTCTTCAAAATACTCCTTCATGCCACCTTTTCCTACATTCAAATGCAAAGGTGATTCGTCTTGATATTTATAAATTTTTCCTTCATGCTCACTTACAAGTCTATGTCTGCATGCACTCTCATACGCCATGCAGTTCCAGAACATATGTCCAAATTGATCGCACCAAAAGCAACGTATAGGTCTCTTCTCAATCTGACTTGATTTCCTAGGTATCACTCTAGGCGTGGGTCTTCTAAGACCTAAAGACTATTTATGCGCAGATATGCCTTGGACTTTTACCTCATGCTCATTATCACATTTCAATACTTGTAGGTCATTAACTTGGTTTGTCAACATGTCAACCTTATTTTTTAATTCAAAAAACTCAGAATCCATTTCATTTTTTATGTCTTTAATACTTATGCCCATTAGCTGGATAGTGTCAGATATTGCATTTAATGTTTGAATTAGGGTCATCACAATGCTAAATTTACCTGAAATGGTAGTACCTGGAGTCTCTGTCCGATGCCGAGGTTCTTCTCTATCTTCTGAAGGAGTGGGTGACGGGTCGAGGATCACCGGGCAACCGCCTCGCTTCACGTTGGGTTCAGGTGTCAGGAAGAAGGAGGTCGAGCAGGAAGCCGGCGTTGGGGTTGGATCAGGCCCCTCTTTAGTGTACCATTCCTGCTGTCCTGCGAGCGGTGTCTGCGTGCTGGGCACCTCGCCTAAACTCTCTGGAGTGTGTGCGATCCTCATAGGGCCCCTGCCTCTCAGAAGTGACGAGACGAACGTGCGTGCATACGCGTGAGACCGTAGGCATCGGGAAAGAGACAATCGGATACCGCAGTAATACATGGGATGCAGACGAAGCTCAATGATACGATCAAAAAGTAATGGCGGTCGACCAATAAAATCTGAATGATACAGTGATTCCCACTACAGTGCGGGTCCACAATACAAAAATCCGCTACAGTGCGGAACAGGTAAATACAAATAAATGCCACCGCTACAGTGCGGATCGGCTGGATATGATATGCCTCTTGCTACAGTGCAAAAAGGTGCCTAGGATCTTCGGCTTCGATCTTTGTAGATGGATCTTTTCTTCACTTTCGGTCTTTGGTCTTAATGTTTGAATTAGGGTCATCACAATGCCAAATTTACGTGAAATGGTAGTACCTGGAGTCTCTGTCCGATGTCGAGGTTCTTCTCTGTCTTCTCAAGGAGTGGGTGACGGGTCGAGGATCACCGGGCAACCGCCTCGCTTCACGTCGGGTTCAGGTGTCGGGAAGAAGGAGGTCGGGCAGGAAGCCGACATTGGGGTTGGATCAGGCCCCTCTTTGGTGTACCATTCCTGCTGTCCTGCGAGCGGTGTCTACGTGCTGGGCGCCTCGCCTAAACTCTCTGGAGTGTGTGCGATCCTCGTAGGGCCCCTACCTCTCAGAAGTGACAAGACGAACGTGCGTGCATACGCGTGAGACCGTAGGCGTCGGGAAAGAGACAATCGGATACCGCAGTAATACATGGGATGCAGACAAAGCTCAATGATACGATAAAAAAGTAATGGAAATCGACCAATAAAATCTGAATGATACAGTGATTCCCACTACAGTGCGGGTCCACAATACAAAAATCCGCTACAGTGCGGAACAGGTAAATACAAATAAATGCCACCGCTACAGTGCGGATCGGCTGGATATGATATGCCTCTTGCTACAGTGGAAAAAGGTGCCCAGGATCTTCGGCTTCAGTCTTCGCAGATGGATCTTTTCTTCACTTTGGGTCTTTGGTCTTCAATCAAAGCTTCTCTTCAAGTCTTCTTCGGCAGTAGTTTTACTTCACTTTACTTCAATAGTCCATGCGAAATCAAATACCTGGAAAGAAGTTCCATAAGCAAGATTCACAGGGGTATACTCTTTACTTCGGGCCTTCAAACCTTTTCTCACTTCATTTAATCCTTCTTCAAATCATGAGAAATCCCAATAATCTGGGAAGAAGTTCCATAAGCAAGATCCACCGGGGTACTCTTTACTTCAGTCTTCAATCACTTTCTTCACTTCATATAAACTCTAAAATCATCAACCGCAATACCTGGAGGGAAGATCCGCCAAGAAGTTCAACGGGGAGAAATAAATGATGTCTGGACACCTATTTATAGGTTTCCCCCTGTCTAGGACTTCTCTAGAATCTTCTAACCTCCTTACTCAACTTTCCAATTTCAAACCACCATGCATGTTCATTTACTATTTTTTGAAAATCACATCTCTTTTTTCTATTTTTGATGTTTCTCTTTTTTTTTATTTTTCCTAAATTAATGATTTGGTTTCACACTGTATATATAAAATAATTATTTTTGGGAGTTTGACCTAGGGTAAACGCCAATTCCAAGGATCTAACCTAGGGTTTTTTATCGGAAAAATTAAGTGTTTTCTCACAATTAACTCAAACTCGTCAATTCAAAGGTTTATTTACAATTACATGCAAAATCATAGGGTTTTCTAAGGATTCAAGTTAATTTTTCATGGGATAAACCCACATTTTCAGTCAGTTTCAAGGGTCAAACCTCAAGGTTTATGGGTCAAACATAAGTTGTTTACACACATAGGTCCTATGTACATCTCTAACATGGTTTCACATCGCACAATCAATCAAATCGATCGAAACATGTATAATTTTTACCACTTTCTCAGTAAAACATCACACCAAACTCATATATCAATCATCTTTGAAAAAAATCAGGCACACTTCCCTGCGGGATTTCATCCCGACACCGTAACCTTATATCTTCCACCGGTGATGAAGATTTGACAGCATATGCTTGACTGATTTTTGACAAAATAAAAATCCCTCCTTTGTGCTCACCTTGCAAAATACACTTCTCTTGTTTGTGTGACAAGATCTTACAAAGATCTCTCTCAAATGCAACTTTGTAACCATCACCTAAAAATGCAAATATAGATAGCAGATTCTTCTTCATGTCATGTACATATAAAGCATATGAAATCTAAAAATTACCACCTTCTCTTGACTTTAGGGTTACTGTACCTATTCTTACAACATCCAAATCATTGCCATCTGCAATAGTAACTCTTCTACCTGAAGAATAGGAAAGAGAAGAAAATACTTCTCTACATCCTATCATATGCTTTGTAGTACCTGAATCAAATATCCAAGGATCTGCCGAAAGAACTTGTAAAGCTGCCTGATCAAAAGCTATTTCCTCAATGATGATACAAACATAAGAATCACCTTGAGATTTCCCTTTTTTAATCATCTTCTACAACATTACCTGATGCCTTTTTCTTTTTTGCCGCAATCCTTTTCCGAAAAATTGCTATGAAATGTCTAGGTTTCTTGCAATAGTGACATAATGCTTCCTTTTTCTTAGAAGACTTCTCTTTACATGTAGTAGAAACAAAATCTGAAGTAGAAGGTGAAAGGGACTTACTTTCCTTCTTGGATTTCTTATCCTTTTTATCCTTCTTCTTCTTTTTACCCTTTGATGAAGACAAAAGTGCTTCTTCATTCTCGTCCATACCCTTCAACTGATCTTCATCTTGAAAAAATAAGAACTCTCACTCTTCAAATGTAACATCTCTATCTCTTGTTGTAAGCATAAGAGTGGTTATAAAAGATCGATATGATATAGGAAGTGAATTAATCAGTATATTTACCATTTCTTCATCAGATATCTCAACTCCTACATTTAGAAGTTGATCTCTCAAGTCAACGAGCTTTGTAATGTGGGTTTGAATTGACTCACCAACTTTCATCCTTGTATTTTTTAGTTGTCTCCTCAAGTGAGCTTTCCTAACAGGATTTCTACTCTGAAAAAGATTCTCAAGCTTCAACCAAGCTTGTCTAGAACTTTTGCAAGATCTGATCTGTGGTAGAATATGCTTTTTGACACTCATTTCTATAAATGAGAGTGCTAAATCATCTCTAGAATCCCATCTTGCTTGTTCTTCAGTAGGAAGTACTCTGGGTAAAGATGTACTTGTGACTCTGGATGTAGAAGTGGTTACCTCTTCTTCAGCTGGTTCTGTGATTGCAACACCAGTTCCTCTTGAAGTTGTTGTATCCTCTTCTTTGCCTTCTCGTCTTGGTCTTGTTAAGGATCCATTGATGACAATTGAGCAATGGAGTGAGCCTAACCTCTCAAGATAGTGCAACAAATCTGAAATCAGCAAACCCTAATTTTGAAATTAGGGTTCAAAAACCCTAAAAACAGAAAATAGGATTGACTTACAAAAGATAGCTGCCACCAACTTGTAGAAGACTCCTTGCTCCAAGAGAGTAGCCTCTCCTTCACCTCTCCTTAGCCTCCAAAGCTTCAGAACTCCAAAATTGACACAAGGTAAGCATCAACTCTAGCTTCAATTATCCAAAAGTGTGCCCAAGATCCTCCTTATATAGTATTTGGACCTCCAAAATAAAGCAATCGCTAATTTCTTGCAAAACACCAAATCGTAGGCCAAAAAAGTTGTTGTCGTAGTTTTATTTTAATAAGATCGCAGAAATTTGCTTTTCATGGCTGTATTTGGAGATGTAATAGGATGTTTTTCAACACCCTACACAATGTTCCACAGTCCTATTGATATATTTAGGTAGTGATGTGTGTGAACACACTAGGACCGCCGGGGCACTTTTTTCCCTCTTTAGGAGGTTTTTTCCCCCGGCTTGTATATACGCCTATTGTCCTAATGGGCTACTTATCTTTGTACATTCTCTAGTAATACATTCTGTATTGTGTGTTTGTGCTCCAAGCTTCTTCTTCTTCCTTGTGCTGTTCGCGTGCTTCCGTAGACGTCTAACTCCAACAATTGGTATTAGAGCGGGTCGTCGCTTCATCTAGGGCACTGTCGACACTCCTCCGTTTGCAGTCTCAAAATCGCACGAATTTTGGTGAGCATACTCAGCGTGTTTCCGAGATTAAAACAGTTTCGCTGTGTGGTGCCGAAATCGTGATATGAGCTCGTTTCAGCCTCTGAACGCACTGTCGCAGCGCTTGTGCAGGCTATTTCATCTTTTTGTGCCAAAGGTATATACCAGTTTCTATTTGCCAGTTTAAGCGTCTCGAAGTCTGCTACAGGTCTAGCAAAACTCGTCTGGGCAGTTCTGTTCAACTTTTTGAGATACAGTCAATTTTTTGCATCAAGGTATTTTAGTCACCGGCCATGGCTGAAAGCAGTGATGTATTCTGTATGTTGGTTGTTGAGGATAAGTTGGATGGTACCAAATACCCATTATGGGCTTATATGATGCGACATGTTTTGGTTGCAAAAGGATTGTGGAACATTGTGCAGGGTGTTGAAAGACGTCCTGTTACACCTGTAACGACAGGTACTACAAATACAGGTGCTGGAGCTGATGAAGATGGTGTCGAAGATGATATTCTGCAGATTCCTGTTCGTGCTGCTGTTTCTGTTGCACCTACTGCAGAGCAAATTCGTTGGGATGGCAAAGATGCCCAGACACATGCATTGATAGCTTTGTCTGTCAAACATGCCATTATTCCTCATATTCGCTCTTGCAGAACAGCTAGGGATGCTTGGGATACACTTACCACATTGTACCAAGCTAGGAATGAGGCTCGTGTTGCTTACCTCCGAAAACAGTTGGAGAGTGAGCACATGAATGAAGGTGATTCTATGGACAATTTCCTAACGAAGATCAAAGATTTGAAGGAACAGTTGATTTCTGCTGATGAGGTTATACCAGATAGCTCACTTGTGCACAATGTTCTGAGTGGTCTTCCTGATTCATATAAGAGTTTTGCTTCTACTCTTCGGTTGATGATGAAAGGCAATCCGAATGCCTTATCATTTGAGGAGTTAGTCTCGGTTCTATTGCAGGAAGATCAGTCCAGGCAGAACAGGTCCATTATGCGTGTTGCAAATCAAGCTTTCCTGGCTAGCCAGAAGGGCAAAGGAAAATGGAGCTCTTCTACTAGTAAGCAGAAATCCGTAAATGCTGCACATTCGAAGAACCAGGATAAAGATGAGAAGAAATCAGAAAAGCAGAAATTGTTTTGCAAGTACTGTAAAGGGAATGATCATATCATAAAGAACTGTCCAAAATTGGCTGCAAAAGAGGCAAAGAAAAAGGAGGCTAGAATGGTTGTTGCAGAAGCTTCTACACCAAAAACGGAGTCTGCTAATCGTGTGCAGGAAGAAGAATGGGCGTTTACTACTGTTTGCAATTTTGACCCATCTTCTCATGAGCAGTGCATGGCTGTAGTGGACTCAGATGTTTGGTACTTTGACAGTGGGGTGACCAAACATATTACCTCGCAGCGCAGTTTCTTCTCTTCACTCGAGCCTGCCCCTACAAGGAATACTGTCACATGCGCCAACAACTCCTCTTATCCTGTTATGGGAGTTGGTAAGATCATTCTGACTACTGCTAATGGTAGTTCTTTCACCTTGTCAGATGCTTTATTTGTGCCAGGGATCAAAAAGAACCTGTTATCAGTTTCTGCATTAGCCAAGATTGGTTTGGTTGTGAAATTTGTTGATGACAGGTGTACAGTTCATGATTTGTCAAATGGTGATGTGATTATTGCTTCTGGCATTTTATGTCGTGGGCTGTATAAGCTCATAGACTATGAAAGATCTGTTAATGATTCGGCATGTGCAGTTCATGATTCTCAGGCTATGTCAGATGCAAAGCTTTGGCATGCACGCTTTGGTCATCTGAATTTTGCTAGTTTGCTACACTTGTAGAAATCTGATATGGTGTCTTCTTTGCCCAAGCTTGAGGCACCCGGAAAACATGTATGTGAAGGCTGTATTTTGGGCAAAATGCAGCGTTCCTCCTTTCCAAAAGATGGTTCAGTTCGGGCTACGCAGAAATTGCAGCTTGTACATAGTTATGTCTGTGGTCCTATGCAGACACCCTCTTTTGGAAATTACCTTTACTTCGTGAGTTTCATTGATGATTTTTCCAGGCATGCATGGGTATATCCATTGAAGCCAAAGTCCGAAGTGTTCATGTGCTTTAAACAGTTTTTGGTTTTGGCTGAAAATCTGTCAGCATGTAAAATGGGCACCCTCCGTTATGATCGAGGGGGGGAATATATGTCTTCTGATTTTAATGCATTTTTGGTTGAATGTGGGATAAAACACCAGTGTACAGTGCCGTATACACCTCAACAGAATGGAGTTGCTGAACAAAAGAACAGGTCACTCATGGAGATGGCGAGGTGCATGGTCAAACGTCAGGCTTTACCATATAGTTTCTAGCTTGAGGTTGTCATGTGTGCAGCATATGTACTGAACAGGTGTCCCACTAAAGCGTTGCAGTCTATCACTCCATATGAGGCTTGGCATGACCGCAAGCCATCTGTTGCTCATCTGCGTGTTTTTGGTTGTTTGGCATATGCATTAGTGCCTGAACAACATTGCAGAAAATTGGATGATAAGGTAGTAAAATGTATTTTTGTTGGGTACAATTGTGAAAGTAAAGGCTATCGTCTGTATCATCCACAGACTAAACGCATTCTGGTTAGCCGTGATGTTGTCTTTGTGGAAGATGCTATTCAGCCATTGCTTTCATGTACTAAGGAGACATTTGTTAGCTCCAAAGACATGTATGATACGTTGATGCCTCTTTTTACAGGTGGACAGTCTAGTGCAAGTCCTAATGAGGCAACTTCTCAGCCTTTGCAGGTTTCATATGATGATGCAGATCATTCTATTTCTGATGCAGATTTACATGATGCACTTGTTGATGAGAGAGCTGATATTGAGTAGGCAAAAACTATGCCAAAATGGCTGGTGTAGACTTTGCGTGACAGCAAATTAGATGCACCTTTGTCATATCGTACTCGTTCAGGCTCTCATAGTGCCTCCTTTGCATCAGATTGCTATGCTATGGCTGCGTCTAGTCTTTGTGATGAGAATGAGCCTGTTTCTTTTGATGAAGCACATAATTCAAAAAATTGGATGGCTGCCATGCAATCTGAATATGATGCTATAATGAAGAATGGTACATGGTCTTTATGTGACTTGCCTCCTGGCAAGAAGGCCATTGGCACTAAGTGGGTATACAAGCTGAAGCGTAAACCTGATGGTACAGTTGACAGGTATAAGGCTAGGCTTGTTGCAAAGGGTTATGCGCAGGAAAGAGACATTGATTTTGATGAGACCTTTGCACCTAAATGCCGTATGACTACTGTTCGAAGCATTTGTGCAATTGCAGCCCATCATGGTTGGAATGTACATCAGTTGGACATTAAAAAAGCATTTCTGAATGGTGACTTGCATGAAGAAGTGTATGTTTTTCAGCCTCGTGGCTTTGTGCAGAAAGGGCATGAAAACCAGGTGTGCAGGTTAAAGAAGGCATTATATGGTTTAAAGCAAGCACCACGTGCTTGGTATGAGAAGATACATGCCTATCTGATTGCACATGGTTTTGAGAACAGTCCAACTGAAAGCACCTATATGTTAAGCGTGCTAATGATGTGCTTCTGATCATTGTTGTCTATGTTGATGACATGCTGCTCACTAGTCCTATTGAGAAGCATATTGCTGATTTCAAGGCTGATTTGCATGCCTCATTTGAGATGTCTGATTTGGGGCATTTGCATCACTATTTGGGCATTTAGTTTATGCAAGTTGATGGTGGAATGGCTTTGTTCAAACGAAATATATTGACACATTATTGCAGCGTTTTGGCCTTGAAGACTGTAAGCCTATTGCCACTCCTATGGAGATAGGTTTACGATTGATTCTTCATGATGCTGGAGATGCATTTGATGCTGTTCTCTATCAGCAGGCTGTTGGATGCTTGATTTACTTATGCATTACTTGGACAGATATTCAGTTTGCTATCTCACAGATGAGCAGGTTTATGCATTGCCCAGGAGTCACTCATTGGAAGGTGGTTAAGCGCATCTTTCGCTACTTGAGTGGTACTTGGCTACTTGGGTTGTTTTATCCCAAAGGGGGATCACTACCGCCAGATTTGCATGCTTTTTCTGACTCAGATTGGGCTGGTTGCTATGACACTCGTGTGTCCACCAGTGGTTTTTGCTTCATGCTTGGTAGCTCATGTATATCTTGGTTGAGCAAGAAGCAGCCTACTGTGGCCACTTCCAGTTGTGAGGCTGAGTATAGGGCAGCTTTCACAGCGACTGTTGAGTGTGTGTGGCTCAGACGCCTTATGGCTGATTTGGGTGTTGGCCAGTTTTCTGCCACCACCATCTTCACTGACAGTCAGAGCGCTGTCGCGAAGATTTGCATCTTCCAATTGATGGCCCGAAAAATTAAAATATTTATTGGTGAATTCTAAACCTCTTTTATATCACTGTTAAACAATTGTGTGGATTGGAATTAACTACTTTGAAAGTGTTTACAGGTACAAATGATGATGAAGATTCTATGTTCATATTAGGGTTTACTCTAATTTCATATTTAATGAGTTGTTTTATTCATACATTCAAGAATCATGAGTATTTAACCCTAGGATTTCATAAGTTTATATAAGTTTAAGTCAGTAGGGTTAATCCAAAGGATCTTAAATGATTCTAATGGGTTAATGCTAGGGTTTACTTAAATGTTAATGGCTAATGATAGGGTTCAGAAAAGATTTTAAAGGCTTTCAATGGATTTCAGAAGGGTTTTAGTAGGTTTTCTAGGGTTTTAGTATGTTTCAAGGGTTAAAATAACTACTATTTAATGAAATTAATCTATAATTAAGCATTGGTTAACTTATAAAACTAAATTATGATTTAATTAGTTACCTTAATAGTGTGTTTACATTTTAACACTAAGGTTCTAATTAATTAAATTCTTATCCTAAGCTTAAATTAAAAGAATTATTTAATTATCAATATTTAGGATAATAGAATTAAAATGAAAATGAAGTGGATAATTAATGAGTGGTGTATGAGAGTGGTATTTAAAGAATGGTGTGAGTTAAGTGTGTAACTAAAGTGATTGAAAGAGTGGTTGAAATAAATGATGCAATTAAAGGAAGTTAAAGAGAAACTTTAAATGAATGGTGTATATGAAAAAGGTTAAAAGAATGGAGTAAGTGAGTTGTGTAAATAAAGTCAATTTAAAGTGTGGTGAAAGTAAGGAGATTAAAGTGTGGTTGTAGATTAAAAGTTAAAACCAAAAGAGTGGATTAGGAAGGACTTGTGTATGTATTTAAATGTGTGTTGAGCTCAAGTTTCTCCTAATGTTTTTTGCAGGTACTGTCTCCTGCTCTTTACTTTCTTCTGTTTTTCCTTCTTTCTCATTAGACCCTCCTCGTGCTCGGGATATTGAGCCGTCATGTCCTGCTGTGTATTATGATTTTGATGTTGATTGTCCGGCTGGAAGCATGCCCATGCCTATTCCGTGGCTTGGTCTGAGTCCCTGCAGTAGTTTGTGTGTATGTGTGTGTGTGATGTGTTTGTGTTATGTGTGAATGTGTTATGTGTATGTGCGTGTTTGTGTTATGTGTGTATGTGAAGTGTATGTGTGTGTGTGAAGTGTATATGTGTATGTGTATGTGCGTGTATGTGTTATGTGTGAATGTGTTATGTGTATGTGCGTGTTTGTGTTATGCGCGTATGTGATGTGTACGTATGTGTGTATGTGATGTGTGTGTGTGAAGTGTACGTATGTGTGTATGTGATGTATGTGTGTATGAGATATGTGTGTGTGTGCGTGTATGATGTGACGTGTGTGTGTGT
Source organism: Ceratopteris richardii (assembly GCA_020310875.1). Classification (NCBI taxonomy): domain Eukaryota; kingdom Viridiplantae; phylum Streptophyta; class Polypodiopsida; order Polypodiales; family Pteridaceae; genus Ceratopteris; species Ceratopteris richardii. Next base: position 111,123,207 of record CM035415.1, read on the forward strand.
ATGTGTATGTGTGATGTGTGTGTGTACGTGTGATGTGTGTGTGTGTGAGTGAATGGTTCCCCCTCCCCTCTCTCCTCTGTCTGCAGCGCGCGACAGCGTGCAGCACAGAGAGAGAGAGAGAGAGAGAGAGAGAGAGAGAGAGAGAGAGAGAGAGAGAGAGAGAGAGAGAGAGAGAGAGAGAGGGAAAGAGAGAGAGAGAGATCTCCCTCTCTGGCGCTGCATGCGGCAATGCGCAGAGAGAGAGAGAGAGAGAGAGAGAGAGAGAGAGAGAGAGAGAGAGAGAGAGAGAGAGAGAGAGAGAGAGAGAGAGAGAGAGAGAGAGATCTCCCTCTCTGGCGCTGCACGCAGCAGCGCGCAGAGAGAGAGAGAGAGGAGAGAGAGAGAGAGAGAAAGAGAGAGAGAGAGAGAGAGAGAGAGAGAGAGAGAGAGAGAGAGAGAGAGAGAGAGAGAGAGAGAGAGAGAGAGAGAGAGAGAGAGAGAGAGAGAGAGAGAGAGAGAGAGAGAGAGAGAGAGAGAGAGAGAGAGAGAGAGAGAATGGTAGACAGAGAGAGAGAGAGAACGGTAGATAGAGAGAGAGAGAGAGAGAGAGAGAGAGAGTGAAAGGGAGAGTGAGAGAGAGAGAGAAGTTAGTTATAATTATATATATATTTTTTATTTAATTAATGATATTTAAATAGCTATTGCATTGTTTAATTACCAATTGATATTGCGTAATTAGATAAGTATTGCAAAAGTTTAGTTAGTTTTATTATGCATCTGTATGTATTAGTAATCCATATGTATAGACATGTAATTGTACTAGTGTATGCATGTGCATAAATGCATCTAAGTACTAACATGAATGTGCATTAGTTTATGCATGAAAATATATACATCTATGCATGAGTGCATATATATAAATATTGAAGTATGTTAGAAGTTAGTGTATAGCAATGAGTGTTAATAAATGTTCATGAAATGAATTATGCATGATGTTGGCATATATGTATGCCATATGTGTGTATTCATAAGAGGAACTACTAATATGCATATTTATACAATGATAAGTGTGTGTTTGTATGCATATATGTTTATGTCAATGTGTGTGCATGTGTGCATGAGAACATACATGTGAGTGATGTGTGTATGAGCATGAGTGTGCATGAATGCATGTTTATGAGTGAGGTAGTGTTAGCATGTGCATATGTGTGAGTGTTAGCATATGATTTAATGCATAAGTAAGTAATTGAATTATTGTATGCATACGCATAAATGCATCTAAGTATTAGCATAAATGAGTATTTGCACATTCATGAGAACTAATATGTGTGAGAGCATAATAGCATACGTTTGATGAAATACAAGTACAAGTAGGAATGTAAGTAAGATTAGTTAAGCAAACATTAAATGAATGAGTTTATGTTAGCATATGTGATAAATGAACATATGTGTGCATTATTGTGTTCATTTGCATAGGATTAAGTGCTTGAGAACATGTTAGTAATGAATGAGAATGTGCAAATATGTATTAAGTTAGCATATTAATGTTTAGGGATGTGAATGTATCTACATATAAGAGTTAATGTGAGCATGCATTAGCACATGCTATTATGAGTGTGTGTGTATAGATGTAAGTACATGGGTTAATTTAAGCATAAGCATAAGCATGTATGTTAGCATGAGAGTTGATGAATATTCATATGTGCATATATGTATATGAGAAAGTATATTTGTATGAGCATATGAGTATGTGTATATGCATGGAAGAGTGTGTGTAAGGATAGTATGCATGTATGTGCATATGTATGGAAATAAATGAATGCATGTGTGTTAGTATGTATGTCTATTAGCATATATTAGCATAACTAAAAGCATGCATGTAAAGTGCATTAGTATGTATGAAATATGTGTGCAAATGAATATGTCTACATAAGTATGAATGTATGCATTAAATAGGAATGATTTAATGTATGTCTTTCATGTTTATCAATAATTTCTTGTAATATTACTAAAAGCTAATGTTTTTTGCAGACATTCAAAGCAAAAGAATCGAAGAGCATCATTGCAGAAACATTGATGAGTTCAAGCTAATGAAGAAAAGTGAAGAGAAGCAGCAAGATTGAAGATTCATTTATATCTTATTCCCCAAATTAGTCAATTACCCAAATGTTTAGACATTCATCCTAAAGTTTAGACCTTTCATTTGTATTAGAACTATTACTTTGATCCATTAGCTTATCAATTAATTTATTCAAGTAGTTTAGCATCATATTGTTTCATTAGTTTTCTCATTACTTTCCTTGATGTCTTCTAAGTTAGTTCATGAGTCTGAGCATAGTACTATTGAAAATATTGAAAATATTGAGAATGTTCCGCCAACTCTAAACAGACCAAAAGCCTCTAGCTTACCTGAAAGTTTAGTAGAAGAACCCATTATGGAAGTTTCAATCTCATATCAAGAAGCTGTTGCTATGTACGAGGCTGCCCGTCCTTACGGTCCATAGCTATTTAAACTATTTAAAACACCTTAGTTTCAGTCATAGAAATAGGTAATTTAAATTGTTTTATCATTAGAAACCTTATTTTCATAAGCCTGAGTTTGCTACAGACACCCCGCGTGTGCCGAACGATTTAGGCGGATGACTTGATCCACCATCCGAGCATCTCTCACGACCCGACAGTGCATTGGTAGTTGCGAGGAAACCTGTGTTCCATGCTCGCACTAAGCACATTGAGGTGCATTGTCACTATGTCAGGGAGAGGTTCTCTGCTGGGGAGATCAGCTTGGCATATGTGCCCACGCAGGAGAACATTGCAGACCTTTTCACGAAAGCTTTACCTAGGGAGAAGTTTGAAGCTTTCCGCAAAACTTTGGGCTTACTTCCTTTTGTGGAGTGATTTCCACATAGCTTGGCACTTCCTTATACATGAGTGCGAGCTCCTTGTTCACCGCATCACTCCCAGGGGGGATTTGTTGATATATCTAGGTAGTGATGTGTGTGAACACACTAGGACTGCCGGGGCACTTTTTTCCCTCTTTAGGAGGTCTTTTCCCCCCGGCTTGTATATACGCCTATTGCCTTAATGGGCTACTTATCTTTGTACATTCTCTAGTAATACATTCAGTATTGTGTGTTTGTGCTCCAAGCTTCTTCTTCTTCCTTGTGCTGTTCGCGTGCTTCCGCAGACGTCTAACTCCAACAAGTCCATGTTGCATCAAATAAGCCCACAATGGGTAATTGGTACCGTCCAACTTATCCTCAACAGCCAACATACGAAATACATCACTGTTTTCAACCATGGCCATTGATTAATATACCCTGATGCAAAAAAAAAAGATTGTATCTGAAAAATTTGAACAAAATTACCCTGAAGAGTTCTGTTAGACCTATAGGAGACTTCAAGATGCTCATACTGGCGAACCAAAGCTTATATATATCTTTGTCACAATAAGACAAAATATCTTGCACAAACATTGTGATAGTACGTTCGGAGGCCGAAATGATTACGCTCTCCTAATCACCCTGAGTATGCTCACCAAATTTTGTGCGATTCTGAGACTGACTGAAGGGGTGTCGATGACACCCTAGATGAAGCGGCGACCTGCTCTGATACCAATTGTTGGAGCTAAATGTCTACGAAAGCACGCAAATAACACAAGGAAGAAGAAGAAGCTTGGAGCACAACACACAATACTGAATGTATTACCACTAGAATGTACAAAAATGAGTAACCCGTTAGGGCAATAGGCATATATACAAGTTGGGGGAAAAAACCTCCTAAAGAGGGAAAAAAGTGCCCTAGTGGTCCTAGTGTGTTCACACATATCACTACCTAAATATATCAATAGAATTCTCTGATTATCTTGTTTATATATGATTCCTGCTAGTATCTGGTATCTTTGTGACTTGGTGATATCTCCTTCTCTCGTCCTAACCCTAGGATTCTTCGTTCCAAAGGTGAGAACAGGGACAATAGACTTGGCCCATTTGGGTACTATCTCAAGATTAAACAGGTATCCATATGGTGGTTCATCCGCTATTCCTTGAGGGCTTCTCTGGTAGCTAACCATGAAAGGTGATCGCCTCTAAGGTGGGTCTTTCCCTTCCTGACTACTACTTTGAATTTGTACTCCATTAATAATAGAAACCATTGTATTAGTCGCCCGATGTTACATGGCTTATTAACTAAGTACAACAATGCCTGATGGTCTGTGAAGAACTTAAACTTATTCACCAATAATTAATGCCTAAATTTGTTTACTGCATAAATCATTCCTAATCCTTCGCATCCCGTAGTGGTGTAATTTTTTTCTGCCACATTTAGTTGTCTCCTCGAGTAAGCTATGGGAAGATTTATATTGCTTTCATTCGTGGCTTGTGTCAACACACACCTTATGGCATAGTTGGATGCATCCACATGAACATGGAATGGCTTACACCAATCTCGTGTAGTTAAGATGGGTGCTGAACACATGCATCATTTGAGTTCATTAAATGATTTCTCACATTCATCTGTCCATTCAAACTTGGTCAAAAGGGAGTATAGAGGTTTTGTAATGATCACGTACATGTGTATAAATCATCGATAATAACCACAATGTCCCATGAAAGCCTATACCTCCTTCACATGTTTCGGCCTTAGCAATTCTGCAATTGCTCTCACTTTCTCTTCATCCGTAGAGATTCCATTCTTTGACACAATGTGTCATAGAATCTTGCCTTGCCTAACCATGAAAACACATTTTTCTAGGTTCAAACAGACTTGATGCTCTCAACATTTGTAAAAAACTTGCCTTAATTCAGGGATGTGGGTATGTCTCATGTAAAAAATGTGCACACAAATCATCCACGTAAATTTCCAAGTTCTTTCGAAGGAATTCCCTAAAAACATGAAAGATTAATCATTGAAACATGGCAGGTGCATTTGTCAGCCCAAATGGCATCACACGAAATGGAAATATGAACCACTCTATGGCAAAGGTTGTCTTATGTAGATCTTCAAGGGGAAATGGCTATCTGGTTATAGCCTCAAAATCCATCAAGAAGGCTATAGGATTCCTTGCCCACAACTCTTTCCAATAAATACTCGGTGATATGAAGAGGATAACTGTCTCTAATTATGGTGGAGTTAACTTTTTAATGGTTAATGCGCACATGCAATTTCCCATTTTTCATGGGCATGACCATAATGGGGGATACCCATTTGGTATGATCAATTTTGTAAATAAATCCAGCTTCTATCAGATGATCTATATCCTCTTTAACCTTGGCCGCATAATTATCATTATAGGTGTATGGTTTCTGCTTAGAAGGCTTGGCCTCTAAATGAGGTATTTCGATGGTGATGCACCAGAGTGCGCTCTCCTTCTTGCAAGCTCCACACCGATATCCTCGGAGTAGAAATCCGAGCTCCTAAGGCGGCACAACGTACTCCGCACAAAGTCTGTACAATACACAGGAAAAACAGTATGCTGGGAGCACGAACACAAACTTCTTAGGTCTTACAAATGCGGTCGAAATTATAGTCTATGGCTGACCAAGCCACTATATGTTTTATTAAAGAACATATACGGTTGATATTTATTGTCAGAGAAGTACAAAGAACACTCTTCTTGATGTTCTTGGACCTGTGTGAAGAGAACTGTGTGCGGAAGTGCTCCAAAATGGCTCCAAAAGACACCCCAAAAAGGCTTCAAAAATAGGCTTTGAATGCAAAGAATGAAGCTTTGAGGGACCAAAACATGTTCAAAGTAATGTCAACCTTAGTCTTTCCCCTTCTTCAGACACCACAAGAGTGTAGCTTAGTGGAAAGAGATTGTCACAGTTAAGCGAGTTCTGGGGGGAACAGTACTGGGACGGGTGACCTCTTGGGAACTATCGGGAACCTCTATATTCCTTGATTGTTGAGGTCCTCCCTCGCGCACAACCAACGGCACCAACAGTGACTTCGGTGACTCGGATGACAAGGTATGCCAAGGTCTATGCCTTGTTCGTCGCCTTAGTCGTAAGCCTTGGAGAAAGCTGGGGGGATGCGAGTAATTTCAATGGTGATGCACCACAGTGTGCTCTCCTTCTCGCAAGCTCCACGTCGATATCCTCGGAGTAGAAATCCGAGCTCCTAAGGCCGCACACGGTACTCTGCATGGAGTCTATTGAATACACAGAAAACATAGTACCTTGGGAGAATGAACACAAACTTCTTAGGTCTTACAAATGCGGTCAAACTTACAGTCTGTGATTGACCAGGCCACTATATGTTTTATTAAAGAACATATACAAAGAAGTGTCCAGTGGCCATTTGGACTTTCACGTGGATATTGACGGTAACACTAAAGTCATAGGAATTCTATGGGAGCATATATTTGGGTCTACTCCTTTCAAATCCATGTAAATCCAAGCAAACAAATCTCTATATTCTTGCAATAGGGTAGTTAACTCATCTTCTTCTTCCTTCGTCAAATCATGCCCTATGTATGTGCGTTTTTCTTCTCCTTCTTATGTCGTGACTATTATTTTTTTGGTTTTTTCTCTATTATCGTATACTTCTCCAATGCCTACTTCTCAGTTAGGCATCTGTACCATAATTCTTCTTTCTTCTATTTCATATTTTTTAAAGTTCTCGAGTACTTCCTAAATATGTTCTTCTTCTTCTTCTTTCTTCTTTTTGTGCTTACTTTCTTTACATTATGTGAGTGACTTGGGTCGTTCAACTTAATTGTCCTTTCCCATCTCAAGGGTAGTGGCTTCCACAAAGTAAAGATACTCCTCTTCCGTTGAGAAGAAGGGTTCCATGATAATGAACTCTAGGTCCTTGTCACTTGTCTCGTCTTGCTCTTGAGACAATTCCTTGCATTCTTCTAGGAGAGGCTCCTCCACTAAGGGTTATGTGTACCTAAGTCGTGAAGCCTTAGGGACTTGTGTCAATGAGACTAAACCTCAATTTCCCCACAAGTGCATAATGTGGTGGACTAATACACGTTTAATTATCAATCTGCGGAACCACAAGAACCAAGTGTATGAAGACGTGTGCACACATGATGGTAAGTGAAGTATTTAAGCTAAAATGCAAGTGATTAGGCTTAACTACCTCTCCAACTCACTAATCCTCTGAAAAGACATACTGCGATAACATTTATAGTAGTAAGCACAAATTTCAACTTTTCTCTCAGCTCTGAACTCCTAATATGGTCAATAGTGGGTTCTTTTTGAAGATCTTGACAAGGCGCATCTATTGCTACATTTTCAAACGAATATGTCAAACACACTTCAAGTTATGAACAAAATAGTGAATGGTAGGAAACACCAACACTCGCTCTACAACTCGTAATGGCTCACACACACAGTACAATAGTTCAAAAGCGATGGGAAGGGATAGAAAACAGTCTTACACACATATTTCAAACATTACACGCACACAAAAGACCATGGAGAAGGAGGAAATCAGCAAAAAAGAGGCGAATTTGAAATTCTTATCAAATCTCACAATGGCAAAAAGTCTTTTACAAGAGTCACAAAGTGACTTATATACATGTGCCCTAAAAATGGTCCTTTCACACAAGAGATTGGCACTTTATTGACTAACTCTAATTTCCTACTATTTTACAAGAGTTATCTTACAATGATTTGGGCTTGCATCTAGAGGACTCCTCTAGTGCATTTACATGGCTTCAAGGGAGTTTCATAGGATTTTGAAGAAGAAAAATTATGCTCATAATTTGAAAATTTTTGGGGCTCCTCTTTTGTGCTTCTGCAACACTCTCCCCCTCTTTGTCTCTATCATCCCTTGACAAAATTTGCTTCAAGTCTTCGCTTGCCATGTTAATTCCGGCTTCCATGCATGCATCCAGTGGCTAAGAGTATGATATTCTTAGTCACCCTTTTCAAATTTTATGCCTCTCCCCTTTCTAACTTTTGGTCTTCGGATATGTCTTTGTTCTCACACATCTGAACCTATTGTATTTCTCTAGCATGTTTACTTCTTTCCATTGCACGCATATGTGGAGGCCTCAAAGGTTCATGTCCAATGTATTATTTCTTTTAAGGGACCTCCATTACTCAGGACTTGGTGCTTTTCTTTAACCCGTTGATTTCTTCCTGTTGCATGCACCTCATGGATGAGGAAGCTGTGTGCAACCTCCCATGAAAAGTCCTGGTTGTTATATTTCTTTGTTTCCACTCTTCGGGACCTGGTCCTTTGGTGTTGTAGCTTGATGCGTGCCCCTGCGGGGCTTTGGGTAGAGGGTAATTCTTTCTTATTGCAGTATTTTATTCTTTGATCTTCTTCTTCTTCTTTTTCTGCTTGATTCTCCCTCCACACATCTCTCCTCCTGAACTCTGTCATCCCCGAGAGGCTTTTTGTGGTGACATGAGTAAGTTTGTATCACTTTTTTCTCTCTGTGGTTTAGCAAATTGGCTTCACATATCATCAACTCTTTCCATTGTGTTGACTTTAATCCATCATCTGGTGCCTGTCTATGATCAGCAAAGAAACTTAGCTCATAGGCCACCAGACTTGCATTTAAGTTTGGAAGATATTTTAACAAAAATCTCCGAGTCCATTTCAAAAAACCTTGTAAAGAAAGCTGCTTCAAATGTATGCATGTATGGAATCGGTAGAAACATGAGCCTCGAGTAGATTGCCATAATTGTTAGTTGACTTGGAGTAATGGATAAATACAAAAATTAAGGCATTTGCATCTTGATTAATGCCGATAAAAATTATGTGCATGTTGGAATACCTTCAGAACTGTAAGTAGCATGCTCAATATTTTATTGGTCATTTTGATGGCTAAATCTGGTACTGTTGCATATCTGGATAACCAAAACTCTATAGTCCGCACATGTACTCTTCGGTCGGTAAGTAGTTGCGAGGTGGACTAGGTAGCAGTGGGTAATTTAGCCATTGATTATTTAGATTACCCTAGTGCTGTGCTTCCCAAAATTGCGTCGAGGTGCATCGTCTAGGTACTGGGCAAAAAGTTGGATTTACCTGTAGCATGTATGGTGCTGATTCCTAGTGTACCCTTAAGGTTGTATTTTTCTCCAAAAATTTGTGCCTCCACACACGATCTGCTTTGTCAAACTCTTTGTGTGTATATGTGAACGTTTGTAGGTTGAACTGCAGATCATGATTAGGTTCTTTATTTGTAGTGTTCCGGATATACTGTCGTGTCTCTTCTTTGAGTAATCTGTAAGGTATATTAAATGGCTTCAAAATTTGCTCTAGGCTCCTACTTTCGATCTTTGCCTCTTTCATGACCTTTACCACTCGATCTTCAAATTGCGCAGTAAGCTGGATAAGAGTAGTGCCCTCTCATGTCGGCTTAGTTCTACAATAGCCCGATCATGTCTTTCAGTGCTTGGCTCTGCTTCCTCCCTTATAGGTGAATGATACATGGGGGGAGAAAGAGGACGTACCTCAATCTCCATAGTAGCCGCTTGGGAGCTTGGAACTATTGGTGTCCCCACTGTAACTTGCTATGCTATTTGAGCCTTTAACTTCTCAATGATTTCATCTTTTTCCTTTATCTCATTGGTGGCTTTCGTGATTGTTTCCTTGTTCTTCAGAAGCTCTTCTCCTGTTGCAGCCATTTGATCGGCATCTTCATTACACTATGCAAGGAGCTTATTTTCTGCCAACTTCCATCTTTTCCTAAGTTCATTAGTGTCATACATATATTTCTTCTTCCATTCCTCTCTTAGAGTTTTCTCTTGTTTCAGTTGATCCTCATACTTTGCAATTTGAGCTTCCAATGCTTTGGCGTTGTTTTCTATCACTTCTTGTGCTTCTATGGGTTGGTTGCACAGGATGGCGGTCATGAGTTCTTTATTTCTGCCCCTTAAATTGTTAGATTCTTCCATATACACTTTGATTTGTGCTTCTAGCGGTTTACTTCTAGCATTCATCTGTGCTTTCTCAGCCTCACCTTCTTCATATTTACTTCGTAGCTCTTTGAGTTGGTCTTCTAGTTTTTGATTGTCGGTCATCAGCCTATTTCACTTTTCCATTGCTTCATGAGCTTCTTTCTCCTTGATCGCGAGTTCATTTTGAACTTCTATTACTTGTGTAGAGAGATTTTCACTTATTACCTAGAATTGGCTTCGCTCCCTTAAGGCCTTGTCATAATCGATATCGGCTTTGATGAGTTGTTGTTGAGTGTCCATAGCCATTTGTATCATCTGCTTCACAACTGGCTTGAGTTGAGCCACATCCATGTTTAACCATGTCTTAGGGATACTTGGTGTTTCCCCCGTGAGTAGATCCTTGCCATTGTCCACGTGGATAGTTTCATTATAAGGTTTTCTAAAGGAGAAGGCTATGCTACAACCTTGATTGGAGTGAATGGCTCTGGCTTCTCCGCTTCTTCCTGTTCTTTCTCTACCTTTGGCATTTTGATTGGGACTTCTCCATCCAAGTGAGTCTCTGTGATTTGAATCTTTGTCTCTTCATTCATTCTTAGTACATGAACTTCTTCTTGAGATGATCCTTTATTTATTTGGTTTGTGGCTGTGGTATCTGACCTTTCATTCATTTTGGAGCCTTCCACCTCAAAGGAATCTAGTACTTGATTTAATTCCTCCCAATGGCCATCATCTTTTGAATAGCTTTTGATGTCCACATTCATCATGGATGGCTCTTGATCTTCTTGGGTATCGGAAGATGAACTAGAGTTCGTCAATCCCAACTCTATATCTATGGACTTTCATTAGCCTCTTCCTTTGCAAAGTTTCTTCATGAGACTGTTGATAGTGATGCCCTTGTACTGACAGGTTTACTTGACCTTCCATGTATTGGTGAGTGGCTTCCATTTCTTTCTCTCTCTTAATCTCTTGTTTCCTCTCATTCGGGGTTAAGAGCTGGTTTCGGCCTCTTCCACCACTTTTATTCCCATCTTTTTCCTTGGTATGGTGGCTAACTTAGCATACTTAGCTATCTCTGAGGATGAAGGCATCTCCTTCAGATGTTCCCAAATACCTAATGCATGGTAGATGAGTATGGTCAATGCTACGCTTCCGTTCAAGAACTTTTTGTGGTTCCATTACTTCTTAGCTTCAAAAAGACGCTCTTCGATGTATGATGTCATGTTCACCTGATTACCAATCTGTTTGATAGCATGAGATAAGAGCTGCACTATGATTTTATGTGGTGCTGTGTAGCGATGCATGTTTGCAAAGAAAAAGTGTTGGTGAATCAGATATACTTCTTCTTCTATATCTATACGATTAATGTCTGTGAATGTTCATGTCTTGGTCCCTTGGCTTTCATCCTTCAAGTTTGTGTTCCCATCCTTTTCCCATCCAAAAGCTTCTTTAATCAACTCATGAGTGAATTGGATAATCACCCATTCTCCTTTTGCATCTAGGACTCTTGCCTCTAGCACTAAGGGGTTATGTAAGGCTGGTTCAAGAGTATTCATCACCTGCGTGTATCGTTGGAAGTTCAACTTGTAAATTGGTAGCTTGAAGTATTTCTGAATACTTGCCTTTGTCATTATATCCATGGTTGATGAGAGTTCATGTATGACTTTGAAATCTTGGGACATGAATGGGAACTGATGGTCAGTGTCCATGATCTTTATTGTTACTAAGAAAAGATACTCTCCACCAGGTTGGTCCTCTCAAAACCAATGACCTTTGGCTTTGGTCACAGTTTGTAATGGAAAGTCCATCACCTCTTCTTGAACAGTTGCCTCGGAGTCTTAAGAAGCCATCTGCACTTGTAATAAAGAAAGAATCAGCTTCTAGTGGAAACCAATTCATGGGTTATGTGTGGTTCAATGATATGTCGTTTCTTTGCGTCACTTCGTTCCCCCTTTCTCAAGTAAGTAAGGTCTCTTACGACACTTCTTTTGATTTTTACTCCTGAAAGAAAACAAAAGTTAGTTCTAGCCAAAGCATTTATTTATTTACAATGTAAGGTCATTCCTATGGCAGTAGAAACTAAGACCTATTCCAAAATGATGGAAATGTGTACCACTAGTTTTGTTGAAAGGATAATGTGCTAATGCATGGCCTTGTAATGTGGCCCTGTCATGCATACTCTATGCATTGGACTCTTCATGAGTGCAAGTACAATCTTGTAGGGTTTGTTGATCTTGTGGATGCTGCCTCTTTGGTCTCCATATCCACTGGCTTCGGTGTTTGAAGCATTTTTTTCTGTTGGGCTCCTTGTTCTCAGGTCCTTGTCTCCTTTCTTCTAGAAGTCTGAAGTTAAGCGTCATATTCATTCCATAATTTTGATGAATCTTTTTGAACCTTTGTACTTCACTTGTAGGTGTGACATCTCATTAAGCCTATTTCTTGAGTTGTAGTTTGTCTGACCTTCTTTGGGATCCATATGCATTGCTATGTCTTCTGGGCTGCTACTAATGATTTGGGAAGCCAAACACAAAGAAGTCCTTGTGGTTCTGATTGTGATTGTGAGTAATGGTTGTCTCTTCTTGTCTTCATGGAGTGGCTGATCTGCTTCTGTGTTGGTTTATCTAGTTTAGTCATTCGGTCCTTTCGTACCCATTATAGATGAGTACTACATGGATGTGATGTTTGAAGAGTAGAAATCCATGTGGATGTTCTTCTTTTGGTGTAGGTGGATTTAGAGGCATTGTCCTCACTTCCTCTCTTAGGTTCATCTCTCATGGGAAAGGAGGGCACATCACCAAGCAACACATCCTTATTTGCAGGCAATTCTAGATTAGGGCGTTCATTGGATATGCACTTTATTGATTCATTTTCTAACACCTTTTCTAAGTTTTCTTCCTTAGGTTTGATAATCTCATGAACGTGAGAAGGGCTTTCTTCTAGTAAGCTAAAGATTTCCTTATGTTCTATTTTGGAAGATATGTATCCTTGTGCTAGATGAATGCACACTTTGTTCTTGATAATCTAGTCTTGCCCTAGGATCAAATTTTCTATTAAATCTTCATCTTTGCATATCAAAACTCTTTGCTCCATAGTAGAATTTCCTAAGTGGAGGGATATCTAGGCTTCTCCAACACATTCTATAACATGTCCTCCAATTCCTATCATGCACGCTTTAGTCGGACTTATGGTTGTTTGAAGGTGCGTGATTAACGTCATTCGTATATAGCTTAGAGCTGCTCTTGAGTCAATCAGTGCATCTACTAGCTGATACTCTTGGTTTCTGATTCCTAGGTTTAAGTATGGTCGGGAGACACTAAGGCTCTCATTGCCAGCCTTATTGACTTGGTAGTTGGCCATAGGTATGGGTTCCTCTCCTTGTAGATATCGTTCATCCCTTTGTCTTATCCACTCCTTCCGTTTCTTGATACGTGCTAAGGCTTCTTGGCGTGCTTCTTCTCGAATGCTCTCCTCTTCCTTCTTTCGATTTTGTGCTCCTATGATTTGTGCTAACATCCAGTCTGTTAATGGCTCCATATTTACTCGACATCCACTTATGTAGTTAGGAAGTATTTCTCCATCTAAGGTAGCTAGATTGACTGCTCTGCTCGTTGAGATTCTATTAATCAACAATGCGTTGTATCCGCATTTATGTAGTTTCTTGACATGTTGATTCAATGTATATACAAGGACTAAATCTCCTTCTTTTAAGCCCTTGTCTTTAATATGTGCATCATAATATGCCTTCTGTCTCCTTTTAGCCACATAAGTTCTTGCAACTGCTTGTAGTCTTGTTTCATGTAACTTTTCAATTTGCTCTAATTGCTTGAATAGTTCATGTCCTATCCACTCATACTATTATGCTACACATAGAGTAGGTACCAAAAAATGAATTGGTAAGATCGCATTTTGCCCATAAACTAGATTAAACGGAGTAATTCCAATGGCTGTCTTGTAAGCCACACAGAAGGCCCAAATTGCATGATGTAATTGTTTGTCCCAATCTGACCTTCCATTCTTGACTATTTTTTTCAACACCGTACACAACACTTTATTGGAACTCTCTGCATGACCATTAGCTTGAGGGTGATATGGGACTGATTTTTTATGAATCACTAGGAATTCATTCATCAAGGACTCTATTGCCTCGTTAATGAAGTGCGTTCCTCTATCACTTGCTATCTCTATAGGTAGTCCAAAGCGAGTAAAGATGTTCTCAAAGAGGAACTTTGTTGTGGTTTCAACATCGTTCTTTCTTGTTGCTTTTGCTTCTACCCATTTAGTTAGGTAATGTGTTGCCACTATTATGTACTCCGCATGTGATCCTTTGGCTGGAGGGTTAATAGGGTCTATGAAATCGATGCCCCATTTTGAAAAGGCTTTTGCACAAACCATGGGTCTTAGAGGCATATCATCTCTCCTAATAGGGTATTTAGCTCTTTGGCATACCTCGCAACTCCGTACATAAGTGTCTGCATCCACATGTAGAGTTGGCCACCACAAGCCTGCAAAGAGAATCATTTTCACAGTTCTTTGGGTTGAAAAATTTCCTCTTGCGGCACCTGCATGTGCCATTTCTAATAGAGGTAAGTACTCTCCTTCATGTACGCATATTCATAGCTAATTGTCCTTTCCTCTCTTGAATAGTTGCTTTCCCATTATAATGTAGTCCTTGTTGATTTCTTATAGGGATCGCTTCCTAGCTAGACTTGCTCCTTCCTCATGCTCGTGTGTTTTTAAGAACTTCACCAATGTCCTACTCCAGTTTGGTGCTATTGTAGAGAATTGTAATGATGTATGGTCTTCTGGAGTATTTTCTGGGCATTTTGAGCAATTGCTAATATACTCATGCACATCCTTAGGCATATCTGGCCAATAAACTCCTAATCACTTTAATTCCCTCAGTGTTCCATGCGTTCCCTTATGCATTCTCCATCGATTTACGTGGGCTTGCTCAATTGAGTTCTGTTCAGCCTCTTCCACACATCTTAACAGTACACCATTGGGTTCTTTAAAGTACACACTTCTTGCAACAATGTGCAAGTTACGTGATTGTAGAAATCCTTTCCTAGCATGCTTGTTGATTTGATGATGTGGTCCATGTGTGAGTATAGGAATCAACTTTTCTGCCCACTTAGGACATACTTCCAAGTTGAACAAATAAGTATTTGGTAAATCATCCGCTACTCCATTAGGTGGTTCTCCGTGTGTTAACCTAGACACATGATCGGCTCTCACGTGGCTATTTCCTTTTTTAACCACTACTTCGAAATCGAACTTTATCAGTACAAAAACCATCTCACTAATCTACTTGTATTACAAGGCTTATTGACTAGGTACAATAAGGCCAGATGGTTGATGAAGAACTTGAAGTTGTTGGCTAGAAGGTAGTGTCTAAATTTCTTGACTGCATACACCATTCCTAAACCTTCTCGTTCCGTAGTCGTATAGTTTCTTTCCGCTTGGTTTAGTTGTCTGGTCGCATATGCAATAGGGTGGTCCAACTTTCCTTCATCTGTTGGTTGAGCTAGGATGCATCCTATTGCATAGATGGAGGCATCAACATGGATATGAAATGGTTTATTCCAGTTGGGTATCTTCAAAATAGGTGCTGTACTTAGTCGTCTTTTGTAGTTCATTAAACGCTTTTTCGCATTCATCCGTCCATGTAAATTGGGTTAATAATTGATATAGTGGCTTGGCAATTATGGCATACATGTGAATAAATATACGATAGTATCCAAAATGACCCATAAAATCTTGCACTTCATTAGCATTTTTTGGTCTTGGAAGCTTGAGGATTTTTTCAGGATTCAGACACTCGATATTGTCAATACTTCTCAAATATCCTTCGTAACTCCGGAATGTGTTCCTGTCTTAGACCCGAGTATGTGCATAAGTCATCGACATATAATTCCATACTCTTTCTTAGAAACTCTTTAAATACGTGACAAATCAACCTTTGGAAAGTTGCAGGGGTGTTTGTGAGTCCGAATGGCATGCCTCTAAAAGCATAGGCTCCCCATTCAGTTGCGAATGCTGTCTTATGTTGGTCCTCTGTAGCAATAGCTACTTGGTTGTACCCAGAGAATCCATCTAGGAAGCTATAGACTTCTTTACCTGCAACTCTTTCCAAGAGATGATCAGTGATAGGTAATGGGTAGCTATCATGGATTGTGGCTATGTTTACTTTCTTCATGTTAATACACACTCTTAATTTCCCATTCTTTTTGGGTACGGCCACTAATGGTGACACCCATTCTGTGTGCTCTATTTCATAAATGAACCCGGCTGCTAATAGTTTGTCTATCTCCTCCTTAATTTTTGCCAAATAGACATCGTTATAAGTATAAGGGTGTTGCTTTGATGGTTTTGCATCAGGTTTCATTGGGATTCAATGAGAACAAATGGATGGATCTAAAACTTTGAGGTCCTTGTAAGTCCATGCAAACACGTCTCGATATTCTTGAATTAGGCTTATCAATTCTTCTTCCTCCTCTAGTGACACATCTTTTCCTATGTAAGTACACCTTTCTTCTCCTTCTTGTTGGAGATAGACGTCTGCGGAAGCACGCGAACAGCACAAGGAAGAAGAAGAAGCTTGGAGCACAAACACACAATACTGAATGTATTACTAGAGAATGTACAAAGATAAGTAGCCCATTAGGGCAACATGCGTATATACAAGTCGGGGGAAAAAAACCTCCTAAAGAGGGAAAAAAGTGCCCCGGCGGTCCTAGAGTGTTCACACACATCACTACCTAAATATATCAACAAATCCCCCCTGGGAGTGATGCGGTGAACAAGGAGCTGGAACTCATGTATAAGGAAGTGCCAAGCTATGTGGAAATCACTCCACAAAAGGAAGTAAGCCCAAAGCTTTGCGGAAATCTTCAAACTTCTCCCTAGGCAGAGCCTTCGTGAAAAGGTCTGCAATGTTCTCTTGCGTGGGCACATATGCCAAGCTGATCTCCCTAGCAGAGAACCTCTCCCTGACATAGTGATAATGCACCTCAATGTGCTTAGTGCGAGCATGGAACACAGGATTCCTCGCAACTGCCAATGCGCTCTGACTGTCAATGAAGATGGTGGTGGCAGAAGACTGGCCAACACCCAAATCAGCCATAAGGCGTTTCAGCCACACACACTCAACAGTCGCTGTGAAAGCTGCCCTATACTCAGCCTCACAACTGGAAGTGGCCACAGTAGGCTGCTTCTTGCTCAACCAAGATATACATGAGCTACCAAGCATGAAGCGAAAACCACTGGTGGACACACGAGTGTCATAGCAACCAACCCAATCTGTGTCAGAAAAAGCATGCAAATCTGGCGGTAGTGATCCCCCCTTGGGATAAAACAACCCAAGTAGCCGAGTACCACTCAAGTAATGAAAGATGCGCTTAACCGCTTTCCAATGCGTGACTCCTAGGCAATGCATAAACCTGCTCATCTGTGAGACAACAAACTGAATATCTGGCCGAGTAATGCATAAGTAAATCAAGCATCCAACAGCCTGCTGATAGAGAACAACATCAAATGCATCTCCAGCATCATGAAGACTCAATCGTAAACCTGTCTCCATAGGAGTGGCAATAGGCTTACAGTCTTCAAGGCCAAAACGCTGCAATAATGTGTCAATATATTTCGTTTGACACAAAGCCATTCCACCATCAACGTGCATAAACTGAATGCCCAAATAGTGATGCAAATGCCCCAAAGCAGACATCTCAAATGAGGCATGCAAATCAGCCTTAAAATCAGCAATATGTGTCTCAATAGGACCAGTGAGCAACATGTCATCAACATAGACAACAATGATCAGAAGCACATCATTAGCACGTTTAACATATAAGGTGCTTTCAGTTGGACTGTTCTCAAAACCATGTGCAATCAGATAGGCATGTATCTTCTCATACCAAGCACGTGGTGCTTTCTTTAAACCATATAATGCCTTCTTTAACCTGCAAACCTAGTTTTCATGCCCTTTCTGCACAAAGCCACGGGGCTGAAAAACATACACTTCTTCATGCAAGTCACCATTCAGAAATGCTGTTTTAATGTCCAACTGATGTACATTCCAACCATGATGGGCTGCAAGCGCACAAATGCTCCGAACAGTAGTCATACGGCATGTAGGTGCAAAGGTCTCATCAAAATCAATGCCTCTTTCCTGTGCATAACCCTTTGCAACAAGCCTAGCCTTATACCTGTCAACTGTACCATCAGGTTTACGCTTCAACTTGCATACCCACTTAGTGCCAATGGCCTTCTTGCCAGGAGGCAAGTCACATAAAGACCATGTACCATTCTTCATTATAGCATCATATTCAGATTGTATAGCAGCCATCCAATTTTCTGAATTTTGTGCTTCATCAAAAGAAACAGGCTCATTCTCATCACAAAGACTAGATGCAGCCATAGCATAGTAATCTGATGCAAAGGAGGCACTATGAGAGCCTGAACGAGTATGATATGACAAAGGTGCATCTAATTTGCTATCACGCAAAGTCTGCACCAGCCATTTTGGCATAGTTTTTGCCTGCTCAATATTAGCTCTCTCATCAACAAGTGCATCATGTAAATCTGCATCAGAAATGGAATGATCTGCATCATCATATGAAACCTGCAAAGGCTAAGAAGTTGCCTCATTAGGACCAGCACTAGCCTGTCCACCTGTAAAAAGAGCCATCAAAGTATCATACATGTCTTTGGAGCTAACAGATGTCTCCTTAGTACATGAAAGCAATGGCTGAATAGCATCTTCCACAAAGACAACATCACGGCTAACCAGAATGCATTTAGTCTGTGGATGATACAGACGATAGCCTTTACTTTCAGAACTGTATCCAACAAAAATACATTTTACTGCCTTATCATCCAATTTTCTGCGATGTTGTTTAGGCACTAATGCATATGCCAAACAACCAAAAACACGTAGATGAGCAACAGATGGCTTGCGGTCATGCCAAGCCTCATATGGAGTGATAGACTGCAACGCTTTAGTGGGACACCTATTCAGTACATATGCTGCACACATGACAGCCTCAAGCCAGAAACTATGTGGTAAAGCCTGACTTTTGACCATGCACCTCGCCATCTCCATGAGTGACCTGTTCTTTCGTTCAGCAACTCCATTCTATTGAGGTGTATACGGCACTGTAGACTGGTGTTTTATCCCACGTTCAGCCAGAAATGCATTAAAATCTGAAGACATATATTCTCCCCCTCGATCAGAACGGAGGGTGCCCATTTTACATGCTGACAGATTTTCAGCCAAAACCAAAAACTGTTTGAAGCACATGAACACTTTGGACTTTGCTTTGAGTGGATATACCCATGCATGCCTGGAAAAATCATCAATGAAAGTCATGAAGTAAAGGTAATTTCCAAAAGAGGGTGTCTGCATAGGACCATAGACATCACTATGTACAAGCTGCAAGTTCTGCATAGCCCGAACTGAACCATCTTTTGGAAAGGAACGCTGCATTTTGCCCAAAATACAGCCTTCAGAAACATGTTTTCCAGGTGCCTCAAGTTTGGGCAAAGAGGACACCATTTCAGATTTCTGCAGGCATAACAAACTATCAAAATTCAGATGACCAAAGCGTGCATGCCAAAGCTTTGCATCTGACATAGCCTGAGAATCATGAACTGCATATGCCGAATCATTCACATATCTTTCATAGTCTATGAGCTTATACAACCCACGACATAAAATGCCAAAAGCAATAATCACATCGCCATTTGAGAGATCATGGACTGTACACCTGTCATCAACGAATTTCACAACCAAGCCAATCTTGGCTAATGCAGAAACTGATAACAGGTTCTTTTTGATCCCTGGCACAAATAAAGCATCTGACAAAGTGAAAGAACTACCATCAGCAGTATTCAGAATGATCTTACCAACTCCCATAACAGGATAAGAGGAGTTATTGACGCATGTGACAGTATTCCCTGTAGGGGCAGGCTCGAGTGAAGAGAAGAAACTACGCTACGAGGTAATATGTTTGGTCGCCCCACTGTCAAAGTACCAAACATCTGAGTCTACTGCAGACATGCACTGATCATGAGAGGATGGGTCAAAACTGCACACAGTAGTAAACGCTCATTCTTCTTCTTGCACAAGATTTGCAGACTCTGTTTTTGGTGTAGAGGCCTCTGCAACAACCATTCCAGCGTCTTTCTTCTTTGCCTCTTTAGCAGCGAGTTTTGGACAGTTCTTTATAATATGATCATTTCCTTTACAGCACTTGCAGAACAATTTTTGCTTTCTTGATTTCTTCTCATCTTTATCCTGGTTCTTCGATTGTGCAGCATTCGCAGATTTCTGCTTACTAGTAGAAGAGCTCCATTTTCCTTTGCCCTTCTGACTAGCCCGGAAAGCTTGATCTGCAACACGCATAATGGATCTGTTCTGTCTGGACTGATCTTCCTGCAATAGAACAGAGACTAATTCCTCAAATGACAAGGCATTCGGATTGCCTTTCATCATCAACCGAAGAGTAGAGGCAAAACTCTGATATGAATCAGGAAGACCATTCAGAACGGTCTGCACAAGTGAGCTATCTGGTATAACCTCATCAGCAGAAATCAATTGTTCCTTCAGGTCTTTGATCTTTGTAAGAAAACTGTCCATAGAATCACCTTCATTCATGTGCTCACTCTCCAACTGTTTTCGGAGGTAAGCAACACGAGCCTCATTCCTAGTCTGGTACAAAGTGGTAAGTGTATCCCAAGCATCATTTGCTGTTCTGCAAGAGCGTAATGGCACGTTTGACAGACAAAGCTATCAATGCATGTGCCTGGGCATCTCTGCCATCCCAATGAATCTGCTCTACAGTAGGTGCAACAGAAACAACAGAACGAACAGGAATCTGCGGAATATCATCTTCGACACGATCTTCATCAACGCCAACACCTGTATTTGCAGTACCTATCGTTACAGGTGTAACAGGACGTCTTTCAACACCCTGCACAATGTTCCACAATCCTTTTGCAACCAGTACATGTCGCATCATATAAGCCCATAATGGGTAGTTGGTACCATCCAATCAACAGCCAACATACGGAATACATCACTGCTTTCAGCCATGGCCGGTGACTAAAATACCTTGATGCAAAAAATTGACTGTATCTCAAAAAGTTGAACAGAACTGCCCAGATAAGTTCTGCTAGACCTGTAGCAGACTTCGAGACGCTTAAACTGGCGAACAGAAACTGGTATATACCTTTGGCACAAAAGGACGAAATAGCTTGCACAAGCACTATGATAGTGCGTTCGGAGGCCCTAGAAGAAGCGACGACCTGCTCTGATACCAATTGTTGGAGATAGACGTCTACGGAAGCACGCGAACACCACAAGGAAGAAGAAGAAGCTTGGAGCACAAACACACAATACTGAATGTATTACTAGAGAATGTACAAAGATAAGTAGCCCGTTAGGGCAACAGGCGTATATACAAGCAGGGGGGAAAAAAACCTCCTAAAGAGGGAAAAAAGTGCCTGGGTGGTCCTAGAGTGTTCACACATATCACTACCTAAATATATCAACACTTCTTCCATAGTCACTATCACTTTCTTAGTTTGTTCCTTGTTATCATATGCTTCTCCTTCTCTCGCCTCCCTTTTAGGCATCTGAATAGCTATCTTCCTCTCTTCTACTTCATATCTTTTGAAGTGCTCTAGGAATTCAAAGAGGTCTAGGTTTTGTTTTACCTTATCTAACAGCTCCTTATTGTTCAATCTTGTCTGAGCTTCTTCTATTGCTAATACCTTTCGTGTTCCTTCTTCATCCTCGACTTAGACTGCTTCTAAATATCACTCCTCTGAATCAAATTATGGTTCCATTTCTATGCTTTCGTACTCCTCCTTCCATTCCTTTTCTAATAATTCTCCTGCCTCTACTTCCTAAAGGACTATCATGTAAAAACTTACATCATAGCCTTCTTCATCTACACATCCATTCATGGTTAATACCTCTTCATTTATACACACATCTAATGTTGCTAGAATCTCCATCCAACCGTGTGGTTTGAATGCTTTGTCTGGAAAAACTTGAGGCATATACATAGGATCATCTATGGGTTGGTAATTTTGATGTCCAATGGGCCATATTTGAGTTTTTTTCTCTTCTCGCCTTGCGTCCTTACACATCCATAGTTGAGCATCTTCGTGCATCCATGAAAGTTGGTCACTTTAACTGGCACTGTGAAAATCCCTAATGTTGCAGGTATAATGCATCTCTTCCCTAGTCTTGTACTACCCTGAGTTGTCTCATGAAGGGTCGTCCTAATATCATCTCATGATTATTTGCTTTTTGAAATTGACATACGGCTAGAGTGTGTTCGAATCCTACTCCGCAGGTGGTTAACTTGATCTTTTCCAATATTCTTAAGGGTCTCTCTACAAGGACATCTGCTAATTGAAGCTTCATACGTGTTGGTCGTAGGACTGGCTTTCCCCATTTCTCCCAAATTTCTTTGGTGGCTATGCCTACACCCGCTCCTGTGGCTAAAATGGCTTTAGTCATGTATCCATTATATGTGATGGGTAAGCATGTGTTGCCCTCATCTCCCTCACTAAATTCTTTGACTTTGTCAACATGGATTTGTATGGTAGATGGGACTTTCGTTTCTTTGTTTTCCTTATCAGTCTCCTTAGTTTCCCATTTCAATTGTCCCGCTAACTGATTCCATAATTGTGTTTTGACATGTAATAACTCTTCCACCGTCAAGAGGCAGTGTACCTTGGTCCTTTTGAGTTCTCCTAGGTTGTGAGAGGTCTTGCCTGAAGACCCATTTTCCTTGCCTCAGATTGTGGGAGCATGGAAAACTATAGACCCTTTCTCGTACTCTCCCATGTAATTAGGTAAAGGGAAAAGCTGTGTAGTTCTTCCCTATTTCGGTCTAACATGGAAACCTCTTCGTAAACTTCTTCCAAATTCGGAGCCAACTGGGTCTCCCCAATGTCTAATTTGTCAAAGGGTGGTCTTGAACTCTCATTCCTTTTCCATCAGTCTTCCTGAATCTTGGCCCACAAGTCCTATGGCCAATCGACTTCTAGTTCAGGGATTATAGCAATTGATTTGCCCTGAGTGCTGTGTTGTTCTTCCTTACTATCTTTCTCTTTAGGTGTCCCTGTTGGTTTTTGATTGTTTTCTTTCAAGCATTCATTGAATTGATTCTCAGATATTCTTGTATCTGGAAGGATTGGGATACTCTTTTCTAGAGCAGCTTGGGCTACCTCTATGAGCTTTCTGCATATCACCAATCTCTCCTTCTCTAATTCCCTTTGTGCGTAGAGTTTCTCATGCTACTCTACATTTGGTCTAGTTGTGATTCTAGCCTGATAAGCTTGGAACCACATGTCTAGGTCTTCTGGTATTGGATCCACTAGGATTGATCCTAGTTTATCTAGTTTGTGGGTATGGGATTTAGGTGGTGTATCATCTTGCACTTCCTGCTCTCGTGATTTCCTATTATCTTTTACATCCTTGTTGTCCTCTTTATTTTTATTTTTCATCCATTTAGGGGTGAGGGTTCAACCCCCACTGCACCATGTAAGGGACATGCTTAATATGCAAAGTTGTATCTTGTGGCTGATGTGCCACCGATTGTCTTGCCCCAGGGTAGTTGTGACCACAGTTCAACCCGGCTATGTAAACCCTTGTTCTTGTGGGATAAGGGGGGTCCCATGGGTACTATGCCCTTCCTTGTAAAGTTACAATTTCAAAGTTAAAGCCTAGAAGAGTAGGCCTCAGCTGAACCTCCAAAAAAAAATAGAAACCCATCTAGAAATATTGTAATGAATTTCATATGTGAAGTGTTTCTATTTTGCACGTATGCGCTAGAGAGGAGGGGTCAAAGATCTTGGACATGTTCAATGAATATGTAGAAGATACTGCAGGTCATCGATGATGTCATGGGAGCTACTAATGCTGTGATGCCTAGACACAAATGCAGTGAATTCTAGCATTGGCTGTATTGCTTGTAGAGTCATCTACATCCACAATGACTGATTTCTTCCTCTCGTGCGCTCTACATCAGACAAATGTGCAGTTTTCAGAATGCTCGAACAAGGTCTATCCCACAATCTTTATTGTCTACAAGCTCTATCTCACGAGTTGTAGAGATTAGCACCACACCTCTCGAATTCTCGTTCAACAGCTGCATATAGTCCTTAAGCTGTAGAGGATGACCAGCGTGGAAAGCTCAAAATCTTCATGTGGCCAGATGAAATGGTGCTAGTTTTGAAGTTATAGTTCATCATTTTCTCATGCGATAGGATTGCGACTTAGGCTGTGTTGGCTACAAAAGTATGGTTTATTACAGAGATGCAAAACATAGGGGAAAGTCCGACCCCACGTAGCCTAGTGGCTAACTCTTGAAGTTGTAGGAGGAAGTTCTGAGTTCAAATCTTGGCTGGACATGTCCATGAGTCTCTCATGATGGGTGCCTCTACCTTAGGAGGTTGGGTGTGTGAGTGTGTATTTCCAATTCATTGTACTCAAAAAAAAAAAAAAAACGTCCGTGAAAGCCAAGGTGATGCGAGCAAGCACCGTGGAGGATGGCAAGCTGCCACTTTCTCCTTCACTAAGAGTAGCTGCACGTGTGTTGTCTTAGTACCATGGAGGGTTTCTTGCCCCCAAAGCTCTAAGCTATGTGTAGAATTTTTCATATGGTCTTCTTCGTTGATTGTTTCTTCTTCACTATGCCATTTCTCAGTGGGTGCAAACCATGGGTACGAAGTTGCTAGGTGTGTAGTACAAAGGGGTGTAAGGCAGCGCACAATAGCATACGAGAAAAACCAACCAACTGCCATTAGAATGCATCTTTGTTTTCATTCATGGACATATCAGAATGTGACTACTAAGGCAAATCTAGGTCAATTGGCCGAGTTTGGTTCCATAGCGAGACACACATTCACATTATCAAAACAATACACTAGCTTTGTCGTGAGGTACTATGAGCACACACGAACAACATCTTGAACAAGGAAACTTGAGATGGCCACTTAATGAAAGTGCACCAAGTACCACAAAGATGATTGAAATGTCCTACATGACTACTAAAGTGAGACCATGTTTATGAGCACTTCAAAAACAATCAGAAAGAGTATTTATAAACACTAGAAACAGTGAGATCCGATAACTTGACCTCAAGCGAGCCAAGATGGAGAATAATTAGGATGAACCACCAAAATGGATGAACCACCAAATGCAAGGGTGGGAGAGCATTGGAAGGAGATGGAAAGAGGATTTAGGGTGGGAAAATGGGCACAAATTCTTAACCAAAATGCTCTATGAGAATGAACAAGATGGCTAACAGTTTCTCTGCATGAGAAGGAAGCACCACCACCAAATCACAAGCACCAACTCTACCTAAAGGACCACCAAGACCCCATCTATCACTCTGGCCATGTAGAGAGTACATGCACGAAAGCAAAATGAAAATGAGAGTGTACTCACAAAATGAAAGAGTGTGAGAGACTCAAAGTGACTAGACTAAGAAATTGGTATACTCACATGGATTAGAAATGAGCTTGCCAAGAGCATGAAGTAGGCTCTACAAACCTCTAATCAAGTACAAAGTGCCGGAGAGGTCTCCTTATATAGAGTTGGAGGAACCATTAGATCTTTGGAGTGTGTATTCTTTTAAAGACTTTCATTCAACTTGAGTTCTCTTTCTCATACGATGGATCCGTTGAAACTTGTACATGAACATATTATACAAGATCTGAATAGAATCTATCTATGGATGGGCTGCTCATGTATAGTGCGAGCTTTGATCCCACATTCTTCCATAAAAGATCCAATTGATTCTATGGTGCAAAAGATGGAAATTCACTTTCAAGAAGAGAAGAAAGACACCAAAGATAGGGCTGAAGTATATAATAAGATTCTTCAAACCAAAGTTGGAAGAACCGAATCTCACATTCTTCCATGAAAGATCCAATGGATTCTATGGTGCGAACAATGGCAATTCACTTTCAAGAAAAGAAGGAAGGCACCAAACATAAAGCTGAACTATAATAAGATTCTTTAAGGCAAAGTTGGAAGGACCAAACACCACTTTTACATTTTTTTTTCTGGAGTTCCATCTTTGGTCTACTTTCCCAATAGATTTGAAATTTTTTGAAAACACAACACACACACGCACACACAAGGAGGGGAACCCCTTTTATCCCCACTTTCAAGAGGTTCACATCAAATCACTTCGGTCCAAAGGGCCAAGGTGTTACCACTACACCATGTCGCCTAGACTATACCACTTCTCCTCCTATCTTGTTTGATACATGAACACCTTTGTAATACCCTGAAGTTGACTTAAAAAAGTCAAACAGCACTGGTTATGAGACACAAGGATTCCCAATTTGCACTGCTTATGAGACACAAGCCTCAAGGATTGCCAGTTTGTCATGCTTCTCCTTAGTCTTGGCATGTCTCCGGTTTATGATCTTTGTATCACATGCTTCTTATCGAGGCGAGGGATGGTCGTCAGCCTTTAAATGCCGTGTGGATCTTTTCCGTACCAGGAACTAGTGATATGTCATGCATGTTGATCAATGAGCTGCTAACTACTCTGCAGAATAGCGTTCACATCGACGAAAAGAACAGATTACACAACACTTTGATTGAAAAGAGGCAACTTTAGCGGCAAGGAATAGTTCAGACATTGAAGATGAAGCCTCAGAACAGGTGCCATTGATGCAGAAGTAGAGTTACAGGCTACAGTACCCACATGTAAAAGGCATACACTCGATTAAACCTGTTGTTTTCCAATAAAGCTCGCCTTTGAGCAAGCTTCTACTCGATGGGGGAAACCCTGCATTCCTAGTCATAATCTGCTGAGACTTTGCATGCCGGAATAGCCATCCATATGTCGAGAAGGTTGTTTCACATCAGCGTCATTCCAAAAAGTTGCAGACTTACACCCCAGATTAAGGAAATGTATAGTGTTTTTCCTGCTCAAAGTAGGAGTTGATCAGACAAGGAATTTGCAGAAAGCAAACACTTACACGGAAGAAAGCAAATACGTGGCACTAAAGATGAGACACGGTATAACGCGAGGATGTCTCCTACCCGTTAACTGCAGTTGCTCTTTGTAGGCGATCACACCTGTCGAACATCGGCAGTTGCTCATCACTAGCGTCAACTCAGAAGTTGAGTACAGACTACGTCAATCTAACTTCACTTACAAGCAGACAATGTCGGCGATCCCCGTTCGCTTCAGTTGCTTTTTCGTGCCCAAAATCTTGCTTTCGTATGCGGAAGCTAGTCGCTTACGAGCATGATGATGCCCGGTTGTTTTTACTCAGCAGCGTATGGCTTAGTGAAAAGCATCTGCTACTGTCACCTATAGTTTTACGATCTGCAGCGGGACCAAAAAAAAGCAAGGGCTTAGGGCCGTCTGTTACTTTTCTCTGGTCAAGCAGGTGCAGCCTTTAACTTTTGTCTGGTAAAAAAGTCATAAGCCCCGAGGACCGCTTTGACAGGTTTCCTCAACCTATGGGCGTTTCACAGGCTACTCCAACAGCATATGTGGCTTGGCCTTTTCGTAGTAAACAGTACAACAGATCATAAGGCATTACTTTTTCTTTCTTGAGCCAACCGAGTCATGTCTGCTCTTGAAACGCTAACAAATAGTGGGACCATGTGGAGAAATATATACATATATATATATATATATATATATATATATATATATATATATATATATATATATATATATATATATAATGCAATCATTTTTGGGTTGCATTATGAGCATGTAGTTGCTTGCTATTATTTTCCTCTCTCTCTCAAGAGAGAGAGAGAAAGAGAGAGGGAAAGAGAGGAGAGTAATAGCAAACAACTAGATGCTCATTTGAGGAATAATGCAATCCAAAAATGATTGCAAAAACTAACATCATGATCAGATAACATTACTTTAGGAAAACTATGATGCAGAAAAATACATTCAATGAACAACTTTGCAACCTGCACCTAAGGTTTTTCTACAAGGAATGAAATATGTATATTTACTAAATCTATCGTCTATCATCTAAATCATATCATTATGTATGAAGTTATAGGAAGACTAATGATAAAATCCATAGAAATTTGTTTCCACGGTTCGTGCAGAATGAGAACTGGTATTAACAATCTAAATGCTTTACCATGATGACGTTTTCCATCTTGACATACAATGCATTGAGAAACATAATATGCAATATTTTTAGCAGATATGGTGGTTTGTATGCCCCTATGTCCCATGTAACATGCATTTATCTTATTAGAAAATCTTTAAAAGCTTGTGTATTGCATAATTTATGTTGGAAATAAAGGAAACCATTACAAAATGTATAATGTTTATCAATTAAAGGTGCACAATCATTGAACTCATGCCATCATGAGAGAAATACAAATTTGATGCATAAGTGGAAAGCATTTCGTGGAACGAATGAATTTGGATGGAAGAAATGTTATGTGGAACAATAGAATATGAAGGAAAATAGCTAAGAGCATCGGCTACAACATTTAGAACTTTTCTAGGTTGATACTCGAACATGGGCTAGAAATTTTGAATGAATGAATCCCATTTAAGATGTCAATTAGAGATTAAGGGCTGATTTAATAAATGCTTTATGGCTTGTTGATCGGTTTTGATTGAAACTTTGATCGCATAAGGTAGTGTTTCCAAATGCGTAAAGCATGCACAACTGCTAAAAATTGTTTATCATATGTATTGTATTTCCTTTTTGCAAGCTTAAGCTTCCTATTTTTGAATGCAATGGGATGATCATTTTGCATCAAAAGGGCACCTATTCTTGAACCACTAGCAGCAATAACTACATGAAAAGGTTATGAAAAATTAGGTAACTTTAAAATAGGTGCATGTGAAAGTGCATGTTTGAGTTTTTCATATGATTGCTGTTGGGTAATTCCCCATGCAAACTTTATTTTATTTTTCAATAATAAGGTAAGAGGCAATGCTAAATAAGAAAAACTTCAAACAAACTTCCTATAGAAACTAACCAACCCAAGAAAAGAATTTACATCATTGACTGATTGAGGTATGGGCCATTCTACTATGAATTCAATCTTTTTAGGATCTACATGCACACCTTCACTAGAAATTATATGTCCATAATATTCTATTTTACTTTGAAAAAGGTAACTCTTTTTAGGATTAGCGTAAAGTGTGTTTTCTCATAACAAATGAAAAATTGTTTTCAGATGTTTTTCATGCTTACTATCATTCTTACTATAAACAAGTATATCATCAAAGAAAAATAGAATGAAGCTTGATAATCAATAAAAATGTTGTTCATCATTCGTTCAAATGTAGCAAAAGCATTGTTAAGTCCAAAGGGCATTACCATAAACTCACAATGGCTAGTTTGGGTTCTAAAACTAGTCTTAAAAATGTCACTGTGCATCATACGTATCTGTTGGTAACCGAATTTGAGATCAATTTTATGAAAGACATGAGATCTTCGTAGTTTACCTAGTAAATCATCTATTTGAGAAATAGGGTATCTATTCTTTATTGTGATCTTATTAAAGTCTCTATAATCAATGAACATCCTATAAGTTTTATTCCTTTTCTCCATTAAGGGAAGTGCTACTCCAAATGGGGAAAAACTAGGCCTTATACTTCCTTTGTGGAGTAAGTCTTTAACTTGGTCTTTGATTTCCTTTTGATAAAGTGGGCCATGCATATAAGCTGCTTTATGAGGAAGAGAACTACAAGAAAATAAGTCTATACTATGGTCAAAGGATCCTCTAGATAGTGGTAGTTCAAAAGGGTAATCAGACATGAACAAATCCTTATAAGTAGTCATAAAAAGTTTATGTGCATCGAAAAGGGTATGAGTATAATCATTTATGACATTTACAAAAATTAATTGCATGAATTGTAACTTGTCCTAAATGCATGTTTTACTTGAGTATGACTTATCAATGCAAATGGCTAGAAATCATGCCTTGCAAACAAAGTAATGATTTGACCTTTAAATTCAAAATTAAAGGTATGTGTATAATAGTAAATGTGTGGGTTATAATATTGGAGTTAGATGTCTGTGGAAGCACGTGAATAGCACAGGGAAGAAGAAGAAGAAGCTTGGAGCACAACACACAATGCTGAATGTATTACCACTAGAATGTACAAAGATAAGTAACCTATTAGGGCAATAGGCGTGTATACAGCCAGGGGAGAAAACCTCCTAAAGAGGGAAAAAAGCACCCCAATGGTCCTAGAGTGTTCACACACATCACTACCTAAATATATCAACAAATCCCCCTTGGGAGTGATGCGGTGAACAAGGAGCTGACACTCATGTATAAGGAAGTTCCAAGCTACATGGAATCAATCCACAAAAGGAAGTATGCCCAAAGCTTTGTGGAAAGCTTCAAACTTCTCCCTAGGCAGAGCCTTTGTAAAAAAGTCTGCAATGTTCTATTGTGCGGATACATATGCCAAGCTAATCTCCCTAGCAATCCTCTCCCTAACATAATTATAATGCACCTCAATGTGCTTAGTGCGATCATGGAACATAGGGTTCCTCACAACTTCCAATGTGCTCTAACTGTCAGTGAAGATGGTGGTGCCAGAAGCCTGACCAACACCCAAATAAGGCATAAGACGTTTGAGCCACACACACTCAACAGTCGTTGTGAAAGCTACCCTATACTCAGCCTGACAACTTGAAGTGGCCACAGTAGGCTGCTTCTTGCTCAACCAAGATATACATGAGCTACCAAGCATGAAGCAAAAACCACTAGTGGACACATGAGTGTCATAGCAACCAACCCAATCACTATAAAAAAAAGCATGCAAATCTGGCGGTAGTGATCCCCCCTTGGGATAAAACAATCCAAGTAGGTGGATACCACTCAATTAGCAAAAGATGCGCTTAACCACTTGCCAATGCTTAACACCTTGGAAATGCATAAACCTGCTTATCTGTGAGACAACAAACTGAATATCTGGCCAAGTAATGCATAAGTAAATCAAGCACCCAATAGCCTGCTGATAGAGAACAACATCAAATGCATCTCCACATCATGAAGACTCAATCGTGAACCTGTCTCCATAGGAGTGGCAATAGGCTTACAATCTTCAAGGCCAAAAATGCTGCAATAATGTGTCAATATATTTCGTTTGACACAAAGCCATTCCATCATCAACTGCATAAAGTGAATGCCAAAATAGTGATGCAAATGCCTCAAATCAGACATCTCAAATGAGGCATGCAAATCAGCCTTAAAATCAACAATAGGCATGTCATGAGGACTAGAGAGCAGCATGTCATCAAGATACACCACAATGATCAGAAGCACATCATTAGCATGCTTAACATATAAGTGCTTTTAATTGAACTATTCTCAAAACCATGTGTAATGAGATAGGCATGTATCTTTTCATACCAAGCACGTGGTGCTTGCTTTAAACCATATAATGCCTTGTTTAACCTACACATCTGGTTTTCATGCCCTTTCTGCACAATGCCATGGGGCTGAAAAACATACACTTCTTCATGCAACTCACCATACAGAAATGTTGTTTTAATGTCCAACTTATGTACATTCCAACCACGACGAGCTGCAAGTGCACAGACGCTATGAACAGTAGTCACTCGGCAAGTAGGAGCAAAGGTTTCATCAAAATCAATGCCTCTTTCTTTTGCATAACCCTTTGCAACAAGCCTAGCTTTATACATGTCAACTGTTCCATCAAGTTTACGCTTCAGCTTGTATACCCACTTAGTTCCAATGGCCTTATTGCCAGGCGGCAAGTCACATGAAGACCAAGTACCATTTTTCATGATAACATCATATTCAGATTGCATTGCAGCCATCCAATGTTCAGAATTTTTTGCTTCATCAAACAAAACATGTTCAGTCTCATCGTAGAGACTAGAGGCAGCCATAACATAGCAATCTGATGCAAAAGAGGCATTGTGAGAACCTGATCAAGTACGATATGATAGAGGTGCATCTAATTTGCTGTCACACAAGGTCTTTACTAGCCATTTTGACATAGTCTTTGCCTGTTCAATATCAGCTCTTTCATCAACAAATGCGTCATGTAAATCTGCATCAGAAATGGAATGATTTGCATCATCACATGAAACCTACAAAGACTGAGAAGTTGCCTCATTAGGACGAGCACTAGACTCTCCACCTATAAAAAGAGGCAACAAAGTATCATACATGTCTTTGGAGCTAACATATATCTCCTTAGTACATGAAAGCAATGGCTGAATAGCATCTTCCACAAAAACAACATCACCGCTAACCATGATGCGTTTAGTCTATGGATGATACAGACAATAGCCTTTACTTTCAGAATTGTACCCAACAAACCATTCTGGCCTCTTTCTTCTTTACCTCTTTAACAACCAAATTTGGATAGCTCTTTGATGACATGATCATTTACTTTACAATATTTGCAAAAAAAATTCTGCTTTTCTGATTTCTTCTCATCTTTGTCTTCCTTCTTCGAATGTGCAACATTTGAAGATTTCTGCTTACTAATAGAAGAGCTCCATTTACCTTTGCCTTTCTGATTAGCTAGGAAAGCTTGATCTACAACACACATAATAGACCTGTTCTGCCTTGACTGGTCTTCGTGCAACATAATAGAGACTAACTCCTCAAATGACAAGACATTTGGATTGCCTTTCATCATCAAGCAAAGAGTAGAAGCAAAACTGTCATAGGATCAGGAAGACCATTTAGAACGGTCTGCACAAGTGAGCTATTTGGTATAATTTCATCAGTAGAAATCAACTGTTCTTTCAAATCCTTGATCTTTGTGAGAAAATTATCCATAGAATCACCTTCATTCATGTGATCACTCTCCAATTGTTTCCAGAGATAAGCAACACGAGCCTCATTCCTAACTTGGTACAATGTGGTAAGTATATCCCAAGCATCCTTAGCTATTTTGCAAGAGTGATTGTGAGGAATAATGGCACGTTTGATAAACAACGCTATCAATGCATGTGCTTGAGCATCTCTACCATCCCAATGAATTTGCTCTACAGTAGGTGCAATAGAAATAGAAGCATGAGCAATAATCTGTAGAATATCATCATCTTTGACACCATCTCCATCAACTCTAGCCCCTATATTTGTAGTACATGTATTCACAGGTGTAACATGATGTCTCTCAACACCTTGCACAATATTCCATAGTCCTTTTGTGACCAATACATGACGGATCATATAAGCCCATAATGGGTAGTTAGTACCATCCGACTTATCCTCAACAGCCAACATACGGAATACATCACTGCTTTCAGCGATGGCCAGTAACTAAAATACCTTGATGCAAAAAATCAAGTGTATCTCAAAAAGCTGAATAGAACTGCACAGATGAATTCTGCTAAACTTGTAGCAAACTTCGAGATGCTTATACTAGTGAACCAAAATTGGTATATACCTTTGGCACAAGAAGATGAAATAGCATGCACAAGCACTATGATAGTGCATTCGAAGGCCGAAACGAGCTCTGAGACAACTTGAGTATGCTTACCAAATTTCATGTGATTCTGAGACTACAATCGGAGAGGTGTAAACAATGCCCTAGATGAAGCGGCAACTTGCTCTGATACCAATTGTTGGAGCTAGACGTCTGCGGAAGCACGTGAATAGCACAAGGAAGAAGAAGAAGCTTGGAGCACAACACACAATGCTGAATGTATTATCACTAGAATGTACAAAGATAAGTAGCTTGCTAGGGCAATAGGCATATATACAAGCCAGGGAAAAAAACCTCCTAAAGAGGGAAAAAAGTGCCCCGACGATCCTAGAGTGTTCACACACATCACTGCCTAAATATATAAACATATAATGATTATAAAAAGGAATACAAAGTATAACATCGTAAAATTGCAAAGGTGCAATTAAAATATTCATGCATCTACATATGAACCTATGCTAATCTTAACATCATGAAATTCTTTGTTACATTATAGACTACCCTGAAATGCAGCTTTCACTTTATACAAAGAAGGAAACGTCTTTAATTTGAGTTCTTGCACTAGTCAATGCAAAATGAAATTGTGAGAACGACCATCATCATGTAAAATATTAACTAGTTTATTATTAATATTACCCTACATGAAAAGTAAAGAATGAGGAGAAATATTTTTACCCAAGGTACTTAAATCCTCCTCCAATGCATCCTCCTTTCAAACAGGAGGATTTTCTTTGTTGACGGTCTCCATGTTATACATTTGAGCTGAAATTGATTTCATGTGAAGAGGTTGCAATCTACACTTCATTCTCATATATTCGGGTTTACCACAATTCCAAGAGGTGATACATGTCATTCTATTGGGCATCCACCATTGAAGTTTGAAAGGTAGGTGGTTTGGTAGGTTGGAGGGATGAGGGGGCACGTGTGGTTGAGTAGATGGAATGTGGAGGTCTTGGAAAACTGGGATGAGACGAGGTACTAAAATTCGTAGGAAAATTAGGCTTAACGAAAGGTGGTCGTTGACATGGTTGTTGCAGATGGATTGAATTGGTAATGGATTGAAATTTCTTTTCTGTATCATAAGCAAAAGAGTAGCTTTGTTAAGGGTTATAGGCTATAGTGTGTGAAGATTGGATTGGAATCCCCATCTCCATACTTCCTCTACAGGCTATCCTCAGGTACATCTTCAAGCATCCAAACCAATAGTAGACTTTTCCAAAACCACATTGTATAGATAGTCATAGTTTCACCTTCCTTCCATGTAAAGACAGAGATTGAAACAAAGACAGAGATCAGAATTGGAAACAAAAATAGAATTAGAGATTAGATGCTAAAAATGAACAACATCGGATTTAAAAAAAATAGCATTAGACCCCTCTATAGTGATGTGTGCAAGCTCTGTTACCACTATTGCAAGGATATTAAGTTCACATGCACACAAGGGATAGAAGTATTGGAAACATATAGAAATAGATATGCAAAATAGATGAGATAGTACACAAGATTGGGTGCAATCTCCCCACACTCACTCTGTTTGGCAGGTCTACATAGTGCATGTATTTATAAGATTTTATATTACATAAAAAATAGAGATTACAATGAGGAATAATTCAAAAAGTAAGCATGAAAGTAAAAAGTTGCTCTCTTTTATGGAGAACCTTTGGTTTTGTTTACATAAATCACGATGTATAATGATCCTTGTCCTAACCACTATTTTTACTACTTTTTCTAGAAAGAACCTCTACGTGGGTCTTTATATACAAACTATATATAAAATATAAGTCCTATTATTCATGTCTAGACACATATGAAACTCCTAGGTTCATTCACGCCCTCACAAACCTTCAACTGCTATATCAAAACACCAAAAAACATTAATAACTCAATAACTTAAACTCCGAAATTCTAAAATTCAACATATTCCATAGTTGATAATAGGAAGATCATGTCACATGCTTTTGTAGGGATATCTTCGGGATCAAATTGTGTTAAAAGTGTTGGTAGCTTGCCTATAATGTTCTTTATTTAAGCATTGTACTTTGTTAGGGTGACAAAATATGGCATGTATTACAATACATTAATTGCTATATAGAGCCTTCGTGTGAGTTTTTGGAAATAGGAAAACTTAAATATAGACTCTTCTATGACTACAATGGCTTGTAATTGCACTTCAACTCATGCAAAATCTGTCTGGCCAAACTCTTCAACCTGTTTCATCCATGATGGCCTTTGTAGATCGAATGTGTATCTTACCACTTCTATAATGCATATTTAATGGTACGTTGAGGTTCATAATCCTCTCAAAGGATTGTTCAACTAGTACTGCATTCTCTCTTCTGGTTATGGGTCTTTTGGCAATGATGTAGGCCATTCAAGAGATAGTCTTAATGTAAGTTCATATTCTTGAATTCTTACACTAAACTCCATTATTTACCTTGTGAGATTCTCTAGTTCATCACATAATTCTTATAATATATTGGATCCAAAAGACTAGTAGAATCCTATAAGATGATTTTGACATTTTCTTGTTCAACTGCCTCGAACTTTGAACTTCTCACAGGGGCACTTGGCTTGTCCAAAGTTTCTTCAAATATTTTGTATTTTGAGTTTTCCATCTTTGGTTTTCCTCTTTCACCATTGTCAAATGTTTCCATAATAATTGCATGTTGCGGGTTAGTCTAGCATTGTGGTCCATTTGCATTCGTAATTGGTCTTCCATTTCTTCTATCACTTGTTTGTTTTGAGGTTCGGGTTGTAGTTCTAAAGCATTGTGGGCCTGGTGGTGTATCTGGTAATTATGGAGGCATTTTTTATTATTAAACAATTGAGTTGCAATTGCAACTGATTTGATTGTTCTTGCAGGTTTTTTGTCTTTGTCCTAAGGATGCATACTCTTTTGTGATCTAATTCATAGAATTAATTATTTAACTCAAGGGTGAGTCAATTACAGATGAAGTGTACACAAGATTCATATGTATAGATGCAATGTGTGGGAATTTGGATGCGATGGAGAATGACGTTGATGGAATGGGGAGAGTGGATGCAAAAGTGAACACACTAGTGAGTGGAGGTGATGTTGCTGCTATAAATTTTAAGGGTTTCCATCACTAGCTTGTGATTCAACCTATTTCAAGAGAAAGGAGATAAAGAAGAGAGCTCTCACACACTCTCACACACAAAGAGAGGAGTACACACAAATTGAGGCATGGAGGAATGATCTTCTTTTTCTTCTTCTACTATTACATAAATAGAATATACAAGAATGAAATAATACAATAATACAAGTAGTGCAATATATAAAGAAAAATACATAAGTAAAATCCTAATGTCCGCAAATGTGTGAGATGGAAAGAAATAGATGTGCCATCACTCTTGGTAGATAAATCTAGTAAAGCTCACTAAAGTATCCCTCACATATATCGGCATGACCACTATACATGTCAAAGAAATAAGAAATTGATATGTGTCATCCTTGATCATCACATGTTGAGCTTGATATCTCAACACTCCCCCTCAAGCTCAACATCATGTCCTATAATCTAAGAAAATTTTGAAACTTCTTCAGCTTATGTGCTCCAAGTGCTTTAGTGAAAATATCAGCAACCTACTCATTTCTCCTCACATAAACAAGATCAATATCACTTGCTAATACCTTTTCTTTGACTAAGTGATAATGTACCTCAATATGATTACGTAGAAATTTTAGTTATGGGTTGAAACTTTCCTCATATTAACCAATGCTATTTGTCTATGCATATCCTTTTGCTACCAATCATGATTTATGCCTACTTATGCTACCATCAGCATTGCATTGTGATTTAGTTTGTAAACTGACTTACTGGCTATGGGTTTCTTTCCTCATGACAATGGAACCAAATTCCATGTTTTATTTCCATAAAGTGAAACCATCACCTCATCCATATCTTTCTCTTAATTTGCATTTCCAATTGCATCTTCAAAACAAGAAGGTTTAACATCTTGTATTACCTTGTTCATGTAAGCACAATGACGAGCCAGGTAGCTGTCATATGCTAATCATTGTGAAGTATAACCTTAATTTCCATGTATGGTCATCAATGAAAGTGACATAAAACCTCAATCCTCCCATAGATGTGGTCTTTCTAGGATCCCAAACATTTTTATGTACTATTTCTAGCACATTCTTAGTAACATGCTTGTCATGTGGAAATGATGTCCTTGACTATTTACCAAATTGACATGCTTCACATACCTTTTGCATCCCTGCAACCTTGAAAATTAGTAATCCATTGACAAGCTTCTTTGATTGCATTAATTTCAGCCTCTACAAATTTGCATTTCCAATTCAGTTATGCCAAATCTCTATGTCAGCAATAACACCTACATCTTTTGCAAACATGGCGACAGTCATTTCAAGAATTTTCACATTTAAGATATCTTTGGTTGTGTAACCTTGGTAGGTGATTGGAAGATAAGTATTACCTTTTCACCCTCACTCATGTCTCCTATTTTGTCTAGAGGTATCCCTAGGACTTTTTGCTGAGAGCCTGCTTTTGACATATACCAATTTCTTGAACTTGATTCACCACATGTTTTCATAGCTCAGGTTTTACTTTGAGCAGCTCTTCTAAGGTGAAATGGCACTGCACCTTAGTGTTCTTCATGATCTTAGTGTTTCTTGGAACCATTGAATCTTCATTTCTTATCAATATTATTTGAGCTCTCATCTAAAGACATTTTGATTCCATGGTCTATGAGTTGTGGCAACTCTTGTAAAGACTTAGATTCAAAACCTAATCTTGCATCTTCTTGTTGCTCTGCTTGGTCTCCGTAAATAGATGGAATGTCTCAAGAAAATTGATCATGAAGATAATCAATTTCAAAAATAGGAGGGGGATTACCCTTCTCCTTGGCCCATTTCTCTTCTTGTATTTCTTTCGAGAACTCTTGAGAGTATTGTTCAATTAAAAGAGGTGTTCCAACATCCATGGAATCAGGAACATAAATTGTCATTGGTGGTGAGCTTTCTCTTTCAAAAACTTCTTGATCATGTGGAGGTTAAAAAACATGCGGCTTGTTTACCAACTGCTCTATTATTTCTAATAATCCTTGTAAATGCAAACCTGATTTGACAATTTTTTAGATTGAACAATTGATTTGTCTCAAGTATAGCTTGAGCTAGTTCTACCATTTTCATGCAAAATTTTGTTCCTTCAATCTATATATCTGCTCTAGGCTAACTCTTGTCTAGGTTTGGAGCTATTGACACTTCTTGAACTTGAGTGTGCTAGGCCTTGAACATCATCTCCAAGCCTTTTAGGGTTGGATATGGGAGAACAGACCCTATTGTGGTCTATTCACAATGAGTGTTGGGTTAGGATGGAGTGGAGTGGATGGATTTTTGGCATGGGAGGGTTTTGAGCTGCAATGTTTGCAATTTTTATTTTTGCATCTCTCAGGCTTTCTTCTAGTTTGGACAACATTCTATCCCACTTATGATTGGCCTTCTCCGTGATATCCTTCTAGGTTCTTGTTTTCCTCTTACTAGGCACTCTTGACTCACTTGAATCTGATTGTTCAACTCGTTTACCCTATTTTAAGGCTTGTGCACTAGTGATTGTCTGCATAGCAACCACGTTAATGCTACTTGAACTTCAATCCACCACTAAGCCTACCACATTAATTGGTGTAACCTTGGGCTCGCTAAAAGGGTTCCCTAGAAAATCTCTTAGGAGATGTTCTTTGTCGCACTAAAGACAAAAGCCTTGTATTCTGATGGTCTGTCATTTCGGAGCTAGTGGGTGGGGACATTCACAAATGAAATGGCCGCCCTGATATTTAAAATATGGTCCTCTAGAGTCTTGTGGTCTCATTTGCCTCAATTAGGACATAGGATTGGGATTCATATACATGCAATTGGAGTATTTTGGCCCCCAATTTGGTTCCATAGGTAGTACCTCATATTGATATGGATAAGTCTTACTTTGCTTGGGTGACTCTGTGTAATAAGCTTGTGGAATATCTTCATGGGTGTAGTCAGAACGTTGAGCATGAGGATCATTTTCTGAGACCAAAGGGGTCATTGGCACCAATGCTCTATTAGGGTTCTCCTATGCCATTGAATATTTATCTAGAATCACATTGGTAGGAGGTGGTGGTTGGTTTCCTAGGATCGATTGTGGTCTATATAGTGCTTGGTATTGTTGTTGGTATCGAGGTTGATATCGCTATTATGGCCTATAATATAGGTGTTGGTATTGGTTCTAATACATTCCCCGTTGGTAGGGTTGTTAATAGGTTTTTCTGATGACCTGCCGATTGTACGAACAATCTTGAGCCATGTGGTTCATTTTTCGCTATCATGTACTATTGGCCGCTAGGGTTTCCTTGGGGTTATGCCATAATTGGGAAAACATTAGCCATGTGTTCTCCTCAACATGTATAGCATCGTTTAACTGAGAACATTTTGGGTGTGTGTTTTCCTGAGACTTCTAACTTTTAAGCTACCTCCTCTGGCAGTTCTCCACTAGAGGTGGATGAATTGGAAATGAAACTTGTAGAATTTTCAAAATCTTTATAGATTTTTGAGAGCTCAATTTCATCACCTAGGTTGTCCTTTATGTCTATGCACATGTGCACACACTAGTCTATGGTTCTAGGTTCCTTTAGGTACATGTAAGATGTCAATTTGGCACTTAACAATCCATATAGAAATAAAACCACTTGTCTAGCTAGTATAGGTAACTCAGGAATAGGGCATCTCTCTAGATATTGTCTAAATAATCTATTTGAAAGCCTAACTATCTCTGGAGGAGTCTGCTTAAAGACATGAATCAGGGATGAAGTATTGTGTCAGATGCCACTCTTGGAGAACTTAGTTATGAAGGCTTCCAATAATTGGTTTATGTTTCTAAATTGTCATTGGTGTAATGGTTGAAACCAAGTCAGGGTTGTGTTCTTGAGAGTCAGACCAAAAGCATTCTAATGAGTGAACATGTGATCAATGTGTTCAGCTCTCAATACTTTTCTAAACTCTCCTATATGCTCATATGGATCTCCAATGTCATCAAAATAATTTTTCATGGACCTAACCAACTGCATAGGCATCAAGAACCTAGGTTGTTCTCTAGGTATTGGCAGAGGAAATTTATCTACACCTCTTTGAAGTCTTGGGTCTCTATGCCTCTCTTGATCTATCATGTCTATCTCCATTCTTGATCTATCTCTTCCTAGCGGGTTGGAAAAACTCACTTCTCGTCTCTCTCTAACTCTTTCTCTTTGGGTTCCATGAGCCTTGGATGATCTTGCTCCTTGGAGGCCATTGGAAACATTTGATCTTGGTGGAGGGAAGATCAGTTTTCCCTTATAAGTGTCGGCATGCCTACTCTACTCCATAGCTAGGAACATCATCTCTAAAGTGTTATCTAGATGTACAAACTTGCATGGTGTCTCTAGGTCCTTAAAATCATAAATGGTGATTGATCCAACTTCATTAGATTGCTTGGGTTCAAACCTCCTAAATGTCTCATTAGTGATCCTATTCAAGAATTGCTCTATGCTCTTATTGTCTTGGGGGATCCACTCTCACATGATCACTTTAGTCAAGACGGATTTACCTCTAGGTGTGCTAGCTTCTCCTCCTAGGGTTCATTGCTCTAGGTATTCCATGTCTATCTCTTGAATGACAATTCCAAACTCATCTGTCCAGTTGCATAAGAATTTGACCATGTACATGGTTACCCCTTTATGAATGTATGAGCCTTCGTCAAACTTGACCACAGGGTCTTCAAGTCCCACAGGCTGATCCTGATTCCTAACTTGGACAAGATACCTTCTCAAATCATCTATATACAAGCACATAATTGGGTGGTCCTAATATATTCCACTTGAGTCTTATATGGCCCTTTGGTTTTTCTAGGTATGCCACACTAGAACCACCAATTGGCTTCTCCATACTATACCACATCTTCGAGTCACTAGTTTCTAAACTCATCATGTATGGATAGTCACTGAGTTGTTGGACCCATGACCTAGCTGTGTGATTGACACTAGCCTCAAAGGATTTGATGCTTTGTATATCTCGGCTTATATGTTTGCTTGATCTAAGGTTCATAAGCCTTATGGATTAACCCAATTTTCCCAAGTACAACCAAGTTGTTGTGTTCCTTTGTATCTACCACTTGTCCTTTTCATCTTTTACTTTAATTGTCACTTCTTGTCCACCATTTTGTATCCTTATGAACACTTCAGTATTTATCACCACTTGAAGTGTGATAGTTTAGTTTTGTTCTTTTCCCTTAGGGTTTGCAGCAATGTTATCTTAGGTATGCTTGAAATTGACTAGTAATTAGGGTTTCTTGGACTTGATTCATTCCTATCATCCTAATTAATCACAACCACTAATCACACTTAGTCTATACTAGAAATTGATTGAGGGGGTTGAGAGTTCTTCAAACCTCAACTCTTGTGCTCCAAAAAACACCCTGATGTCCAATAAGAGTGCTCCCCAAATCTTGCTTTGTTTTGCACTTTACCTTTGGCTCTTATTGGAACTATAAAAGTCCCAAGTTTAGATCAATCTTTAACTTTAATCTCTTTGACAAACAGTTTTGACTCATGCTTTTTTTAAAGACCCATTTTCCTTCTTGTATTGTTGAAAAATCCTGTTGAGCTCCCTTGGCTTCCTAATCCCACTTGAAGGTCAACTTCAAATTACCCTATCTAAAAATCAATACATGCTTTTTGGATGAGAAATTTATGTGAATTCATGCCCTTGGGGGTCAAACAAATAAAAAAAACCTCTTGAGATATTTATGTGCTTGTTTAAGGTAGCCTCGATTGTGTGAAAATATCACAATTGTCTAAGAGAATCATGATGTTGTGAGACAATCATGATGCTGTGCCAACTACTGAATCATGCCAAAAATTATTTCAAAATTGAAAAAAAAATTAAAAACATAATTTTTATTTTAATTTTCCTGTCTAGAGTTCAAAAAATGAATTTTCTAGCCAACTAAAGAACTGTGATTTTGTGACAATAAGAGAATCATGATTTGTGACAATCAGAGAATTGTGATTTTGTGACGATCAGAGAATTGCGATTTTCTAAGAGTTAGAAAATTGTGATGTTATGAAAACCACAAAATTGTGCTTTTTTGAAAATAAGAGAATCACAATTTTCTAAATGATTTTAGGCAGGAACTTCCAATAATAACGGATCACCATGCTCTAGAAAAGTTTGAATTTTCCATAAAGTCATGATTTTTTGAGAGTTTTGGTTGGAACTTTGAATTCAAGCATCAAGTGCCTGTGTGTTTTGTTGAGGGTGCTGGTGAGATCCATACGTGCAAATGATTTCAAAAATCATAGAGATGTGCACACATAAACAATTTCTCTCTCATCCACAAATGACAAATGAGGTGAAAATAGGGAATATACAATCAAAAATGAAAAGTTTTTGTGAAGTCAAAGATGGAACAAGATGGTGATGATGATGATGATGAGGTGGAGAGATAAGAAACCAAAAATTAATAGAAAATGACTCTTTTTTTACCTTCCAACATCACAAATCTACGATCTTACCATCATAGTGCTCGTTCTCGAGCAATGATCCCCGACAACGGTGCCAAAATTTGGTGTAGCCCAAGTGCAAGTGCCACCTCCTTTACTTGTCAATCCACGGAGATGTGAGGAGGATATGAAGATCATGAGCAATTGTGAGGAGCAAATGTGAGTGACAAGCACATACATGCACGCACACACACACACACCCACACAAGGTAAGATAGCAAAGATAGGAACAGTGAAATCTTCGATTCTCAATACCTTGATTACACTCACAAAAGATCTCTTTCTCTAACGTGCTCCCTCCCCCCCCCCCAAAAAAAAGGAGCTCTCTAGCTCTTTTTATAGTTTTTTGACTAGTTTTGGCCGATTTCAGACCTAAGGGCTAGCCTAGTAAAAAATTAAGTCCTTGATGCTATCAAATGAGCTCTTAAAATTATGAGATCCAAAACATGAGTTCTATCTAGGCTCCTCAAGCTCTAGGAGTCCTCGGCTTGCACAAAATGAAGCTAAAAAAACATGAAATGATATTCACAATGGTTTTTAGTGATGAAAATCATTGTTTTTATAAGGATGTCTTCAAAAAATTTGACATATACTTCTTGGATCTCCTTACATGCTCCCTCTTCTTGTGTGTCCACTTCTTCGATGTGTTCCCATGCCTTGTGCCTGATCCTTGAGTGCTAAAACCAAGTTAATATGTTTGTGCATGGATGCATGACATGCATGTGTTGCAAGCTCAAGAATTTCTTGATTTAGTTTAGGGCATGAAAAGAAACACATGCCAACACATGCATGGACGCACATGCATTTTCATGCATGCACATGCATTTGCATATGAAAATGCATGATTGTTTGCTAACTAGATGAATGCATGTACTTTCTTAGTATTTAGCTTACTTTCAAATGCTCAAGTAAGACATTGAGAAAGAAGGAAAACTAGTTATTTGCAATGTTATGCTAGCTACCTTGGAACTCCAGTAACTAGTCCCTACTTTTCCAAAGTGATACCTAAGTATCACATACTTAATGATGAGTTCCGTTAACTATGTTAAAAGTCTTGCTTAGTAAAATTAGACATACTAAAGTCAAGCATTCATTTTTCTTGACATCTGGTTGAGCAAGAAACATGAATACTTGCAGATTTCTATGATGACTCTAAGTACAAGAGATACTTAGAGAATCATAAAGTCCAGTTTAGAAAGAGATTTTAACTTTCTTGTGAAATCTCTCATGCATTTAAGTAGGATGATAACTTAAGAAATGTTTCCCTAGTTCCATGAGCACTTTGAAGTGAACACTCTCACTGGAATCTATCTCAAGATGTCATGGAAATCAAATTAGAGTAATGGAACTTAACATAAATT
This sequence comes from Ceratopteris richardii, assembly GCA_020310875.1. Classification (NCBI taxonomy): domain Eukaryota; kingdom Viridiplantae; phylum Streptophyta; class Polypodiopsida; order Polypodiales; family Pteridaceae; genus Ceratopteris; species Ceratopteris richardii. The sequence goes on from CM035415.1 coordinate 111,167,427, forward strand.
GAGCTTTCAAAGTTTGATAGATAGCTTCAATTGAACTTTGATGTTGAACAGAGGGATGTTAGGCTCCATGATTGCATCTCTGGTAACGATGTAGCTTGCTAAAAAAACATGGAGAAAGAATTCTTCCTTTGAGAAGGATTAAAGATTTATTTTTTGGTTGCATTTAAGCAGATTGTGTCTTAAGAGGAAACCCTAGATAGTGATCTTTAGGCATTGTGATACTCCCTAAAGATAAGCCATTAAATGAAATAGTCTAGAACACTGAGACATAAGAAATGGGAACTATTTCATGTTCTTTTTTGTTTCTATGCAAAATAAGCATAGAATCAACCAAAGCACGAAAATTTTGAATGCTTTCTAGTTTCCTAATGCATATGCAAGTGTTCTACTCCATTTTTGCATGCAAATAGGTGCATTTTGTTTTTCAAATACTTCATTCGATCCATCTTATAAAAAAACAAGGCAAAAATGGCATACTTTAGAGAACTAGTCTTCCATAAGGGCTATTCTTTACATGAAACACGTCCATATTTTCAGAGCTCATGTGGGGGTGTCAGTCACTTAATACTTAGCTTTTTTTTTCTATGCCACAAAATAAATGCTAGGAAAATCCCTATAAAACATATAAAGATTAAAGAAGAAAATTGTATACTCATTTCAATAGATATATATACAATAAAGACAACTTGCAAGAGATTACCAGAGAAATAGCATCACATTTTAATCCCTTTGCATAAAGAAAACTTGCATCAACATAGAGGAAATGAAAAATTATAAAACTAACTTCTCATTAGGATAAAGAATCAAATACATAAATGTTCGACAAGGCCAGTGGCCCAATTTACAATAGCAGCTAATCATACTTGTGCTCATCTACATCCATGGCATCATCATCTTGATTTGTAAATCTTGAATTATGGTTTCCATGATACTTGGATCCTCCAGCTCAGCCATGTCTCTAGGATCGTCTGCTAAAGGTGGCACCAGATCCCTTGATGCAGGTAGGAATCTCTCTGTGTTGTGGATGTGATTTCTACCTACTTCTTGATCTTCATCCACACACTCATTCAGCCCATGTATACACATCTGAAGGAAACTTACTTGAGCTTCATCCTTCTCCACTACTATATAGTTCCTGAATATCTTCAATGAGCACTCCAATGTAGTACGCATAGTAAACATCTGCATTAGAAATGCTTCCATCATCTTGTAGAAATATCCACTTATTAACTATTCTCGAGCATAAATCAAATATCCAATCATCATCATTGCTAAGGAGCTCTATGAGCCTCATGATTAATTTTAGTGGCTTTTGATAGGGGTTCACATGTATGTAGTCCCCAACCACATGTCTTAGATTCTTTGTCATAGCAAGGAATATGAGAATTTTGAAAGCCCATTCTCATTACAATGCTCTCTTACATGCTTTTTGCTGACATAATCATAATAACCAACAATCAAGCGCTCACTTGCACTTGGAACGCGGTGGTCACACATGTGATTAACATTTTTCGTAACCCTGCATGCTCAATGTTTAAAGCTTCGGACTATTCTATTAAGAGAGAATAAACAATGAAAACAAATACATACCAAGTTAGACACTCAATAGCATGGCACCTACACTTAAGAGTTGTTGACAGAGAGAAAAATTGATCTCTATTGTGGAACATAGCCCATTTTGTAACCAAGGTCATCAAGTTGACCAACTCACATCAAACTGCATGATAACTGAGGTGCATGGCACACATTCTACATAGTAAATTTTGAACCATCAATGAACTGCACAACCACATCTTCAATATTGACAATGTCACACTAGTAAGAGTCACCAAGTCTCACAGTACCAAGAGACTTTGCTACATAGGTTGAAAACCATTCTCTATGTGGTGTCACATGGAAAGAAGCACCAGAATCTGGCAGCCACGTGTGGGAAAGAGAATCAGCCATAAGAGCCTTAGTAGGCACAATACTGTCAAGTGTCAACACATCATCATCATCAGAAATAACATTGATTCCTTCAATCTTCACATTTGAAGTAGATGGTGCAAGTAATTGTTTAACATGCTCATCAATATTCTACACTTTACCTTTAGTATTCTTTAGTGCATAGCACTCTTTCTTCATGTTTCCTTTGTTATGACAATAATGGCATTCGATATCCCTCTTCCTTGATTTACTTCTACTCTTATTCTATTGACCATTCTTTTCCTTGTTCTTGCTCCTGCCACATTGCAGATTCTTTCCTTGGTAAGAATCACAAACATTATATGCATCTCCATCCTTATTGCTAACCATAGATTTTTTACAAATCTTCTCACTCAAGCATGCTCCACATATGTCATCATAGAATAGTTTACTAGCAAGTGCACTATTGCTAATAGATGTGCAAAATGTATCCCTTGATGATGGCAAGGTGAATGAAAAGAAGACTACTTTAATTTCATTATCCATCTCCATTTTCTAAGCTTGTAACTGAGAGAATATAGCATCAAACTCATTCAAATGAGCACCAACACTATTTATGTCCTTCATGGGAAGGTCATATAACGTCCTCATTAGATATACTTTATTTGATGTCGTTTGTTTTTCATATGTATTGCATAATTTCTTCCGAAGCTCCTTTGCACTTTTACAGTCCAATACTGTAAAGTAAACATTATTTGCGAGGTGCAATCAGATGGTAGACCTATCCTTTTCATCCAACTCATCCCAATCATCTTCATCCATGTCAACAAGCTTCTTTGAGATCCCATTTACTCCCTTCCATAGCCTCCTTTGAAGCAACACATCTTTAATCTGATTCTTCCATAGAGCAAAGTTTGTGCCAACAAATTTTTGGATCTCAAAATGTTTTTGCCCCGAAAGTTAGAGCTCCTTCTCACAACACTAGAATTAGACCTTGATCCACCAAATGTGCTTGAGAACTTTGATGCTATGGTGGTAGCAAATACTATAGAATGATAATGGAGCTAGAAGATTCCAAACACCACTAAGGCTCAAAAAGAATGACCAAGTGCCAAATTGTAGGAAAAAATTCAATAGAATCTTCCCAGAAAATAGTAATGACCAACCAAAAAAATTATATGAGAATAAATGTGCTCACATCAATAAGTGTATGGAGGAGTAAATTGACCACTGTATAGTTGAAAAATCCAAAAAATTTGGAACATGTTTTCTTGTGTCTCCTTTGGAAAATGAGCATATGAACAATGGCAAAATCTCATTGTTGATATATTTAGGTAGTGATGTGTGTGAACACTCTAGGACCGCCGGGGCACTTTTTTCCCTCGTTAGGAGGTTTTTTTCCCCCGGCTTGTATATACGCCTATTGCCCTAATGGGCTATTCATCTTTGTACATTCTCTAGTAATACATTCAGTCTCGTGTGTTGTGCTCCAAGCTTCTTCTTCTTCCTTGTGCTGTTCGCGTGCTTCCGCAGAAGTCTAACTCCAACAATTGGTATCAGAGCAGGTCGTTGCTTCTTCTAGGGCGTCGTCGACACTCCTCCGTTTGCAGTCTCAGATTCGCACAAAATTTGGTGAGCATACTCAGGGTGTTTTCGAGATCAAAACAGCTTTGCTATGTGGTGCCGAAATCGCGATCTGAGCTCGTTTCGGCCTCCGAACGCACTATCGCAGTGCTTGTGCAGGCTATTTCGTCCTTTTGTGCCAAAGGTATATACCAGTTTCTGTTCGTCAGTTTAAGCGTCTCGAAGTCTGCTACAGGTCTAGCAGAACTCGTCTGGGAAGTTCTGTTCAACTTTTTGAGATACAGTCAATTTTCTGCATCAAGGTATTTTAGTCACCAGCCATGGCTGAAAGCAGTGATGTATTCCGTATGTTGGCTGTTGAGGATAAGTTGGATGGTACCAACTACCCATTATGGGCTTATATGATGCGACATGTACTGGTTGCAAAAGGATTGTGGAACATTGTGCAGGGTGTTGAAAGACGTCCTGTTACACCTGTAACGACAGGTACTGCAAATACAGGTGTTGGAGCTGATGAAGATGGTGTCGAAGATGATATTCCGCAGATTCCTGTTCGTGCTGCTGTTTCTGTTGCACCTACTGCAGAGCAGATTCGTTGGGATGGCAGAGATGCCCAGGCACATGCATTGATAGCTTTGTCTGTCAAACGTGCTATTATTCCTCACATTCGCTCTTGCAGAACAGCAAAGGATGCTTGGGATACACTTACCACTTTGTACCAGGCTAGGAATGAGGCTCGTGTTGCTTACCTCCGAAAACAGTTGGAGAGTGAGCACATGAATGAAGGTGATTCTATGGACAGTTTTCTTACAAAGATCAAAGACCTGAAGGAACAATTGATTTCTGCTGATGAGGTTATACCAGATAGCTCACTTGTGCAGACCGTTCTGAATGGTCTTCCTGATTCATATCAGAGTTTTGCCTCTACTCTTCGGTTGATGATGAAAGGCAATCCGAATGCCTTGTCATTTGAGGAATTAGTCTCTGTTCTGTTGCAGGAAGATCAGTCCAGGCAGAACAGGTCCATTATGCGTGTTGCAGATCAAGCTTTCCTGGCTAGTCAGAAGGGCAAAGGAAAATGGAGCTCTTCTACTAGTAAGCAGAAATCTGCAAATGCTGCACAATCGAAGAACCAGGATAAAGATGAAAAGAAATCAGAAAAGCAGAAATTGTTCTGCAAGTACTGTAAAGGAAATGATCATATTATAAAGAACTGTCCAAAACTGGCTGCTAAAGAGGCAAAGAAGAAAGAGGCTGGAATGGTTGTTGCAGAGGCCTCTACACCAAAAACAGAGTCTGCAAATCTTGTGCAGGAAGAAGAATGGGCGTTTACTACTGTCTGCAGTTTTGACCCATCTTCTCATGATCAGTGCATGTCTGCAGTAGACTCAGATGTTTGGTACTTTGACAGTGGGGCGACCAAACATATTACCTCGCAGCGCAGTTTCTTCTCTTCACTTGAGCCTGCTCCTATAGGGAATACTGTCACATGCGCCAATAACTCCTCTTATCCTGTTATGGGAGTTGGTAAGATCATTCTGACTACTGCTGATGGTAGTTCTTTCACTTTGTCAGATGCTTTATTTGTGCCAGGGATCAAAAAGAATCTGTTATCAGTTTCTGCATTAGCCAAGATTGGCTTGGTTGTGAAATTTGTTGATGACAGGTGTACAGTCCATGATCTCTCAAATGGCGATGTGATTATTGCTTCTGGCATTTTATGTCGTGGGCTGTATAAGCTCATAGACTATGAAAGATCTGTGAATGATTCGGCATGTGCAGTTCATGATTCTCAGGCTATGTCAGATGCAAAGCTTTGGCATGCACGCTTTGGTCATCTGAATTTTGCTAGTTTGTTACGCCTGCAGAAATCTGAAATGGTGTCCTCTTTGCCCAAACTTGAGGCACCTGGAAAACATGTTTGTGAAGGTTGTATTTTGGGCAAAATGCAGCGTTCTTCCTTTCCAAAAGATGGTTCAGTTCGGGCTACGCAGAAATTGCAGCTTGTACATAGTGATGTCTGTGGTCCTATGCAGACACCCTCTTTTGGAAATTACCTTTACTTCGTGACTTTCATTGATGATTTTTCCAGGCATGCATGGGTATATCCACTCAAAGCAAAGTCCGAAGTGTTCATGTGCTTCAAACAGTTTTTGGTTTTGGCTGAAAATCTGTCAGCATGTAAAATGGGCACCCTCCGTTCTGATCGAGGGGGGGAATATATGTCTTCAGATTTTAATGCATTTTTGGCTGAACGTGGGATAAAACACCAGTGTACAGTGCCGTATACACCTCAACAGAATGGAGTTGCTGAACGAAAGAACAGGTCACTCATGGAGATGGCGAGGTGCATGGTCAAAAGTCAGGCTTTACCACATAGTTTCTGGCTTGAGGCTGTCATGTGTGCAGCATATGTACTGAACAGGTGTCCCACCAAAGCGTTGCAGTCTATCACTCCATATGAGGCTTGGCATGACCGCAAGCCATCTGTTGCTCATCTGCGTGTTTTTGGTTGTTTGGCATATGCATTAGTGCCTGAACAACATCGCAGAAAATTGGATGATAAGGCAGTAAAATGTATTTTTGTTGGGTACAGTTCTGAAAGTAAAGGCTATCGTCTGTATCATCCACAGACCAAACGCATTCTGGTTAGCCGTGATGTTGTCTTTGTGGAAGATGCTATTCAGCCATTGCTTTCATGTACTAAGGAGACATCTGTTAGCTCCAAAGACATGTATGATACTTTGATGCCTCTTTTTACAGGTGGACAGGCTAGCGCCGGTCCTAATGAGGCAACTTCTCAGCCTTTGCAGGTTTCATATGATGATGCAGATCATTCCATTTCTGATGCAGATTTACATGATGCACTTGTTGATGAGAGAGCTGATATTGAACAGGCAAAAACTATGCCAAAATGGCTGGTGCAGACTTTGCGTGACAGCAAATTAGATGCACCTTTGTCATATCGTACTCGTTCAGGCTCTCATAGTACCTCCTTTGCATCAGATTGCTATGCTATGGCTGCATCTAGTCTCTGTGATGAGAATGAGCCTGTTTCTTTTGATGAAGCACAAAATTCAGAAAATTGGATGGCTGCTATGCAATCTGAATATGATGCTATAATGAAGAATGGTACATGGTCTTTATGTGACTTGCCTCCTGGCAAGAAGGCCATTGGCACTAAGTGGGTATACAAGCTGAAGCGTAAACCTGATGGTACAGTTGACAGGTATAAGGCTAGGCTTGTTGCAAAGGGTTATGCGCAGGAAAGAGGCATTGATTTTGATGAGACCTTTGCACCTACATGCCGTATGACTACTGTTCGGAGCATTTGTGCACTTGCAGCCCATCATGGTTGGAATGTACATCAGTTGGACATTAAAACAGCATTTCTGAATGGTGACTTGCATGAAGAAGTGTATGTTTTTCAGCCCCGTGGCTTTGTGCAGAAAGGGCATGAAAACCAGGTGTGCAGGTTAAAGAAGGCGTTATATGGTTTAAAGCAAGCACCACGTGCTTGGTATGAGAAGATACATGCCTATTTGATTGCACATGGTTTTGAGAACAGTCCAACTGAAAGCACCTTATATGTTAAACGTGCTAATGATGTGCTTCTGATCATTGTTGTCTATGTTGATGACATGCTGCTCACTGGTCCTATTGAGACACATATTGCTGATTTTAAGGCTGATTTGCATGCCTCATTTGAGATGTCTGATTTGGGGCATTTGCATCACTATTTGGGCATTCAGTTTATGCACGTTGATGGTGGAATGGCTTTGTGTCAAACGAAATATATTGACACATTATTGCAGCGTTTTGGCCTTGAAGACTGTAAGCCTATTGCCACTCCTATGGAGACAGGTTTACGATTGAGTCTTCATGATGCTGGAGATGCATTTGATGCTGTTCTCTATCAGCAGGCTGTTGGATGCTTGATTTACTTATGCATTACTCGGCCAGATATTCAGTTTGCTGTCTCACAGATGAGCAGGTTTATGCATTGCCCAGGAGTCACGCATTGGAAAGCGGTTAAGCGCATCTTTCGCTACTTGAGTGGTACTCGGCTACTTGGGTTGTTTTATCCCAAGGGGGGATCACTACCGCCAGATTTGCATGCTTTTTCTGACTCAGATTGGGCTGGTTGCTATGACACTCGTGTGTCCACCAGTGGTTTTTGCTTCATGCTTGGTAGCTCATGTATATCTTGGTTGAGCAAGAAGCAGCCTACTGTGGCCACTTCCAGTTGTGAGGCTGAGTATAGGGCAGCTTTCACAGCGACTGTTGAGTGTGTGTGGCTCAGACGCCTTATGGCTGATTTGGGTGTTGGCCAGTCTTCTGCCACCACCATCTTCACTGACAGTCAGAGCGCATTGGCAGTTGCGAGGAACCCTGTGTTCCATGCTCGCACTAAGCACATTGAGGTGCATTATCACTATGTCAGGGAGAGGTTCTCTGCTGGGGAGATCAGCTTGGCATATGTGCCCACGCAGGAGAACATTGCAGACCTTTTCACGAAGGCTCTGCCTAGGGAGAAGTTTGAAGCTTTCCGCAAAGCTTTGGGCTTACTTCCTTTTGTGGAGTGATTTCCACATAGCTCGGCACTTCCTTATACATGAGTGCCAGCTCCTTGTTCACCGCATCACTCCCAGGGGGGATTTGTTGATATATTTAGGTAGTGATGTGTGTGAACACTCTAGGACCGCCGGGGCACTTTTTTCCCTCGTTAGGAGGTTTTTTTCCCCCGGCTTGTATATACGCCTATTGCCCTAATGGGCTATTCATCTTTGTACATTCTCTAGTAATACATTCAGTCTCGTGTGTTGTGCTCCAAGCTTCTTCTTCTTCCTTGTGCTGTTCGCGTGCTTCCGCAGAAGTCTAACTCCAACACTCATAAACCTACAAGTACTGACATGTAAACGTGCATAGTGAATCACTCACTCCACTCTATATAATTAGTTAACCTAAAGAAGCCAACTATGCTTATCGAGCACCTATGAATAATTAGCATACATCTCCTATGGTGAGGTTCGTTATGTTTCCCACCTCCATCACCAAAGAGAACCCAACATCTAGGTGTCTCGGAGTTAAGAAAACCTCACCACGACCCTCTTTATCAACATCAAAGGCTTTATGAAAATACGTAACTGCTATATCAATGACCACAAAGACGTACATAAGCAATATCCATAGAAGCATACATAGTATGTACATGCTCAATATATGTAGTAAAATGGCATTGAAAGACTGCATTCATAGCCCAAACTGTATCCAACAACTTGCAAGTGTTTGTCAACTCTATTCTTTAGGCTAAGAAACCTGCATAAACTTGCGGTGGCTACACCTACCACAACTAAAACCTTTCAAGAAACCTGTAGATTTACTAGTGAGGCTAAAAATAGAGCTTCAAAGCTGAATACTCATTGTTAGAGAAGTACAAAGAGCACTCTTCTTGATGATCTTGAACCTGTGAAAAGAGAACTATGCATGAAAGTGCTCCAAAATGGCTCCAAGAGTCACCCCAAAAATGCTTCAAAACAAGCTTTGAAAGCAAAGAATTGAAGCTTTGAGGGCCCAAGACATGTTCAAGGTAATGTGAACCTTAGTCTTTCCCCTTTCTCAAGCACCACAAGAATTTATCCTAGTGGCAAGAGATTTTTGGTTAAGTGAGCTCTATGGTGGACAAACTGGGATGGATGACCTCCCCCGAAGTATCAAGAGCCTCAATTTGCCTTGATTGTTGAGGTCCTCCCTCGTATGCATCCAACCATTCCAACAGTGACTTTAGTGACTCGGATGACAAGGTATGTCAAGGTCTATGCCTTGGTCACCACCTTAGTCATAAGTCTTGGAGAAAGCCTTGGGTGGGTGGGCAGGTGCTAGCTTTGCTCGCACAAAAGGGACAAAGCTTGTGTGTCTGAATGCTCTAACAGAAGTGAAGTATTTTGATCGCGATGTACATTAGTGGAATCCACTTCTAGAATGCTCCACGATGATACCCTCCACAAAGAAAACCTAGCTTGAGATGCCACACATAGTACTATGCATAGAGCCTACAGAAAACACACTACATAGAGAGCACAAACACAAATTTCTTGGCTGTTACAAATGAGATCAAACTTACAGTCTATGGCTGACTAGGCCACTATATGTTTTATTAAAAACATATACAAAAGTTTTTGATTGCCATTTGGCCTTTCACATGGACACTAATGGTAACAATTGCCTTCAGAGGTTTGGATGTAACTTGGTGGAAAACTCATATCCTCTAAATAGAGGACATCTTCTATCAATAATCATTTTCATTATTATGATCTCAAGCAAGAAGCTTGGTTTCGTCTATTGTCAGACCCACATATATCTTATACTCTGCATACTTAAAGAAGTATGTTGTTGGATGCTCCTTGATGAGCTATCCTTGGGCTTCTTTAGAGTGTGATCCTCATATCACATAATACGTATAATCTTTGATATTGGACTCCTTAAAGTTTTTTTATTCTTTTACATTGCTCTGAGTTGACCATGACAAGAAAGGGAACCATAGTTGCATGAGGACTTATCTTGCATGAGGACTTATCTTCATTTTCTTCTTAAGATTTTGAACATGAAGGTTGTGGGGCTCTCTTATCTTGAGAGGTCACCTACCTATTGATGGGTGGATAGGTGCTCTATGAATTATATTAATTTGCAAATGGAAAAGCCTCCCTTTCCTTCCAAGGTTATTTCTTATTATGTGATCTTTCATCCTATTCTTCTCTATCACCAATATCCTAGATGCAAGCTCACCCCTAGGTGTAATGATCTCATAATACAAATCAGAGCTTTGTGTTGACTCATCTGTATCTCTGTGTTTAGCTCATTTCTTCTACGGCTTCTTTTGTGTAGATTGCTTCCCTTTTGATTTTATGGCAGTTTTTTTTTGCTTATGTTTTGGCAAAATGTTTCCCTGAATCAAGGTCATGGGATCCATGATCAGATTCTTTGACTCCTTGCAAATCTTAGCAAACCTCACTAGAGCATAACAATTTGGAAAAAACATATCCATCCTATAGATGGCACTTATCAAACCATTTGTTATCCCAACAAGAACAAGAAGATTATCAAAGTCCCCATCTTGATAATACAATCTCTAGACAATCCTCTATTGGCACTCTTGAGTAGTGGTGATTCGTCCCCTACCACAAGCACCTGCAAAGACTAGAAGCAAGGCATTTTTCTCCTCAATATACAGTAGCACCACTCGAGCTCCCTCATATCTCAAAATCGAGCATCCTTTCTCAAGTGAGTCTCACTTTGGCTTCACAATGCTATGGCTAGCGGATGATGGGCCACCTAGGTTTCTCCCTCTTTAAGATGAGTCCGACCTTGCATTCCTCTTCAATTGCTCTTCCCATGTAGCAGTGGCCTCTTTTGAACCCTCCCCTATAGTCAGTTTAACTTTGAGTTTCCTTATAGAATTTTCATCAATCTTTTCATATTTCCTGCACCAACAAGGACTGTAAGGAGCAACTTAGGAGCATGACACTCACGTCGATGCAAGACATCAATTTTACCCATCAGATTATGTGCTACACGTTGATGTTGCACATACTAAGCCATAGGTTGATGTGTGGCATCAAATTCGAGCATAAAGTCGATGCCTGACATGGAGCTTATGGAAAATGTTCTAGCATAGATTCTAGTGTCAATTTGATGCCCAACATAGATTGTAGCAGAATATCAAAGCTAGGCATAAAATTCATGTTGCAAGTTGATGCCTCGCATTGAATTATTTTGATAGTAGGGCAACCAAACATATTACTTCACAACATAGTAGAATATTATAAGGAAATGGGTCACCATTTCTCTTTCTCAATCAAGGTGAGCTTGCTCTTCTCTGTTGATGCCTAGGAGTCCAATTCCTTATTTTTTTTGTTAACCATTTCTTAACAAAAATCAAACAACTTGGAAGAGATTGAAGTAGTTCGATGTCACATAGTGCGATCTCCTTCTCGAGAGCTCCATGACAATATGCTCGGAGTAGAAAACCGAGCTCCTGAGGTCACACAAAGTACTTCGCACAGATGCTACAGTGAAACTTCTCAAGAGTAATGCGCTTAGTGGCTAAGCAATCTCTAATGAAGTGATACCTCACCTCAATGTGCTTGGTCTTTGCACAATAGACTGGATTCTTAGCCAAAGCAATGGCACTCTGACTATCACTGAGCAAGCGAGGTACATGCTGAGGTAAACCCATATCACAAGCAAGACGAGAAAACCACAATGCTTCCTTACATGCCTCACTTGCTGCAACATACTTTGCTTCTATGGTGAAAACAAATGTACATTCTTGAAGATGAGATCTCCAGGAGATACCACCTCCAACAAAATGAAAAATGTACCCTCATGTAGACTTATGATTGTCTATAAAACCAGCATAATTAGAATATGTGTAACCAATAATGGATGCTTTCCCTCTACCTAAGCATAGACACTTGTCCTTAGTGCCACTCAGATATCTCAAAATCATCTTGACCGCTTCCCAATGTTTCTTTCCAGGATTAGACATATATCTGCTCACAAATCCCACTGCAAATGCAATGTCTTGTCTCGTAGCTACCATAGCATACAAGAGACTACCAATAACAGACTGATAGGGAATTTTGGTCATGAATTCCTCTTCCTCATCTGATTTGGGGCAATCATCCTTGCTCAATTTCACATATGTGGGTAAAGGTGTACTCAATGCCTTTCCACCCTGGACATTGAATCGGTGAAGTACTTTGGATATGTAATCACTTTGAGACAAGTATATGCATCTTTTACTCCTATCACGAGTAATGCGCATGCCAAGAATATGTTTGGCATCCCCCAAATCCTTCATATCAAATGTCTGACTCAACTTCTTTTTGAGAATTGACAAATCATAAGAGGACTTCCCAACAGTCAACATATCAGCGACATAGAGTACCAAGCATATCAAGCTGCCATCTGGGCATCTCTTTGTGTAGAGACAATGATCCTCATTGCTTCAAGAATAGCCTTGAGATTTCATAAAAACATCAAACTTTTGGTACCATTGCCTAGGGGACTGTTTAAGTCCAATCAAGCTCTTCTTAAGCTTACAAACTAGACTTTCCTTGCCAAGAACTACATAACCCTCTGGTTGTTCCATATAGATCTCATCTATAAGATCTCCATGCAAGAAAGTAGTTTTCACATCCATTTGGACTAGCTCTAAGTCCTCCATTGCAATGAATCCAAGCAACATGCACAAGGTAGTCATCTTGACCACTAGAGAGAAGGTTTCCTCGAAATCAACACCATGTTGTTTCTTAAAACCCTTTGCAACGAGTCGTGCTTTATACTTTGGAGAAGCACTATCTGATGTGAATTTCATCTTATGTACCCATTTACATGGTAAAGCTTTAATGCCCTTTGGAAAAGTTACTAAATCCCAAGTACCATTCTTGTGAATAGAATCCAAATCACTCTTCATGGCACACTCCCACTTGATATGATCCTCTGTCTGCATAGCCTCTTTGTAGCAAGAAGGCTCACGGACATCTGTTAGCATAACAAAATGTAAACCTGGAACATATCTATCAGGTGGATGTGAGACACGTGCAGAACGTCTCAATGATTGCTGAACAAGAACATGTGCATACTGATTTGAATGGACATTCTATTGAACATCCCTATGTGCAACATTTTTATGCATGATAACCGGAGGACTAGTATCCTCAAACACCACTCTTCTCACTTCATTACCCAATAGAAGCCAACTAGGATGATCGTGCACCTATGAACAACTATCATACATCTCCTATGGTGAGGTTGGGTAAGTCTTCCACCTGCATCATCAAAAAGACCCTGACATCTGAGTGTCTCCCAGTTAAGAAAACCTCGCCACGAACCTCTTTTTCAAATGTAAAAGGCTTTATGAAAGAACATAACCGCTATACCAATGACCACATGGATGTACATGAGCGGTATCCATAGAAGCGTACATGGTGTGTATGTGCTCAATATATTTAGTAAAATGACACTACAAGGCTGAAGGCACATCCCAAAAAACTAGCCAACAACACCTGCAAGTTTCTGTCAACTCTGATGTTTTAGGCTCAAAAGACCTGCATAAATTTGCAGCAATGACTCCCATCAAAACTAAAAACCTTTCCAAAAACATGTAGTTTTGTAGTGTGGCTGAAAACACATCCCCAAAGGTTGATATTTATTGTCGAAGAAGTACAAAGAAAACTCTTTTTGATGTTCTTGGACCTGTGTGAAGAGAACTATGTGCAAAAGTACTCCAAAATGGTTCCAAAAGACACCAAAAATGCTTCAAAAATAGGCTTTGAAAGCAAAGAATGAAGCTTTGAGGGACCAAAAAATGTTCAAGGTAATGTCAACCTTAGTCTTTCCCCTTCTTCAGACGCCACAAGAGTGTAGCTTAGTGGCAAGAGATTGCCCGGTTAAGCGAGCTTTGGGGGGAACAGTACTGGGATGGGTGACCTCCTGGGAAGTACCGATAACCTCTATCTTCCTTGATCATTTAGGTCCTCCCTCGTGCACAGCCAACGGCACCAAGGGTGACTTCGGTGACTCGGATGACAAGGTATGCCAAGGTCTATGCCTTGGTCACCGCCTTAGTTGTAAGCCTTTGGGGGGTGCTCATTTTGCTCACACAAACGGAACAAAGCTTTTTGTGTCGAACCTAGCTCTGATACCAGTGAAGTAGTTCGATGTCGATGCACCATAGTGCGCTCTCCTTCTCGAGAGCTCCACGACAATATGCTCGGAGTAGAAAAGTGAGCTCCTGTGGTTGCATAGATGGGACGTATGCATGTATTTGTGTAGGTATGTGACTTTGTGTGGGTGTAAATTTGTATGTGTGTAATTTATGTATATGTGCATGAATATATGTATGTGTATATGTATGTATATATGTATTTAATTTATGTATATATGTAAGTTAGTATGTATGTTTTTTTTTGTGACCTAGCAACAACTATTGATGGGGCTACCAATGGGTGTATCCACATGGCTACTAGTGGATAAGAGAATTGGCTATCAATATGCTATAGGGATGTTTACCCATTGTTTTAACCACTTATATATTCACACATATACAAACTACTTTCTTGAGTAAGCTACAGATGGGTCTTCCAACCAAGCTATCCACAGGGCTGCTGATGCAAATGGAGATTAATTTTCATTTACTAGTATGCCAAATCCACATCAATCAAGAAACCATCCTTTGTTGTATTGTTTGATCTTATGAATGTTTATACCCAAATATAGAATGCTATGAAGTAGAGATGCATTCACATGGAAAATGAAACTAAAAATAGGTATGAATAGGAAACTCAAAATGTATGATCCATCATTCTATACTTATTTGTACTAAACCAACCACATATAGACCATGAAAAAGTATTTCCTTCATTATTGGAGTTTGATATCATGAAATCAGAAACCATAGACACAATATATTGTAAGATGATGAGTTTCTATGAGCCTTGTTTTGTGGTTGATTGTTTCAAAAGATGAAGAGCACATTAGGAGAACGAAAATTCAACTATGGGTCCAAGTCCATTGACATATTTTCATTAGAATAATTGAAATACACAATCCTTTTTTTAAAATAATAAGATAAATATAATTGGATTTTTGCTTACAATATACTCGATGTTGCTCCATTCTCCATATAAGTGTAATAGTCTCATATTGTAGGCACGAGAGCATTTTTTTTGGTCCCATCATTGCTCAATATTTAGATATAATTATTCTAAGCATCACAACCTATGGCTTGGTGCCATTATTGCGCATAACAAAAGTCAGCTCCATAACCTTGTTGCATTAATCTTTTCATGATTATTTCACTTCATATACTTGTTAATTGTGCAATTAGATAATTGAAAACTGCAAGAATCACATTGGTTGTAATCAATTATCAATTTTGTTTACATGTTAATTAGAACTCTACAAAGGTTGTAGTGTACTCTTATAAATTTTTACTCCATGGATAATCTTGTAGTTAGAAAATAACCATTGATAACCAAAGGACACAATCAATTTGTCAGTGTTGACCATCAAACAAGACCAACTGGAAGATCAATAGGCAACACGGGTGGAAGTGCATATGAGAGGAGGAAGCATGAAAGGAAAAGCCCCGTATATCAAATTAAGTGAAATCAAACATCTTCTTCATAAATGGTGATTTTATCACTAAAAACATCTTTAAAATCCCTGAAGGGCTTTGGTGTGCAGAACAAGAGGAGGAAGGAGGAGATGGAGGGAGAGAGAAGAGAGGAGAGACGCGCGGATATGCATGGGAGCCTCGAAACCCACATAATGATCTCTCTTGAGGCAATGCTCTATATATGATGTATATATATGAATATGGGGGTAAGGTCACATGACCCTTACATCCCCAACAATCTCCCACTTAAGGGTCAATGTGACCATAAGTGGAAAAATATACAAAGAATGATGTAGGACTATACAATAATGTACAGGAAGAGTCCGGATCTCTACCCATACTAGATCAGCCTACACCAACTGCCTCAAACAAGGTGTATCCATGCACCTCAAACTGCTCTAGACTCATATCAATAAGAGTCGAGCTCACATATGACTGATGCAAGAACTGATGAAGTTCCTGCAAAGCTCCCACTCGCTCTATGCCTATGTCAATCATCGAACGACTGACCACTCCAAGTGCAAATGCTCCAATAGCAACTGCAATGTCTGGTCTCGAGCATAACAACTCGTACATCAGACTCCCGAATGCTGATGAAAACTGTGCTATCCTGGCTAACCTAAGTATGTCAACCATGCCTATATCCATGGCATCCAAAGCACCATCATCAAGACCAACATGTCCTGACATATCTGTGTCAACATCTGGCATGAGCGAATCCAAGAATGACTGCATGATAGATGACTCATCAATATCTAGGTCAGTCATCCTATCAACCAAGGATGTGTCTAGCTGTGCATCCTGAGAGCTAGTATGCTCTGGCATACACTGTGTATCATAAGAGCTATCCTGCTCTACCACACTAAGTGTATCATCATGCTCCACATGAGCTAACTGCACAACATCAACACCAAGGTCAAACTGATGATCACTCTCTAACTGAGTATCATCATAATGCTCTACATGAGCATCTACATCATGCTCTAAAGCATCAATCTGATCGTCCAAAGTGTGCTCCACAAGAGCATCCATATGATCAAAACAATCATGCTCTGTATAAGCACTATGAGCATCCAAAGCATGATCTACATATGCATCCATATGAGCATCTGAATCCTGCCATACATGTGCATCAATAATATCCATAGACCTCTCTGTAGGTAGATAAAATGAGACATGACGAGTCTCACATCGCACATAAGGCTGAACTCCCACTGAGACGAGATTGTCTCTCACATGAAGTACCTGCAGTGGATACATGTGCCCAATCCTAGCACCTCTAACAAGCATAAGCTGTCCCAACTGCAACTGAAAATGATGCTCACCAAGGAATGCATAACATCTGCTCTCCTGTAACTGGCTAACTGAAATCAAGCTCATAGGGAATGAAGGCACATAGCGTACATGTCTGAGTATAAGTGATGCTCCACTAGGTAGCATAAGGCATATATCTCTTGCACCCTCAATGTCATATGCCGTACCATCAGGTAAGTGCACACATCCACGACTCTCACCTGAGAATCGACAAAACCACTCACGATATGGAGTAACATGAAAATTGGCTAATGCATCAAGCAACCAAGCCATATGTGTGCTATCTAATGAGCAAGAGGAATCATGCGATGAACCATAGAAGAAAATGACATCACCATCACTGGCATAATCAACTGCCATAGAATCTCCTGAAATCACTACCTGACCTACATCACGTGCATATCTCTGACATCGTCGTCACATCTGCCTGAAGCAACGTCGTCGAATATGGCCCTCATGACCACAGTGCCAACATCGAAGTCGTCGATGTGATCTATGTCTCACATGAGTCAATGGACTCACATACATATCATGTAGTCTCTGCCATAGTGCACTACTCGTCTCCTCATACATAACAGACTCATATATAGAATCCACAAGCTGTAATCGGATAGTGGAGCTGGCCAATGCATCCATATCCATCCATACGTGGTCGGGCATGTCACGAGGCCTCTGTGCATCTCTATGCACATACATGTGTAACCCTGCATGAACCAATGTATGCCACATCTGAGCTTTCCATCTCGGAAAGTCAGTGCCATCAAACCGAGAAGACACCATGCTGGCAATCCAAGAGACTAGCAATGTAACAAGAGACTAAAAATGATACTCTATCCTCAATAGGATCATGCCTGCATATCCATATGCATAACTCACATCACAAATGTCTCGATGGAGAAGGAACCATGTGAACCACCTGTCACATAACCATGCATCTACCATACATATAAAACCATGAGCATAAACCTGCTCACCAAGGCTCTGATACCAATGAAGGGCTTTGGTGTGCAGAACAAGAGGAGGAAGGAGGAGATGGAGGGAGAGAGAAGAGAGGAGAGATGCGCGGATATGCGTGGGAGCCTCGAAACCCACATAATGATATCTCTTGAGGCAATGCTCTATATATGATGTATATATATGAATATGGGGGTAAGGTCACATGACCCTTACATCCCCAACAATCCCATTATGTAATTACTAGATCCATTTTGTTCAAGCCAAGGGGTACTCAAGCTTGACGAGCTTAGCTAGAACCTACAGATCGATTTTCAATTTTTTGAGCTCATTTGAACCTTGAAATTAGTTAGAGAATCTATTTTTAACTATGACTAACACTAGATGTGAAACCTGCCAAAACTATCTCAAAAACTATACAAGAAACTAGAGGGCTCATTTTGAAGTTATTTCATGGAGGTTTCGAAGAGATTGGCTTGTAAGAGATTGTAGTATATTTTGTGAAGAGAATCTTCCATTGTTCAACTCTACCTCCTTTTCTTTATGTGTGTTTGTGCATGGTTGTGTGTGCCTTGTGTGCTTCGCACCTTCACATTTACATAGATCACTTGATCATGATCCTCACATAATCCTCTTATCTCCATGTATTAACAATTATGAGGTGAATCTTCTTCAACATTGGTGCTTCCCATAGCTCTATGAGAGACACCAAATTTGGTGCTATTGTTGGGGAATGCTACTCGAGGGATGAGTGTGTAATGATGAGAATGTAGAGAAGAGATGGTGGAGTTCTAGGTAAGTAGTTTTTTATAATTGTTTCCATTTTGTTTCATTTCCACCTCCATCTCTAGTCCTATCACCTCCATTCAGCCCCCTCCACTTCCCCACTCCATCTTCTTCCTCGCTAAAGTTTCATCTTCAAGAACATAGAGCCATCTCCCCCTTACTTGCCCCTCATGTACTTGCATATGGAGAGTGAGAGAGTGAGAGTTTTTGCTTGTGTTTGTGTGTTTTTTTTTTGTTTTCACATAGATTAAGGTTTGCCAGGAGTTGGAGTAGCTTGCATAAGTATGCAAGCCTCTACACAGGTCCCAAGATAACACACTCAATGTATTGGGACAGACCAAAAAGTGTGCCCTTTGAAAAGTGCATCAACACAAGATGATACATATCCTAAGTACCTTCTGAATGCATTAAATGCATCAGCAAAATTGAGTTTCTCACAATAGCTTAATATGTCATGGGAGGGCCATGAAGAATTTCTTCGAAGTCACAGGGGATCATTATGATCATGTGGCTGAATTTAAAAACGTGTTGAGATCCAAGCCTTGCATGGTTTCAATTCTTAAATCGAGGAAACTATAGAGAGAGCTCGCAGTTGATAGACGCATTCATTATTAAGTTTTCAAAAAGTGAAATTAGGATACACCACATCATCTGTGATACGAAACATCAAGCAAACTTCCCAAGAGATAGTGAGGCTAGGAGGATGTAGATTCAGACAATGCATTGCAAGATGTCACACACTCGAATTACCTACTCAGGCCAAGGAAGTGTCTTTGTTTCTAGACGACCTCTTAAGTGGAAGTATTAGGTTATTCATGTATTTGAAAGAGCAAAAAATCCTAGATCAATGTATTAGAATGTGCATCGACATTGAGGACAATCTAGGAGAAGAGTCAGAAGTTTCAAGAATCTATAAGGGCTCAGCCTATTTTTTTAGTAACACTTTGAAGCATTCTTCATTAGTGGAAGAACTTACCCAGCTAGTTGATCAAAAGTTAGGAGGAAAACTTCGGAATAGGCAAAAGCAAATAGTGATCATAGTAAAGCATTGTTATAATTGTGGACGGGATCACATGGCCAATGCATGCCCTATACAAGTTCAAAATTCACCAACCCCAAGATCATATCAATGCATGATAATGAGAAAGTACACCAACCACTTAGTGCAAGATTGCCCCTACAACAAAGAGGTAGTGATATAAACTTATTAGCAACCTTATAGGTATCAACATGAATATTAGCCTCAACCATGTTATAGGCCACATCATAACTATCAATAGCCTTACCAGCCCCAATCGAGATCACAACCTATTTTAGGGTAACAACAATTAACCCCGACAAATGTAGCTTCAATCAAGTATCCAATGGTAGAAGAAAATCACGATAGAGCTCTAGGATTGGCTTCTCCTTTGATCACAAATAATGAACCTAATGCTAATAGATTTGAATCATCATATGGAGATATGTTTCCCACATATTACATATAGTAACTAGAGCATCTAGACGCTCACCAGTATGAAGCCCCCCCACTTGAATTCGATTGGCAACCAGATTATAGTAATGTCATGTATACAAATCCCAATCCAAGGCCCCGAATGAGGAAAGTTAGGCCACAATCGCCATACTTTAGATGTCAAGGAGATTATTTCATATGGTAGTATCCACATCTTCCACCTTTAGGGCAGCCTCAATTGAATATGATTCAAGGCTTTTGTTTTGTTTTCGGCAAAGAGCATCTCATTGAGAGTTTCCCTAAAAATGCGGCCAACATATCGAAAGAAACTTTGATCAAAGTAGTAGGCATAGTGCAAGGTTCTGATGAAAGTACAACTAGAGTGGTTCCTTTCTAGGCTATTAAACAAGCACAATATTATAGTAGCCTAAGCAAGTAGAGAAAGAAAAGAAAGTAGATTCTAGTGAGTCAAGTGAGCCAAGCAAAAAGAAGGAAAGAGCATAGAAGTAAACCAAAGATAGAGCAAAACGAAAGTGTTCATAGAAGGTAGTCTCAAGGAAACCAAAGAAAAAAAATCTTAGAACTTGCATCTCAAACCCACTCACAGATCACTATATCCCCTACTTCTTTCCCTCATATCCCAAATTTTGTATCACCTATCCTTAAGTCAATATCAGTCCTAGCACATCATTCTAGAGGGTTTATATATGATTTTTAAAGCATACCATGCTCATCTCAAAGAATAGATAAACACAACCAAATTAGACAAAGGTTATCTTACAGCTTATTTGGGAATTGAGAGAAGTAAAATATGTGTTAAAATGATGGAACTAGTGCAAGCTATGTTCAAGGGGGGTGGACTCTTCAATCGAACAAATTCTATTAAACCAAAGATGCATTTTGAAGGATAACTCAAACAATCAGAGTGAATGGAAGCTAACCTTGAGCCTTAAGCACCACAAAAGGCTCACTACATTGGAAGTGAGAGAAAAAGTTTCTTTCGAAGAGAGGCTTATGTTCGTAACTCAACATTGTGGAATTCTTCCTTCAATTACCAAGTACTCTCAAGAATTCTTATGTGAACTTCAAGAATAGAAATGGGCCAAGGAACGAGGAATCCCCCTCTAATTTAGGATATTAACAATCTAGAGGATCATTTTCCCTACGACATTCCACCTCAATATGGAGATCACATAGAACCATAGTTAGAAGACAAATTAGATTTGGAATCGAACTCCCTACATGAGTTTCCGCACTTCATAAGCCCATGGGAATCCAAATCACTTCACTTGAGATCCCAGAATGTACTAATGAAGAAAAATATATATTATGCCTTCGAACACGAAGGCAATGAAGAACACTAAAATGCAGTGTCACCTCACTTTAGAAGAGCTTTTGATAGTGAAACTAGAGTTGTAGAAACACATGAAAAATCAAGTACCAAAATTTGATTGCTCCCCTTGAAAAAACAATTTCCAAAATAAAAGTGCATGAAATCTATTATATGGTTGTCTTTGAGATCACATAAACTTTGTAAGGCATGGTGGCCAGAGACCCTTCAAAAGTTTGACTATGAGCTTAGGTATATGAAGGCCAAGTTTAATGTGGTGGCTAAGTCTTAGCCACATGCCTATGCTCAAAAAACTGTGTTTTACTCAGATCATTAGTGTGCTACTTGAGTCCATTAGAGGGAATTGTAGGCTTGATCCTGCATATAACAAGATTTAGAAAGCCATAAAGAAAGAGGATCTTGATACATTGGGTTTCCAATGAGGATGGAATATTGAAGAATACTCAGAAGGATTCAAGTGGAAGGACTATAGTATCCATGATGGATATCTATCATATAATGGTAAGGTGTGTGTCCCTAGAGATTTTGAGATGAGACAACATATATTGCATGCGTGCCATGAAACACCTTGTGTGGGACACCTAGGAGTTAAGAAGACTTATGGCCTTGCTAAAAGGCAGTTTTAATGGCCTAGAATTCATAAGGACATCCTAGATTATGTGCTTAAATGCACAAAATGCCAGGTCAATAAAGCTAAGACATTGAGGATAGTAGGTCTACTCCACCCATTGGAAATTCCTATGGGAAGTGGGAGACTATCTCCATGGATTCTATAGTAGGATTATAGAGAGGGCATGACTCCGTCTCAGTAATTATGGATAGGTTAACCAAAATGGCTAGGTTTATTCTAACCAATAGTATAGTCAAGAGGGCTAGGTTGGCAAAGTTATTTGTTGAGAACTTATACCAATTATATGGTCTTCCATTAGAGGTAGTTTTAGATCGGATAGAAAAATTATAAGAAACTTTTATAAAGCAATCTTCAAGAGGTTGGATACTACAATTAGCATGATCACAGAGGAGCATCCACAGATGGATGGACAAATAGAGAGGGTTAACTAGATCCCATAAGATATGCTTTAAGCATATGTAAATGAAAGGTGAACTAATTGTAAAGAGTACTTAACTATAATATACTTTTCATATAATAATGCCAAGCACTTTTCCATTGGGCATAGTCCATTTATGCTTTTGTATGAGGTTCAACCAGCTCATGTTATAGGATTGAAGCATGAGAAAGTACAAGCTAGAAAGGAATTCTTGAAGGATATGGATGATATGCTTAGGCTTGCTAAGGATAGCGTTACTAGAGCTATGAACAAAGTTAGAGCCTATGCTTACCCTCAAAGGAGAGAAATCAACGTTGAGCTAGGTGAGCAAGTCTATCTTAGAGTTCCACCTAGCTCTAAAACCATGAATACAAGACTTAGTCCAAAACTTTCTCCTGGGTATTATGGATGATTCTCAATACTAAAGAGAATAGGAAACATAGATTACCAGCTCCGACTTTTAATGAATAGCCAGATCCATCTAGTATTTCATGTCATTTGGCTTAAGAAGAGGCAGGGTGACTCCGAAAACCTCATTCTTGATAGTGAGGTGTTAGATCCTATTTGTGTTCAATCTAATCCACATGATCCTGAGAGGATACTAGTCACTTGAGAGAAACAAATGAGAAGTCACCTATATAAAGAGTGCCTAAAAAAGCTGAAAGATAGCTCAATGGATAGTGCTACATGGGAGTGGGTAAGCACCCTTAAGAGATGGTTTCCCAACTTTATGTTACCTTTCTAAGAGTCTTTTTAAGGGGAATGATACAGAGAAACACCGTGGAGATATGACCATGTACATTGGATACATGGTGTTTAGTGGGAGTACCTATAAGAATATGTCTCTCTCTTTCATTAGGACCTTCCAATACAAATTTTAGGACAAAAATGGACTTAAGAGGAAGGAAATGTTATGTAAACTGCCTTTGAGGTGACATTGTCGAAACTATAATGGATGTGAGGGCCCACTCTTATGAGCTAGCACATGTGGGCTCTCACATTAGTACCACATGGCACCCATGTGAGAGGCCATCCGATATTCTCTATGGTGAATATATATATATATATATATATATATATATATATATATATATATATATATATATATATATATATATATATATATATATATATATATATATATATATATGTATATATATATATATATATATATATATATATATATATATATATATATATATATATATATAGAGAGAGAGAGAGAGAGAGAGAGAGAGAGAGAGAGAGAGAGAGAGAGAGAGAGAGAGAGGTGCTATATTGTGATGTGAGAATGTGGCTAGGAGGAGATCTAAATGCTCATCTTCGTGCATAGTCTTTTAGGTAATCAACCATCTTTTACTGCATCGTTGTTCTCCTAACTTTTTGAGCCTATGTGTGTGCAAAATGAGAGGGCTCATCAATGCTACAACCTAGATAAATCTCAATACATAAGATAGGAGACATGACAAAGGTGAAGAAAATACATATGTTCCCATTACCTACCCGGGTCAGATGAGGTTATCTTCGATTAAGATGCAAGTATTTATATTTCCACCACATCTTTATGGAAGTGGTGGGGAAAATCAGCCCTATGCGCCACCTAAATAAACTTCAAGTGGCCGATGTCCATATTGAAAATCCGTTACGACTGGTGGAAGGAATAAATCGCATCCCCTATGACATAGAGTTTGAATGTACCTTTGCCATGTGTGAGTTTGGAAAGATTCATATGTACTAACTGATATTAGGTAAATCATGCACATGAAAACTACAGATAGTACAAGATTAGGGTACCAACTTGTTGTATTTACAACACTTAGGATTAATTTTTAAGTTGAATTTTAAATACTACACATATATCAAGAAAAGAAGAAACATAAAAAACCCCCACAATTGGAGGAGGAATCATTGTTTGAAGTATTGAAGAATTTAAAGAAGTATGAGATTGATAATAACAGAATCTTACTGAGAATCCCGAAGAGATTTAAGAAGTTTCTACAAAAGAGTTTAGAGTTCTATGTGAATGACTTGTGTGCACATTCTCACATGATACACAATGATATAGGAGAGCTTAGATAGATATTTGACAAATTTAGAGAATATCTCTCAATCCAAAACAAATTATATTCATGGTATGATAAGGGAAATTTTTGGGTCATATTGTTTCAAAGAATGGTATATCAATAGATGAAGACAAAGTTGGAGCCATCATTGAGTTACCTAATCCAAAGATGGTAAAGGAAGTACAAGCCTTCATGGGCCATTGTGGTTATTATAGAATATTTATACACATATATGTGATAATAGTGTTGATATAATTAGGTAGTGATGTGTGTGAATACACTAGGACCGCCGGGGCACTTTTTTCCCTCTTTAGGAGGTTTTTTTCCCTCGGCTTGTATATATGCCTATTGCCCTAATGGGCTACTAATCTTTGTCCATTCTCTAGTAATACATTTAGTATTGTGTGTTTGCGTGCCAAGATTCTTCTTCTTCCTTGTGCTGTTCGCGTGCTTCTGCAGACGTCTATCTCCAACAATTGGTATCAGAGCAGGTCGTCGCTTCATCTAGGGCACCGTCGACACTCCTCCGTTTGCAGTCTCAAAATCGCACGAATTTTGGTGAGCATACTCAGCGTGTTTCCGAGATCAAAACAGCTTTGCTGTGTGGTGCCGAAATCGCGATCTGAGCTCGTTTCGGCCTCCGAACGCACTATCACAGTGCTTGTGTAGGCTATTTCGTCTTTTTGTGCCAAAGGTATATACCAGTTTCTGTTCGCCAGTTTAAGCGTCTCAAGGTCTGCTACAAGTCTAGCAGAACTTGTCTGGGCAGTTCTGTTCAATTTTTTGAGATACAGTCAATTTTCTGCATCAAGGTATTTTAGTCACTGGCCATGGCTGAAAGCAGTGATGTATTCCGTATGTTGGTTGTTGAGGATAAGTTGGATGGTACCGACAACCCATTATGGGCTTATATGATGCGACATGTTTTGGTTGCAAAAGGATTGTGGAACACAGGGTGTTGAAAGACGCCCTGTTACACCTGCAACAATAGGTACTGCAAATACAGGTGCTGGAGCTGATGAAGATGGTGTCGAAGATGATATTCCATAGATTCCTGTTCGTGCTGCTGTTTCTGTTGCACCTATTACAGAGAAAATTTGTTGGGATGGCAGAGATGCCCAAGCACATGCATTGATAGCTTTTTCTGTCAAACGTGCCATTATTCCTCATATTCACTCTTACAGAATAGCTAGGGATGCTTGGGATACACTTACCACATTGTACAAAGTAGGAATGAGGCTCATGTTGCTTACCTCCGAAAACAGTTGGAGAGTGAGCACATGAATGAAGGTGATTCTATGGACAGTTTCCTAACGAAGATCAAAGATTTGACGGAACAGTTGATTTCTACTGATAAGGTTATACCAGATAGCTAACTTGTGAAGACCGTTCTGAATGGTCTTCCTGATTCATATCATAGTTTTGCTTCTACTCTTCGGTTCATGATGAAAGGCAATCCGAATGCCTTATCATTTGAGGAGTTCGTCTTTGTTCTGTTGCAGGAAGATCAGTCCAGGCAGAACAGGTCCATTATGCGTGTTGCAGATCAAGCTTTCCTGGCTAGTCAGAAGGGCAAAGGAAAATGGAGCTCTTCTACTAGTAAGCAGAAATCTGCAAATGCTGCACATTCGAAGAATCAAGATAAAGATGAGAAGAAATCAGAAAAGCAGAAATTGTTTTGCAAGTACTGTAAAGGGAATGATCATATAATAAAGAACTGTCCAAAACTGGCTGCAAAAGAGGCAAAGAAAAAGGAGGCTGGAATGGTTGTTGCGGAAGCCTCTACAAAAAAAACAGAGTCTGCTAATCTTGTGCAGGAAGAAGAGTGGGGGTTTGTAGTTTTGACCCATCTTCTCATGAGCAGTGCATGTCTGCAGTGGACTCAGATGTTTGGTACTTTGACAGTGGGGTGACCAAACATATTACCTCGCAGCGCAGTTTCTTCTCTTCACTCGAGCCTGCCCCTACAAGGAATACTGTCACATGCGCCAACAACTCCTCTTATCCTGTTATGGGAGTTGGTAAGATCATTCTGACTACTACTAATGGTAGTTCTTTCACCTTGTCAGATGCTTTATTTGTGCCAGGGATCAAGAAGAATCTGTTATCAGTTTCTGCATTAGCCAAAATTGGCTTGGTTGTGAAATTCGTTGATGACAGGTGTACAGTTCATGATCTATTAAATGGCGATGTGATTATTGCTTCTCGCATTTTATGTCATGGGCTGTATAAGCTCATAGACTATGAAAGATCTCTGAATGATTCGGCATGTGCAGTTCATGATTCTCAGGCTATGTCAGATGCAAAGCTTTGGCATGCACGCTTTGGTCATCTGAATTTTGCTAGTTTGCTACGCCTGCAGAAATCTGATATGGTGTCTTCTTTGCCCAAGCTTGAGGCACCTGGACAACATGTATGTGAAGGATGTATTCTGGGGAAAATGTAGCGTTCCTCCTTTCCAAAAGATGGTTCAGTTCGGGCTACGTAGAAATTGCAGCTTTTACATAGTGATGTCCGTGGTCCTATGCAGACACCCTCTTTTGGGAATTACCTTTACTTCGTGACTTTCATTGATGATTTTTCCAAGCATGCATGGGTATATCCACTCAAAGCAAAGTCCAAAGTGTTCATGTGCTTTAAATAGTTTTTGGTTTTGGCTGAAAATCTGTCAGCATGTAAAATGGGCACCCTCCGTTCTGATCGAGGGGGGGAATATATGTCTTCTGATTTTAATGCATTTTTGGCCGAATGTGGGATAAAACACTAGTGTATAGTGCCATATACACCTCAACAGAATGGATTTGCTGAACGAAAGAACATGTCACTTATGGAGATGGCGAGGTGCATGGTCAAGAGTCAGGCTTTACCACATAGTTTCTAGCTTGAGGCTATCATGTGTGCAGCATATGTACTGAACAGGTATCCCACTAAAGCGCTACAGTCTATCACTCCATATGAGGCTTGGCATGACCGCAAGCCATCTGTTGCTCATCTGCGTGTTTTTGGTTGTTTGGCATATGCATTAGTGCCTGAACAACATCCCAGAAAATGGAATGATAAGGCAGTAAAATGTATTTTTGTTGGATACAGTTCTGAAAGTAAAGGGTATCGTCTATATCATCCACAGACTAAACGCATTCTGGTTAGGCGTGATGTTGTCTTTGTGGAAGATGCTATTCAGCCATTGCTTTCATGTACTAAGGAGACACCTGTTAGCTCCAAAGACATGTATGATACATTGATGCCTCTTTTTACAGGTGGACAGTCTAGTGCTGGTTCTAATGAGGTAACTTCTCAGCCTTTGGAGGTTACATATGATGATGCAGATCATTCTATTTCTGATGCAGATTTACATGATGCACTTATTGATGAGAGAGCTGATATTGAGCAGGCAAAAACTATGCCAAAATGGGTGGTGCAGACTTTGCATGATAGCAAATTAGATGCACCTTTGTCATATCATACTCATTCAGGCTCTCATAGTGCCTCCTTTGCATCAGATTGCTATGCTATGGCTGCGTCTAGTCTCTGTGATGAGAATGAGCCTGTTTCTTTTGATGAAGCACAGAATTCAGAAAATTGGATGGTTGCCATGCAATCTGAATATGATTCTATAATGAAGAATGGTACATGGTCTTTATGTGACTTGCCTCTTGGCAAGAAGGCCATTGGCACTAAGTGGGTATACAAGCTGAAGCGTAAACCTGATGGTACAGTTGACAGGTATAAGGCTAGGCTTGTTGCAAAGGGTTATGCACAGGAAAGAGGCATTGATTTTGATGAGATCTTTGCACCTACATGCCGTATGACTACTGTTCGGAGCATTTGTGTACTTGCAGCCCATCATGGTTGGAACATACATCAGTTGGACATTAAAACAGCATTTTTGAATGGTGACTTGCATGAAGAAGTGTATGTTTTTCAGCCCTGTGGCTTTGTGCAGAAAGGGCATGAAAACCAGGTGTGCAGGTTAAAGAAGGCATTATATGGTTTAAAGCAAGCACCACGTGCTTGGTATGAGAAGATACATGCCTATCTGGTTGCACATGGTTTTGTGAACAGTCCAACTAAAAGCACCTTATATGTTAAGCGTGCTAATGATGTGCTTCTGATCATTGTTGTCTATGTTGATGACATGCTGCTCACTGGTCCTATTGAGAAGCACATTGCTAATTTCAAGGCTGATTTGCATGCCTCATTTGAGATGTCTGATTTGGGGCATTTGCATCACTATTTGGGCATTCAGTTTATGCAAGTTGATGGTGGAATGGCTTTGTGTCAAACGAAATATATTGACACATTATTGCAGCGTTTTGGCCTTGAAGACTGTAAGCCTATTGCCACTCCTATGGAGACAGGTTTACGATTGAGTCTTCATGATGCTGGAGATGCATTTGATGCTGTTGCTCTAGCACAATGGTGAGAACCACGTTAAGAAGCTCCACCTCCTTAATGTCAATCCGCGAAAGAGATAGGAGTGATATGAAGATGGTGAATGTGAGATGAAGTGAGAGTGAAGGTGAGAAGCATAGAGATGCACACACACATACACACACACTACGAAGAGACAAGCAAGACACAATGGAAGGTGAGAAATCAACTCTGTTGCTCAAGATCTCAATTACAAGCTCAAAATAGCTCTAAGCTCACACTAACCAACCTCAAAAATGAGCTCTCTAGCTCTTTTTATAGATTCTAGACTAGTTTTGACCGATTTCACATCTAGTGACCGGCATAGTTAAAAAATAGGTCCTAAGTGCTATTTGAAAGGGTAAACATTGTCTAAAAATAACCAAAATTGATACGCTCATTCTACCTAAGCTCCTCAAGCTCGAGGACTCCTCGGCTTGGACAAAATGGAGCTATGAATTTAGGAAAGGGGTTTTCTATGTTACATATGTTACAATAGTGATAAAAATCACTGTTGGAGGTTTTTGAAAAGTATTTTAAAACATAATTCTTTTGAAAAAAGATCCGACTGACTCCTTGCTCTGTCTTTACATGCTTTCGCGTCTTCTATACTTCTGGCTACATCCAACACCCCCCTCCCTCTCGCTTCTGTCGTCCTCGACAGAACCTTGTTGTGCGGTCTGTCGAATGTAGTTCTGTAGTAGTTCCTGAGCGAGGGTGTCTTTTGATATCTGAATGCCTCAAGCCAAATCTGCCTCGAGTTTCTCCCAATCAATTGGTTGCAGTTCATCGGGTGGTGGGAGTCAATAATGTGTGGAATAAACCATCTGTTCACAGGCGAATAGCTGCAATAGGTGGGTTGGCCTGCTGATGAACACTTCTGAATGGTATTCCCAAAAGCCGGTTGTGAACATTTCTTCGAAGGTCTGCTTGTAGCACGCCGGTAGGTATTTAATTCTGCAATGCCAGGCATAACACACCCGTAGCGATGGCGTTGTACTCATGTCATATGCAAGATCTAGATTGCCATGCTCGAAGCCCGGGGTGTTTACATAAGGTGGCTTTACACAACGGAAGACTTTGAAAACCATTTGCATCATGTCAAAGATTTTGACAGTCATGTGCGCTGCTATATCGTCCATGTGTTTCAAGCGAGGGAGCCAGTGAGGAATCGTGGCCATCATGTATTCCATTGTCGGTAGTTCTATGGGTGGCTTGAAATATGGGTAATTTAACCAATCCTGGCACTGCTTGTTGTTTTGTACTTTAATAGCAAATGCTGTCTAGGAGCGGCGACGTGGCACTGGTCCCCAACATGGGTTGTATTTCAAATGTAGTGGTGCCTTTACCCAAGTACTCATCATCTCAGGATATTCTTGTAAAAGATCTTTACACCAATTGGGTTGATGGATTTCTCCACGCTGCGCATCCGACGGCAAATCATCAGGCTCAAACTGAGTAGCGTGAGATGGTTTCTTGCCTGTTTCTTTCTCTATGGCCAACTGATACTCGGCCATTAGCATAAAATACGGTTTGTACTGTAGCTCATGCCCTAATATGTATCTGCGAGGGGCCAAGTGAGCGAAGTAG
Organism: Ceratopteris richardii; assembly: GCA_020310875.1. Classification (NCBI taxonomy): domain Eukaryota; kingdom Viridiplantae; phylum Streptophyta; class Polypodiopsida; order Polypodiales; family Pteridaceae; genus Ceratopteris; species Ceratopteris richardii. The sequence goes on from CM035415.1 coordinate 111,198,070, forward strand.
GGCGACTGTAAAATTCTTTCCTCAATCATTGCCATTGCGTGTAGCTGCGCCTCTACTCGTGCTGAGTGGGTGGTTCCAAGCTCTTCAATTGTCTTCATCCATGCGGGGGTTGGAAGTTCATAAGTCATCTGGCCTTCAGCCGTGACTCGTCCTCCTGGGATGGGTTGGGGCTCATAGGCCTCTTCAAAGGTTTCTTCCACCGGAATGGTTACATTTTCTTCATCGGCTGGGAGCTCTGGTGGAGAATCCGGCCTTGGTGGTGCTTCGTATATAGCTATCCTTGATTCAAGAGTTGATACCTGGGCCTGTAATGCGTTGAGTTCCTCTAGGATGTCAGGAGAAGGGTCCGCAGGAGCTGGTAATCCTTGGGTTGCTGGTAGTCCTTGTGTTGCAGGTGCTCTGAGCTGGAGTAGTTTATGATCTTCCTTTAGCTTCTGATATTCTTCGTTCATTCGATCGTATTCATCGAGCAATATGATGTGATCATCAAGCAACATTTTCATTGATTCGGAGGGCACTGCTTTGAACCAGCTAGGACTTAATGGTTGGTCTGGGTGATCAAGAGCAGCTTCTAAATTTTCTTTGTTCTAATCTTGTAGCCGCTAGTTCTCTTCCTTTGCTGCTGCTAGGTGTCTTCTGAGTAAGCCCATGTTCCGTGTAAGCGTCGCATTGCGAACTGTCTTGGCCCTTAACAAATTGTCAAGATCAGCAGTGGCCTCTTTGGTTTTCTCTTCACTTTCTAGTTTCAGCTTGTGATAAGCCTCGCGTAGTTCTTGATATCAGGTGTTCAGTGAGGCATTCTCAATAGACAATGAGTTAAGCTTCGATTGTAGATCATTCGTTGTCTTTTGCAGCGCTTGATAATTCGTTCCTAAAGATGTAAACTCATTGCGCACTTGAGTCATACATGTAAACATCTGTTGCAATGCCGCATCGATGGTGGGTGATAAGATTAGGGATGTGCTAAGTGCAGATGGAGTTGTAGTGTGAGTGGGTGTTGATGCAAGGGGTAAGGGAAAAGGGGGTGGGAAAGTGGATGCTGTGGTGATTGTGGAAAATTGTGGTGTGCTTAAATATTGTGGTGCCACAATTGAAGTGAGTGGAGGGGCAGTGGGGGGTGATATATCCATATCGCTGGATGTGGTGTCGAGTGCGGTGACCGTGAATAGTGGTGTGATCGTGGGTAAGTGTGTGGGTGTAAATACAGGATTTACAAAGGTTGAGGAGTAATTTACAGCGGGGTTGTCTTGGACGGCTTGGTGGAAAGGGGAAAGAGGGGTTACGGTGGGTGGGGGAGGTGAGACTGGGGAGAAGGTTAATGGAGGTGGGAATGGGAAAAGGGGTCTTGGAGGTGTGGGGAAGGGTGGAAAAGATGGATGGAGAAATGGGTTGGATAGAAAGGTGGATTGTGTTAGGGGGTAGACTAGGTTGAGTGGGTTTGGAAATTGTGGGCGTAAGGACAACTTCTGCAACTCCACCGGCGAAGGAGGATGTTGTTCTAGGAGAAGGGGGGTGTATGGGGGAGATTGGATGGATGGGAGGTGATGGGGGAGCGGTTGGGGTGGTTGATACTTCGACGACTGTGGTGGTATGTACAGTGGTAGTACGGGGTGGGGAATCTACGAGGATGGCTTCTTCTGTCAACGAGCCTTCAGGGACGAGACGTGCTTCCCTGGCCTATTCTGAAGATTGTCCGCTGGTGGGTACACGAATGTATTCACCCGGTTTGGTTAGTAAGCGGATTTTGCGGGGGTCATACTGCGGTAGCGGTTTTCTCTGCAAATACCTTAAGGCTTCAGTGGGTCCAACTGATTTGACAAGCTCTCTGAAACCTCTAATGTATACTTCTTTGAACCCGCCCGAGACAAGCTCTTGTTCTATGAGGGTTTGGCTCTCTTTGTCAGTCAACTTCTTGCGCGCCCAAACCTTTTCCATAGTACGGTATAACTTTTTGATGGCCAGTGTATAAGCTGCTGCTTCGAAGGTTTCTTCTTCGTGTGTGCTCGTGTCACCTTGGGTGTCGGTTTGTTGTCCTTGTTCGTCTGTTTGTCCATGCTCTTGGGATTCGTGAGTACCCTAGCTGGCTTCGTCATTGCCTTCATCTTCGTCAGTTTTTGTTCTTTCTTCCTCGGAGCTAGACACTACTTGCCCTTGTGGTTGATCTCGCGGTGTGGTAGGGTAGCTGGGCCTTTCATATTCCTGAGAGAAGATCTGGCCTTCTAAAAACTGAAATTCATTTGAAAATACATCTTGCATCTCAAAATCAAATGTGGTGGCTGCTTGTTCTGCTTCTAAATGGGGTATCAGAAAAGAGAAAGCTTCCGCACTGATAGTGGTGGGAACTTTTGCCGTAGTGGTGGTAGGTCCTAGGACTATGGCTGCTTGAGGAGCAACTGTGCTGGTAGTGCCCTCCGTTACAATTGGTCTTGATACGTATACGAATAGGTTGTACTATGGGAGTGGCTTCTGTCGGAGACTGCTCTGGAGATGGTTGTGGTGAGGGTGATTCTGGCACCTGAAGGCAGGGGATAGTTCCTCTCATTCGCTTTCCTGCCCTTCCTTTGCTGGGCTTCCTAGCTTTCTTTGTTGTTCCCTTGAAGGCTTTCAGCTCCTCACTTTTCATTGCTCGCTCGATACGTAAATCGTAAGCTAAGCACATATATACGATTCTACTCATTGCACAACATCCATTGATGACTTTCTTTCTTTCCCATCTATGTTGTGCTAAATACATCTGATCAATGATCCAGCTAGCTAGATCAACTGTCTGGGGTCCAATACAAGATAAATACAAACCAAACCATATTTGTTTGTGAGGCATTGTGAATCTGTCCTGAGCGGGGAAAGCAAAATGCTGCATACATATCCGTAGTGGTTTTGAAAGCTCAGGTGTGATCGCTGAAATCTCTTCCCACTTTGTAACATCCCCACATTTCATAGGGTCTGGAACTAAACTTTCTCGCTCTGTGGGCGTGTGGGTTCCATGAATCTTGATGGTAGCTTGAATCACATCTTTAGAAAGATAAAACCTTTTATATGGTGGATCGTTCACTAAGGATGGCAGGATAAAAGTTCCGGGCAGGTCCTTATTCTCCGAAGCTATCAAAGTGGTGATTAAATAATAGCATCTGTAGAAGTCAGGTTTAGGCAAAGGGTCATTGAAATACTCTGTGAAGCTGGCTGTTGCCCAAACATGTGGTAAGTCTTGTGTGTTCTGTAGCCCTTCAAACTCTCTTGAGAGAAACTGATATTTGCCCTAGGTACAGTCATCAAAAGTCAAATTAGCCTCAAATATAAACTCAGCATCTGCCAATGGTCCTGCTAGCCCTTGAAACCAATGAGAATTGCAATGAATCTTCTCAGTATAGCCTCGAGGAGGATCATCAATAGGCATGGGTCCTGGGAATCCTTGGAATTCTGGCGATGGAGCCGTCGGATGGGACTCTGCGAGTAAAATACCGATAGGTGCTACAGGTGCGCTGAAGCCTGCTTCTGATGGTCCTTCTTCGATTTGCATGATGATTGTCGTGCTAATGGAAAAGATCTGCTACAAAAGATTAGCACATTAGTATGGAAATTAATTATGATCCCATTAAGGTGAGACCGCAATCCCTTTCCATAGCCGATGTGTAACCCGTGTAGCCAAGTGTTGTGATGTGATTGATGCAATGCTTCTTGCAGAACTAGTGCAGGTCTCTAGACACCTATATGTTTTTTTTGATATTGCATACAGTTCTTTGATGAGATGTTATTATAGGTGATGTTGGGTTATAGAGTGTGGATTTATACAAGGTTCAGTCATGAATGAGTTATTACAAGGTTGTAGATTAGTCGGGGTGGTAGTTATGTTAGACAAGGGGTTAGGAGAAGACGTCTGGATACGTTTCGGTATCCACTTCCTAAGAGTTTGTGAACGGTTGATAGGTTTCTGTTGAGGGACAAAAGGTGAGATTGGATGTGGTGGGATGGAGGGCTGAAAATATTTTCGAGGGGTATATTTTACATGGCTTGAGGGTTGAGCTATAATACATGGTTTGGGTACCCAAATTTGCGTGGGTGTGGGTCGATTCCTTAGGTACTTCTTGGCAATCCAAATTTGTCGAAGGTTTGTATTCGTAGAAGAAGGTCGAGGAGATGTTGGATACTGATTCTGCTTCTGCCTTGACTTCTTCTTGTCATTATCTGCATTGTTGAAATCTGTCGGTGCTTTCTGTCCTTTTGGTACCCATATTTGTCTTGTTCCTCTTGCTTTGTGTTGCTGACACTGCTTTCCTCTTTGTGTCGTCTGATGTTGCCGTCGGTCTGGGTTCCTTCGTAGTGGTTGACTCCTTTGTGGTTGAGGTTGAGAGGTCGGATAGACACTCTGCTTTGGAAAATAAGGGAGGTCCAACACTTGCGAAACCTGCCCATTAGGAAGTGCTCCGTTTTGTACTTTTAATTTAGGCTGGTCCGCAGTAAGTGTGGAAGGATGGGCACCGCAAGGTGTTTTGCCCATGTGGACGCTAATGAAGTCCACCTGACCAAGCGGTTGGGCGGTTACTCCTTCTAGTTTGCAGGAAGCCCAAGGGAAAATCTCCTGACGTCCTTCTGATTGACCATTGTCCATGGCCAAGCCCACGTGGGTTGGTATAGACGTAACGTGATTGATCTGACCAAAGATCTTCCGGTCTTCCGTCACATGCATTTCATAGGGTCTATGGCTACAAACCTCAGGCGGAATGCCATTAGGGAAGTCAAGCGGTATCACTCGCTTCTGATCTAAGGTTCCAATCTGTAAGGAGCCTTGTCTAAGATTTAGGTCCATTGAGTGATCGTATAGCCAATCTTGAACAAGGATTAGGGGTTCTATCAAGTCGTCATCATGGCACACTAGTAGTTTCACTGTCAAGGTCACTTCGTTTATGAGGATAGGAAGGTCCACCTCACCCATGCAAGGGGTTTCCATGCCTCCTATCCCTATGAGGTATGCCTCAATTGGCCGCATTTCTATTCCTGAATCCTTATAGTGGGACCATCTAATCGCACTAGTCGCAGCACCTGAATCAATTAAAGCCCTGAGCTCTTGGCAAGGGTTGCCGTGCTCTAGCCTGACTGTAATGAATGGTCTCCTGTCCACTATGCTAGGATGAGTGGTTGACTTTACTTGACACATGGCCATGGGATATCTGGGTGTTGCTTCCAGATGGTTATAATGTTCTCTCCCTAGTCTTTGTCTTCTTAGCTTCATGCGCTTAATGCTTTCTATAGCTTCTGCCTGAGCTTTAGCTCTTATTCTATTTTCTTCCTCCTTACGCTTCTTGGCCAACGTGAGTCGTCTAAGCATATCCTCAGTAAGAGGTTCCTGGTATAAGTTGACTCTACAGCCACTGATGTAATTAGGCATTATGTCTCCTTCTAAGGTGGCTAATTGTACTACTCCACTTGTTGAGAGTCTGTTAATGATCATAGGTCCATAACCTCACTTTTCTAACTTCCGTGCGTGTTGTTTCAACGTATATACTAGAACTAAATCTCCTTCTTTCAAGCCTTTATCTTTCACATGTGCATCAAAATATGCTTTCTGTCGCTTCTTTGTTGTGTATATCCCTGCTGCTGCTTTTAGCCTGGTTTCTCCTAATTGTTCCAAGTCCATTATTCTTGCTGATAATTCATGGCCGGTCCACTGATGTTCGTGTGCAACCTTAAGGGTCGGTATCAAGAAGTCCAAAGGAAGCACAACATTCTGACCAAAAACCATCTGAAAGGGAGTTGCATTGAGTACGGTCTTGTAGGCCACTCGATATGCCCAAACAGTGTGGTGTAACTGTTTGTCCCAATCTGAACGTTTGTTGTTCACGAGTTTCGTCAGTACGTTACAAAGGATCTTGTTAGTGCTTTCAGCCTGACCATTGGCCTGAGGATGATATGGTGCGGATTTCTTGTGAATCACCATAAAATCTTGTAACAAATATTCAATGACTTGGTTTAGAAAGTGAGTTCCTCGATCGCTCACTAACTCTATAGGCAATCCATATCTTGTAAAGACATTCTCAAATAAGAATTTTGCAGTCGTGTGTGCATCATTCTTTTTCGTGGCTTTTGCCTCTACCCATTTGGTGAGATAATCTGTGGCAACAATAATGTATTCCGCATATGTACCTTTTGCAGGGGGGTTAATGGGTCTTACAAAGTCTATACCCCACTTAAAAAATGCGCGTCCGCCCATCATGGGTTTCAATGGCATTTCATCTCTGCGAGTAAGAAACTGAGTTCTTTGGCACACATCACATCTCTTTACATAGGTATGTGCATCCATGTGAAGAGTGGGCCACCATAATCCTGCAAAGAGGATGGCTTTGATTATCCTATCTGGTCCAAAGTGACCTCCTGCAACACCTTGGTGTGCAGTCTCTAGTATGCTCAAATAATCGCTTTCATGAACACATTGTCTTAGGTATCCATCTCGTCCTCTTTTGTATAGATTATCCCCAATAAGTGAATAGTCTTGAGCTTCCTGCTCTAGACTGCGTTGTCGTGCTAAAGTCATTCCTTGAGGGAATGTTTTCATCCTCAAGTATGTCACTAAAGGTTCACTCTAGTCTGGTGTGAGAGACACGTGATATGATGTAGCATGTTCTACTGGTGGTCTTTCACAACAAGCATGGCATTCTTTACACAACTTGTAGACATCTGCTTCCATCGTAGGCCAATATACTCCTAGACTATGCAGAGTTTGCAATGTACGATGTTTTGAGTGATGTTGCATCAATGCACCTACATGTGCTAATTGCAACCAATTCACATATTCTGATTCATCTACACAACAAGCAAGAATCTTTTGATTATCTTGTTTATATATGCTTCTTGCTATGATTTGATATCTCTGAGACTTTGTAATTTCTCCTTCTTTGATCTTTATCCTAGGATTTTTGGGTCCGTATGTGAGAATAGGGACTATCGGCTTAGCCCATTCTGGTGCTATCTCAAGGTTAAACAAGTATGCATCTGGTAAATCATCCACTCTTCCTTGAGGAGCTTCTCCTGAGGTTAATCTTGAAAGGTGGTCAGCTCTAAGATGTGTCTTTTCTTTCCTGACTACTACTTCAAAATCGTACTCCATGAGTAATAGAAACCAACGTATTAATCGTCCTGTGTTACATGGTTTGTTGACTAAGTACAATAGGGCTTGATGATCTGTAAAGAACTTAAATTTGTTGGCCAACAAGTAGTGCCTGAATTTCTTTACCGTGTAGATCATTCCTAATCCTTCTCGTTCCGTCGTGGTGTAATTTCTTTCTGCTGCGTTCAATTGTCTGCTCGCGTAAGCTATGGGGAGATCTATGTTACCTTCACTCGTGGGTTGTGCTAACACACATCCTATGGCGTAATTGGATGCATCCACATGTACATGGAATGGCTTACTCCAATCTGGGGTTGTCAATATAGGTGCTGAGCACAAACGTCGTTTAAGTTCGTTGAATGAATTCTCACATTCATCTGTCCATTCAAAATGGGTCAAAAGAGAGTACAAAGGCTTGGCTATGATTGCATACATGTGTATGAATCATCTATAATAACCACAATGTCCCATAAATGCCTGTACCTCTTTCACGTTAGTTGGTCTAGGTAATTCTGCAATTACTTTCACCTTTTCTTCGTCTGTAGAGATTCCATTCTTTGACACAATGTGTCCTAAAATTTTATTTGTCTGACCATGAAGACGCATTTTTCTGGGTTCAAACAAACCTGATATTCTCGACATTTGTCAAATACTTGCCTTAACTCTGGGATATGTGTCTGTCTTACCTTTGAATGTGCACATAAGTCATCGACATAAACTTCCAAATTCTTGCGTAAGAATTCCTTGAAAACATGACACATGAGTCGCTGGAAAGTGGCGGGTGCATTTGTTAAGCCAAAAGGCATTACACGAAATGCAAATATGCCCCATTCTGTGGCAAAAGCCATCTTGTGTTGATCTTCTGGAGCAATGGCTACTTGATTATAGCTTGAGAAACCATCAAGAAAACTGTAAACTTCCTTGCCCGCAACTCTTTCCAATAAATGTTCTGTGATAGGAAGAGGCTAACTGTCTCTAATCGTGGTTGCATTAACTTTTTTAAGGTTAATACACACACACAATTTTCCATTCTTCTTGGGCACAACCACAATGGGGGATACCCACTTGGTATGCTCAATTTCGTAAATGAATCCTGCTTCTATGAAGCGATCTATTTCCTCTTTAATCTTCGCAGCGTAGTTATCATTGTACGTGTATGGTTTCTGTTTCGTGGGTTTTGCATCTGGAGTCATAGGGATTCTATGAGAACATATATCTGGATCTACTCCTTTCAAATCTTTGTAACTCCAAGCGAACACATCTCTATATTCGCGCAATAGGGCAACTAATTCTTCTTGTTCTTCTTTCGTCAAATCATGCCCAATGTATGTACATTTTTCTTCTTCTCCTTCTATGGCTACTGTGATTTTCTTGGTTTTCTCTCGGTTATCATATACTTCTCCCACTTCAGCTTTTCTAATAGGCATTCGTACCATGATTCGTCTATCTTCTATTTCATATTTCTTGAAGTTCTCGGGTACTTCAAATAAGGATTCTTCTATTTCTAACATGGTTTCTTTCTTCTTTCTTTTCTTGCCTTCACTCTTGACAGTCACTTGTGTGGCTATTCTCACATCATTTGTAATTTCTTCGTGTGTTTGAGGATAAGTCTCTACCTCGTAGAAATATTCCTCTTCTGATGCAAAGGGTGAGTCCATAACAATTGACTCTAAATCAAAATCACTCGCGTCCTCGAATGCATCAGTGTTAGGTTCACATTCTTCTAAAATTGGATCACTCATGATTGGCTCTATCGTGAAAACTGAAATGTCATAGCCATCCTCGTCACAGTGGGGTGTCCATTGTTCTTCATTGATGGCTACGTCCATGGTTGCTAGGATTTCTACCCAACCATGGGGTTCAAACTCTTCATCTGGGAATACTACTGGTGTGTAAGCTGGGTCTTGAAGGGTTCGTGGATGTTGTTCTGCACCTGAAGTCCTGGCTTCTAACCGTTCTTCCTCTTGTTTTGCAACTTTACACATCCATAAATGAGTGTCCTCGTGTAACCATGAGGGATCTGACTCTAATGAATGTACCGATTCCGTTTCTACTGGTGTCTTATGGATGGTATTCCATTGTATTGGGGGTACATCTCGATGTGAATAGTCTTTAAGATTGACTTTAGTAGTCACTCCTAAATGTTGCAAGTACAAAGAATTAGTTCCCCAATCTTGTATGATTTGCAACTGACGCATGAATGATCGTCCAAATATCATCTCATAAGCATGATTTTTTGCAAAATCACAAATGGCGAACGTATGCTCAAACTCCACACCACAAGTGGTGAGAGATATGCCTTCTAGTAAGCCTAATGGTTTTTCTATGTGTCCATCAGTCATTTGTAGCTTCATCCTGGTAGGTCTTAGTGTTGGCTTACCCCAACGTTTCCATAAAGCGGTGGTAGCGATGGCTACCCCGGCTCCTGAATCTAAGATGGCTTTCGAGGTGTAGCCCTGATGGGTTATTGGAAGATACGTGTTACCTTCCTCTCCTTCACTTACATCTCCTATCTTTTCTACGGGTATCTTTGGTATCTTCTTGTGTGTTCCTATCTGTGAGGGAGTAGTAGCAAGCTCAGTGAATTGATTTGCTACATGCTTCCACAATTCCGGTTTTACCTTTAACAACTCCTCTAGAGTGAGATTACACTGTACTTTAGTATTCTTGATAGCTTCCGTGTTTCTCGGGATTACTGATTCTTCATTCTTCACTATTATCGTGGGTGCTCTCATACTAATAGACTTAGTTTCCCAAGGTCCTGTGAACTGAGGTAATTCTTGTAAAGAATTGGATTCAAAACCTGTGTGTTCACTCAGTTGTTCTTCCTCCACATCATCGTAAATAGAGGGGATATCTTGGGGAAATTGTTCCTGCAAATCGTCTATTTCTTGAATAGGAGGATGAGTTCCTTGTTCTTTTCTCCACTTTTCTTCTTGCATTTCTCTCAAAAATTCATGTGAGTATCTATGTATGGAAGACAGATTGTCTTGATTCTCTGTATTGGGTACTTGAGATAGGGATGGTGCATTCTTTTCCTGTGTCTCTGGGGCACTAAGATTCCTATGCTAATCCTTTTTCTCTTTGCTTTCTATCAAGTATTCTAGCCTCTCCATTAGACCTTGAAAGTGTAATTCAGGTTTCGCCATGTTATTCCAATTAAGATATCTAGAGGCTTCGAACAAAGCTTGTGTTAATTCTACCATCTTCATGCAAAGTTTAGTCCTCTCTATTTCTAAGTCTGCTCGAGGGTACTTCTTACTCATTTCAGCTACTCGAGGTCCCTCTTTTAATCTAGCCTGATATGCACGAAACATCATGTCTAGGTTTTCCGGTATGGGTTCCGCTAAAATTGATCCTGATTTCTGAGCTGGGTTCTCTTGATTCAACTCCTATGAAGTCAATTCTAGGATTTTGGCTCTCAACTCTTTTAAAATTCCTTCCAATTCAGTTATCTTCTTACTCCACTTTCTCTTAATCCTTTCTCTAGAATCTTTCTAAGATTTCGTCTTTTTACTTCTAGATTCTGCAACTTCACTACTTCCGGCTATTTTCTCCTGATTAAGCTGTTGGTTCTATAAGAGCACCTGGGCTCTAGTTATAGCTTGGATAGGCACGTATGTAGGGTTGGATCCATCTGCATTGTGTACAATACCTATCATGTTGATCGGTGTCACATTTGAAGCATTAACTGGGTTCTTAGGACAATCTTTGATTATGTGCTCTTTGCCACAATCGGCACAAAAGCCTTGGATGTTATAGTACTGTGATTGCCCTGCTATCGGGGGATGTGGACAATCCTTTATGAAGTGATCTCCTTGGCACCTAAAGCATGGTCCTCTAGGGCCCTATGGTCTCTGTTGTCTTACTTGGGGCCATGGGTTTGGGTTCGTGTACATCACATTAGCGTATTCTGGCTCCCAACTAGGTTCCACTGGTGGACTATCATAATGATATGTCTCCACGTGTTCTGGTGACTCCGTGTAATAAGCGGATGGACTATCTACATGAGTGGAGTCAAAACTGTTTGAGTTCGGATCACTCTCTATGATCAAAGGTGAAGAAGGCACTAAGGCCCTACTTAGGTTCTCTTCTGCAGCAGCGTATTTGACAGAGATGACATTCGCTGGTGGGTGTGGCTGCTGAGCTAAGACAGGTTGAGGTCTCTCTTGAGCCTGATATGGGTAGTTCTAAGGAGCCCTATAGTAATAAGGCTGGGCATTATAATGGCCTTGATACCTACCTGGTTGTGCGTATGCTTGCGGGTAGTTCTATCTTACTACTTGTTTGTTGTATGGGCAGTCTTGAGCCGTGTGATTTGTGTATGTTCTCTCAATTGTGCAGTACTGGCCACTAGGGTTTGCTTGTGCTTGTGTTTTATTGGGACACACATTTGCCATATGATCACCACCACAAGTGTAACAACGCTTGTTTGTTGTTACCCTAGGCATCTATTTACTAGTAACTCCTAGTTTTTGGGCCACTTTTTCTGCAAGATCCTCTATCGAGCTAGACAATTTTGTGGATGCTAGAGAAGAACAATCTGAGTCCTTGTAGACTTTTGAGAGTTCCAACTCGTCTCCTAAGTTGTCCTCAATGTCTATGCATATTCTCACACATTGCTCTAGCGTTCTGGGTTCTTTTAGGTATACATAGGAGCGTAGTTTAGAACTCAACAAGCCATCTAGAAACAATGACACTTGCTTGGCCTGTGAGGGTAACTCTTGCATTGGGCATCTTTAAACATATTGTCTAAACCTACGTCCTGCCAATCTTACTGTTTCTTGAGGGGTCTGTATGAAACTATGAATCAACGAAGACGTGTCATGTCTGATCCCACTTTTAGAGAATTCAGTGATGAATGACTCTAAAAAGTGATGGATGTCTCTAAATTGCCTTTGCTGCAATGGTTGGAACCAAGTTAAAGCGGCATTCTTTAACGTTAGTCCAAATGCATTATACTGCGTGAACATGTCTTCGACTTGTTCTGCTCTTAGTACTTGCTTGAATTCTGCGACATGGTCATAGGGATCTCCTGTCCCATCAAAATAATTTTTCATGGACTTTACTAACTGAGTGGGTCTTAATATTCTTGCGTGTTCACGAGGTCTAGGTAGAGGAAAATCATCTCTACCACCTAGTATTCCATGTTCCCTTTGTGTATCCGCTCTGTCCGTGTTTATGGTGGTTCTATCTCTTCCTATGGGATGAGTGAAGCTTACTTCCGGTCTTTCTTTATTCGTCTCTCTTTGCATGCCATGGGCTGAGGATGTTCCTGCCCCTTGGTGGCTCGCGTTTACGTTTGCTCGTGATGGAGGGAATACCAATTCGCCTCTCCATGTGTATGTATTTCTAGAGTGGTCTGGTACCACAAAGACTCTTTCTGAAGTTTCATCCAGGTATACAACCTTTCCAGGTGTATCCGGGTCCTTGAACTCGTAGATTATAATGGAGCCTATCTCGCTTGGTTGTTCCGTTCTATATCTCCAAAATGCTTTGTCAGTTTCTTTATTTACAAACAACTCTATGCTTCTGTTGTCCTGAGGGGTCCAATCTGGAACTAGTACTCTTGTTAGTACAGATTTCCCTCTAGGTGTTCTTGGTTCTTCTATTGGTTCCTTTCCTTGAGATTTAGTTTCTGACTCTAGCTGAATTACACCAAACTCATTCGTATTGTTTGGCTGCGTACTTACGATGTACATCGTTCCTTCCTTGTCTATGTACGCGTCTCACTCAAATTTCACCACTGGACGTTCCAATCCAATGGGTTGATTAGGGTTGTGCATTTGCACTACTTGTCTTCTCAAACCATCCTCATAGATGCGAGCACCTAAGCGGTTGGTTCAGAGAAATTCTAGTTGCGTTCTATAGGGTCCTTCAGGTCTTTCTAAATATGCTACATTTGACCCTCCTTTTGGTCTTTGTGTGCTAAATGCCATTTCTGATTCGCTAGTATCTGAGCTCTCGTAGGGATAACTAGTGTTAAATTATTGAGCCCACGATCGTGGAGTAGTTCCTACACTTGCCTCTGATGATCTAAGGCTTCGTCAGTCTTACTTACCTATGTGTTTGCCCAATCTAAGGTTCATGAATTTACTTCCTTGCACACTCAGTACACACTCAGATCGTCAATGATTCTTTGTTCTTACTTTCTTGATTCTTTTTAAATTTCTTTAGATTCTTGTCTTGATGTATGCGTCAGGAATTCGACTTTCTATGGTACTTTGAGTTCTCGTTCCATCAGACTTAGGTTCTTTCCTTTAGGTTTTCGTATTACACACCTTTACTTTAGTCTTGAACTTGATAAATTTAATTCTCTTGAACTTGAGGCATTCCTATCGTCGTTAATCCACAATGCTAACGTTTAGCCTAAGCTAAGAATTGACTGAGGGGGTTGAGTAATCTTCCAACCTCGAGTCAGCTTTTCTGGTTGCTCTGATGCCCAAGAAGCCGTGCTTCCCAAGCTTTATGCCCTTCACTGCCTTGCTTTGAATGCCTTTGATTGCCTTTGCTAGACCTGGAAAAATCCAATATTAGACCAATATCACAAATGGATGATCAAGCACTTGAGTTTATACACTTTTAAAGTCCCTTAACCTTTGGCAACTTCTCTTCCAAAGCCCCCTTTCTTTCCTAGTCCCAACTATGTCAACCTCAAAAATATCCTCTCAAAAAATCAATGTATTCTTTGTGGAGAAAACAATTGAGGTCACGTAGTACTCGTAAAGAGCTTTCTAACGAGCTATAAAGCTCAAAAAACGGACTTCGGATGAAAAAGATATGAGCGTTCAGGCTCTCGGGGGTAAAAACTGACCAACAGGTTTTTCTCCAAATATGAGCTAAGGGGTCTCCTATGAGTCTAATCACCCAAAAATTTCCCAAAAATAGCCCCAAAATTTGCCAAAAATTGAAACCCTAAAATTTTTGTTTGGGGTGAGCAATCGCGATGGTCTGGGACCGTCGCGATGGCGTGATGTGCGAACCGTCGCGATGGTCTGAAGTGCACGGTCGCGATGGTCTAAATGTGAGCAATCGCGATGGTCGGGGTGAGGCGTCGCGATGGTCCGATTGAGTGAACAATCGTGATGGCATCAGTCAACGGTCAATGTGAACCGCCGCGATGGTCCGAAGTGAACTGTCGCGATGGTCACAGATGCGATGGCGTGAGCCAATCGCGATGGTCCAAATTTTGAGCTGTCACGATGGTGTAAGGGTCTCGTCGCGATGGCGTGGCTAGTGAGCAATCGTGATAGTCTAGCTTGCCACGTGGCACTATCGAGGTGATGGCATGGGCCAATCGCAATGGCGTGGGGTCGATGGGATCGTTGCGATGGTTCAAGTGAACCGTCGCGATGGTCCGGCCGAGCCGTCGTGATGGCGTGAGCCAATTGCGATGGTGTGACACAATCGCGATGGTCTGAGCCAATCGCGATGGTCCACCAAAGTGTGAATTATTGAAATGCATCTGTGGATTCGTGCATACGCTTGTGTCGCCTACCTCGTGGTGTGGTCGCTTACCAAAAATACCGAACTTGGCAGACCATCGCGATGGTTTGACACACTCGACAGATCCCTGACAGAAAGTACATTTCTTACCTTTTTGCAGCTTTCCTGATGCTCTGGAGCTCTGTACCTGCAAGAAAACTCAGAAACACACAAGTACACACAAGCACAAAAGCTCTCTCTCTCTCTCTTGCACATGCATAAATGAGGGGAAATGAGGAGAATGGGTGGATATGGTGAATTTTCTGATTTTTTTGGAGTTGGAGATGATGATGCGGTGATGAAGATGGAGTGTGGGGGAGGTGAAAAACACTAAAAAATAACTATAAACAACAACAAAAACTGAAATTTTTACCTTCCAACACAACTTCTTGCTATACTCTTACCATCACACATTCGTCCTAGACTCGATTCCCCGTCAACGGCGCCAAGTTTGGTGTTGCTCTAGCACAATGGTGAGAACCACGTTAAGAAGCTCCACCTCCTTAATGTCAATCCGCGGAAGAGATAGGAGTGATATGAAGATCGTGAATGTGAGATGAAGTGAAAGTGAAGGTGAGAAGCATAGAGATGCACACACACATACACACACACTACGAAGAGACAAGCAAGACACAATGAAAGGTGATAAATCAACTCTATTGCTCAAGATCTCAATTACAAGCTCAAAATAGCTCTAAGCTCACACTAACCAACCTCAAAAATGAGCTCTCTAGCTCTTTTTATAGATTCTAGACTAGTTTTGACCAGTTTCACATCTAGTGATCGGCATAGTTAAAAAATAGGTCCTAAGTGCTATTTGAAAGGGTAAACGGTGTCTAAAAATAACCAAAATTGATACGCTAATTCTACCTAAGCTCCTCAAGCTCGAGGACTCCTTGGATTGCACAAAATGTAGCTATGAATTAAGAAAAGGGGTTTTCTATGTTACATATGTTACAATAGTGATAAAAATCACTGTTGGAGGTTTTTGAAAAGTATTTTAAAACATAATTCTTTTGAAAAAAGATCTGACTAACTCCGTGCTCTGTCTTTACATGCTTCCACGTCTTCTATGCCTCTGGCTACTGCCAACAAATGCTGTTGTCTATCAGCGGGCTGTTGGATGCTTGATTTACTTATGCATTACTCAGCCAGATATTCAGTTTGTTGTCTCACAGATGAGCAGGTTTATGCATTTCCCAGGAGTCATGCATTGGAAGGCGATTAAGCACATCTTTCGCTACTTGAGTGGTACTCGGCTACTTGGGTTGTTTTATCCCAAGGGGGGATCACTACCGCCAGATTTGCATGCTTTTTCTGACTCAGATTGAGCTGGTTGCTATGACACTCGTGTGTCCACAAGTGGTTTTTGCTTCATGCTTGGTAGCTCATGTATATCTTGATTAGGAAATAGAAAAATCAGAAAAAAGCTAATGTAATGGAGAAGAATGAAGCTTCAACAGCTCATAGCATAGCTCAAAGGATATATGAAAATCATCCTCTAGATGCTGAGCAAAGGAAGGAAACACAAGTCATGGAGACAAGCCTAGAATGCTTCACCAAACTGAGATGAAGAAGAAGCTCGAATGGGATTATTTAGAGGGGCATAGATTGCATGACTTGAGAGAAAAACATATTTTGCAACTTGGAGAAGGAGGTCAATATTTTGGATTACCCAGGGGGAAAAAATCACTATGACTATCGCAATGATGGGAAAACTCTGAAGGATTCCACTTGCAAGGAAGACAACCAAGATGGATACACCACTAGGAAAGAGGATGGATTCACCACCAACAATGAAGATAACCAGGACAGTGAAAGATTGATCATTCGATCCACAATTCTAGAAAGGATACCGGACTCATATCTAGAGAAAATGTCTCCCAAATGAAAACAATGAGATGCCATACCATGGAAAATCCCCCTTTAGGGTAATCTCCTATGTCACAAACCTTCCACCTAAAAGAAAAAAAATGATGAGAAAAACAATAAAAAGAGGGATAGGGCCTCTCCGTGCAAAGAAATTAACCTCTGATAAAGATTATCATTTCTTTCGACATTATAGGGTTGTGTTACCCCTCAAGAAAGGCCATTATTAGCCAATGGATGTGTGATAAAAGCTTAAACCTAAACTAAATCTGTCTTCAAGAGATAAAATTGACAAGGAGGGCCTTCAAAAGAGGCTGAAATGTATTTTATTGTCCCATTTTTGGCTCTCCAACACAGACCCCAGGGGAAATGGTGATTCAACTATGAGAAATAATAACACTGTTTGTTAGACTTATGGACCCCCAAGCATATCAAAACCATTGATGGATTGGTGCTTCCTTTGGTGGTCCTATTCAGTTCACCATTGTCTCCCTGTATGCTCCCAATATCAATTCAGAAAGAATTTCACTTGGAAGTCATTGGACTCTCTATCCCTCAACCTTGTTCTTTTTGGTGACTTTTATTTGATGGATGCTCTTTGTAAGAGATGGGGGAATAGAGGGTGGATAAGTGATAGTCATGAGAAGGATTTCTCATACCAAGGCAACCGCCCCTTGGATTTGGTGTAGATCAAAGAGAAGGATGGGTTCTCTTGGTTAAACCTTGAGTTTAGAGTGCACTTGAGGAAAGCTAGAATTGAAAGGAGATATATTGCATAGAATATAATCATTAAGTGGGCCCCCCTCCCTCTCCCAATGTGTGGACCTAGTTGCCTCTCATCACTACCCAATTGTGCTTACCTTCAAGTTGGTCATCAATCTCCTCAAAGGCCCTTGGTTTCATGCCAATCCAATGACCTTCTCTTTCCTCTTGGTCCAAAAAGAGATAATTTTTGCCTCGAATTGGGCCTTCGTCACCTCCTCCTCACAAGCTAAGTGCTTGAGGATGGTAGTTATGAAGACATGACACATCTTGGTCAAGACTCAGAAGAATCTTCAAAACATTCTTCGAGTTAGAAGGGAAAATATTGATCGAAGGCTGAGGCCCCTTGTGGAGGAAGTAAACTTAGGCCACTCTCAATACCAGAAAGGGCTTCCAAAAAACAGATGCATGTTAAGATATGAAAAAGAAATTCAAAGAAAGAATCCACACGTGTTTTAGGAAAAAAGGCTACCTTCAAATTTTAACCAACGTAAGATGATCCTACATGTTCATTCTACCTCCAATTTTGTATTGAAAATATATTATCTCATTGTGCTGTGAAGATGAGAAGAGGTATGAACATGAAAGCTCCCTGAATTCTGTTCTCAACCACTTTCTATACGTTTTGTGACCAATGTCTCCGCTTTATGAACAAAGCTTCTTTCTATCTCTGTCTCCAATAAGGCATGAAGAAGGGAATCTCATTATTCCTTGGCATATGCGTTATCGAACCCTTGTTTTGAGAGCTTAATTTTTTTTGTAATGACTCTAGGATAAACCTTTCTTTAATGGTGCCTTCTTTCTTCCTTCCGCATCAATGTTTTAGATCATTAAACCATCTCATTGAAAGGATTTTTCCAATTATTTTTTTGAGATCCGATCATAATAATATGTCTTTAGCTTCCTAACTTTTCATAACCTTTTGTATTGTGCATAAGGTTGATCATCTTTCATTAACGTGAATTGGGAAATGCACTTATTTTACTCCTTTTTCCCAAACAAATAGGACATAAGGGCAATTTAGAAGTGTGTTACAAAAAGGAATACTATAGCTATAGTGGGATTTTAAAGATTCCATATATTAGCAAAATGTAAAATGTGCTGGTGTTGTCCAGAGATGCACTCTTAGACTTAAACTTATATCGAAATGTAGACAGCTTCAATGGAAGCTAGAAGAATGTAGCAAAAAAGTATAGAATACATGTAATTTGATTTTAAAACTTTCTTAATAGCAAAACGCAAAATACCGTGGTGTTGTCAACATGTGCACTGTTAAAGTAAAAGTTATGTAGTAGAACCATGTCATGGAGAGAGGTGGCCTTTCGTTGGCCTTTCCACATGGATACATCTGCATGGAAAGCCACCATCCATGTACTAGATGATTGCGTACATTTTGGCTGATACACATGGTACATTAATGTAAAGCACACCAAATGAGCTGATCACTATGGATTGGAGGGGCATAGAATAAAACATTGTCCTTTGAGACAAAAATTCATTAAGAAGAAGAAAAATCATGGAAAAGCTAATGTAACAAAGAACAATGAAGCTTTGGTGGTTGAGAGCATGTCTAAAGATCATCCTTTGGATGCTGAGAAAAGGAAGAAAACACAAGTCATGGAGACAAACCTAGAAGGCTTAATGAAAGTGAGATGAAGAAGAAGAAGAAGAAGAAGCCCTAAGGGGATTATTTAGAGGAACCTAGATTCCACTACTTCAGATACAAACATATTTTGCAACTTGGAGAAGAAGGTCAACGACTTGGATTACTTAGGGGGAACAAATCACTATGACTATCACAATGATGTGAAAACTTTGAAGTATTCGACTTGCAAGGAAATCAACCAAGAAGGATACACCACCAACAATGAAGATAACCATGAGATCGAATTCTCAATCATTGGATCCACAATTCTAGAAATGCTACTGGACTCAATTTGGAAGAAGACTTCTCACAAAGGAAAACAATCCGATGCGATACCATGGAAAATCCCCCTTTAGGGTAAACTCCTATGTCAAAACCCCTCCACCTCAAAGAAAAACGATGATGAGAAAAACAATAAAAAAGGGATAAGGCCCCTCCCTGCAAAGACATTTATCTTTGATAATGATAAACCATTTCTTTCAATGTTAGAGGGTTGTCTGACCCTCAAGAAAGGTTATTACTGGCCAATGGATCTGCGAAAAAAGCTTGAACCCGAACTTCATCTGTCTTCAAGAGATAAAAATTGATAGGGAGGACCTTCAAAAGAGGCTGAAATGTATTTCATCCTCCCATTTCTGGCTCTCTACCATGCACCCCATGGGAAATGGCAATTCAACTATCGGCATTAATAACCATTGGATTATTAGACTTGTGGATTCCCAAGCATATCAGAACGATCGATGGATTGGTGCTTCCTTTTGGGTTCCTATTTAGTTCACCATTATCTTTGTGTATGCTCCCAATATTGATTCACAAAGAATTGCCACATGGAAATCATTCGACTCTCTATCCCTCAATGTCATTCTTTGTGGGGAATTTAATCGGTGGATGCTCTTTTTGATAGATGGCGGAATAGAGGGCACATAATTGATAATCATGAGAAGGATGTTTGGGACCAAGTCAAGCGCCCCCTAGATTTGGTGGAGATAAAAGACAAGGATGGTTTCTCTTGGTCAAACCTCTAGTTCCACGTGGACATGAGGAAATCTAGACTTTTCTCCGCTTTATGAACAAAGTTTCTTTCTATCTCTGCCTCCAATAAGGCATGAAGAATGGAATCCCATTATTCCTTGGCATATGCGTTATCGAACCCTTGTTTTGAGAGCTTAATTTGTTTTTTTTGTAATGATTCTAGGATAAACCTTTCTTCAATGGTGCCTTCTTTCTTCCTCCCTCATCAATGTTTTAGATCATTAAACCATCTCATTAAAGGATTTTTGCAGAAATTTTTTTGAGATCCGATCATAATAATAATGTCTTTAGCTTCCTAACTTTTCATAACCTTCTGTATTGTGCATAAGGTTGATCATCTTTCATTAACGTGAAGTGGGAAAACCACTTATTTTACTCTTTTTTCCCAAACAAATAGGACATAAGGTAAATGTAGAAGTGCGTTACAAAAAAAGATTAGTACAGCTTCGTATTAGCAAAATGTAATGTGGTATTGCTGTCCACATATGCACTCTTAGAGTTAAACTTATATGGAAATGTAGACAGCTTAAACGGAAAGTAGAAGAATGTTCCCCAAAAGCATAGAATACATGTAAATTGATGTTTAAAACTTTCTCAAAAGCAAAATGCAAAATGTTGTGGTGTTGTCAACATGTGCATTATTAAAGTAAAAGTTATGTTGCACAACCATGTATGGGGAGAGGTGCCTTTCATCGGCCTTTCTGCATGGATACATCTCCATGGATAGCCACCATCAATGTAATAGATGACTATATACATTTGGGCTAATAGACATGGTACATTAAATCTAAAGCACACCGAATTGATCAATCACTATGGATTGCAGGTCCGCACAATAAAAGAGTGTCCTTTGAGGCAAAAATCCATTAAGAACAAGCAGAATAAGAAAAAATCTAATGTAATGGAGAACAATGAAGCTTCAATAGCCTATAGAATATATGAAGATCATCGTCTAGATGCTGAGAAAGGGAAGAAAACATAAGTCATGGAGACATCTTTTGCAACTTGGAGAAGGAGATCAATGACGGGAATTACCTAAGGGGAACAAATCACTATGGTTATCGCAATGATGGGCAAACTCTGAAGGATTCCACTTGCAAGGAAGACAACATAAAGAAGGATACACCATTGCAACGACGATCGATTCACCACCAACAATAAAGATAATTAGGAGAAAGAAATTAGCTCGATCATTGGATCCACAATTCAAGAAAGGGAACTAGAGTGGTTTTCAAAGAATACTTCTTACAAAGGAAAGTAATCGCATGAGATACCATGGAAAATCCCCCTTAAAGTAAAATTCCTATGTTACAGCCCCTCCACCTCAAAGAAAATAGATGATGAGAAAAAAAAGAAAAAAAGGGATAAGGACCCTTCCCACAAAGAATTTAACCTTTCATAATGATAATTGTTTCTTTCAATGTTAGAGGGTTGTGTGATCCCTCAAGAAAGGTCCTTATTGGCCAATGGGTCTGCGATAAAAGCATGAACCCAGACTTCATCTATCTTCAAGAGATCAAAGTAGAGGAGGACGACCTTCAAAAGAGGTAGAAATGTATTTTATCATCCCATTTTTGGTTCTCCACTGTTGATATATTTAGGTAGTGATGTGTGTGAACACTTTAGGACCGCCGGGGCACTTTTTTCCCTCTTTAGGAGGTTTTTTTCCCTCGGCATGTATATACGCCTATTGCCCTAAAGGGCTACTTATCTTTGTACATTCTCTAGTAATACATTCAGTCTTGTGCGTTGTGCTCCAAGCTTCTTCTTCTTCCTTGTGCTGTTCGCGTGCTTCCGCAGACGTCTAACTCCAACAATTGGTATCAGAGCAGGTCGTCGCCTCATCTAGGGCGCCGTTGACACTCCTCCGTTTGCAGTCTCAGAATCGCACGAATTTTGGTGAGCATACTCAGCGTGTTTCCGAAATCAAAACGGCTTCGCTCTATGGTGCCAAAATCGCGATCTGAGCTCGTTTCAGCCTCCGAACACACTATCGTAGCGCTTGTGTAGGCTATTTTGTCTTTTTGTGCCAAAGGTATATACCAGTTTTTGTTTGCCAGTTTAAGCATCTCGGCGTAGAGTAACGGGAACATTAGGAGGGAGACAACTGTCAGTAAGTGTATCCGTGGAAAATTGGAATGCAGATAAGTGCCTGTTGCTCGCAACTTGACAAATACTCTCTCCATCATCGAAAAGGAAAGGTTCTTTGTAATATTGTACTGTACCTGACTATTATAATGGACTGTTCTTCTGAATAAACTATTATAATGGATTGTTCTTCTACAACCTCTTTTTTTTTTAACGGAGGTTCAGCCGAAGCCTACTCCTCCGGACTTTAACTTTGAAATTGCACCTATACAAGTGAATGGGCATAGTACCTGCGGGACCCCTCGTATCCCACAAAGCAGGGGTTAAACAGGAAGACTTGGTTAGAAGTGAAGGAAACAAGGTTACAACTAGTTTAACTGGCCTAAACCATAAGATGTCCAGCCCAGAACTTGAACCCTCGACCTCCGCCTCAAGAGGCCAAAGCTCAACCAACTGCCTTATGAGACATGGACTTTTTTTTTTTAAATGGAGGTTCGGCCGAGGCTTACTCCCCCGGACTTTAACTTTGAAATTGCATCTGTACAAGGAAGGGCATAGTACCCATGGGACCCCCCTTATCCCACAAGAACGGGGGTTTACAAGACTGGGACCCCTCTTATCCCACAAGAACAGGGGTTTACAAGATTAGGTTAAACGGCGGTCAACACTACCGCAGAGATAGACAAACAATGGCACTCAGCCACAATGCAACATCTTTACAGATTACATGTCCCTTACATGTTGCTGCCAGGAATTGAACCCTTGCCCCCGCTTCAAGAAGCGAGAGGCGCAACCACTAGGCCAACGAATTGGGACATGAGACATGGACTTGAGCTTCAATGGAGGGCAAACATTGCGGAACATCGCAAATATGTTGATCGCTGTGCAGCTTTTGTGAATTACGCCAGACGATTCTGCCACGCGTTGTACAGGTGTCGCGCATGGAATATGTACTGGCACGCAATATCAGAATTGTGAGCACTTCTATGCGTTCTCATTCGTCGGAAGTTCCGCTCTTCTTTAGAACTAATTAGCAGCGTCCATAGGTGTAGATCTGAATTCGCGAAGCCCGATTCACAATTGTGCGCTTACGTTCTGAGAGGTTGAACGTGTCTGTTGTTTGAGCTTATACGAAGGTTGTAGTGTTGTTTTTTCCCGATTATACTCACAGATAAGTGCAAGAGCTATTCTGTTGTTATTTTCTGTAGCCGTAGATTTCAGTTATTGGTGTCCTTGGTTATTAGTGCAAGAACTTGACTAGGCGTCCTTGTTTATTGGAAGAATCATCGACCTTGTAGAAAATCTGCTTACGTGCAACGAATTCACTTTTTTGTCCTCCAATTAATTTTCTATGTAGTACTCACTAACTAAGAATTACATAAAAAATTAATCGGTATAAGTGAACAAGCCTAGCACCCATGGGATCCCTCGAATCCCACAAAGCAAAGGTTGCTTAAAACTTGCTAGAAGACATTCTAGAGCTTCCTAGCTTTTCGGAGGTTCCAAGGCCCAACACCTTTGATGCCCCTGATAGGGAACCAAATCGAATAATTTTTTCTAATATTGGCTGCCCATTTCTAGTCTTCATTGATCTTCACAAAGTACTTCACCTTGTTCCAACTCTTCCGAAAGATAAAGCAAACTAAGCTCGAGCCTCTAGGAGTTACTTGATAGGAGAAGAACAAAAGAGTGAGAAGATTCAGACCCTTCCACCTTCGAAGGCCCACAAGCCCAAGATCACTCTTGTTTCTAAAAATCAATTTGGTCCAAGAGGCATCCCTATTGCCCACGGCTTTAATTAATCATTTTCCCTTTAGTTTATTCACCATTACCTCAATGTCCAGAATCCCCAAACCACCTTCATTGTTTTGGCTTATGCAAGTAACCCATTCAATTCTAGGGACACCCCTTCTATTAGGGTCTCCCATCTGGAGAAAGTTTGTGCAAAATCTTGGTCCTTCAGTCTCCAACAAGAGAGAAAGTAAATACTCGAAGAAAAACGGAATGTGTTAACCACCACATCTAGCCCTGCCAGGTTGATGTGCATACCTTTCTAGTAAGCCAACTTCTTATCGATCTTAGAAAGAGTTGAGTTCCATCGTTGACCCATGGAAACATTGAATAGCATTAGAATATAGAATAGGCAGAAGATTTGTCCCCTAGGAATCAACAGACTGCCATGGTCAATCAAAATTTGAGGTGGGTGCTCAATAACGGCCCTAAAAGGGGTTCTGGAGTGGTCTATTTCGGAACCGGATGCCTCACAAAATGTATTTAGGCAACACCAAAAGGTATCGATGTTGGTCAGATCATTATGTAGAAAAGCCTATGTGTCATCAACAAAGAGTCTCATGATCATCTCATATTGATTGGGGGGAAGAAAGAGGCCTTGAATAAGACCTAAACGTGCGTGATTTTTAACAAGGCAGTTGAGACCATTGGCAGCTATCACAAAGAGAAGAGGGGCAAAGGGGCATCCTTGCTTGATAGAACATTTTAATTGAATATCTTAAGATTGCTAGCCATTGATGTTTATCTATGCTTATGCATTTTCGAGAAACGTTGAGATCATCTTTTTTCTTTGAGATGTAGGGGTTGTGACATAGGAGTTAATCCTTAAGGGGGATTTTCCATGGTATCACATCCAGCTGTTTTCCTTTGTGAGACGTCTTCTTTCGAAAATGACTCCGGTATCCTTTCGAGAATTGTGGATCCAATAATTGAGCTTTCGCTGTCCTAGTTATCTTGATTGTTGATGGTAAATCTGCTGTCCATATCTTGTAGACACACGTATGTAGAGAGACAAGAGACAAAATGAAATCTCACAAAATCACACACAGAATAGAGAGAAAAGACACTAAACACAAGATTGGGGACAATCTTCTCCCACATACTTTGATGGAGGAGTCTATCAGAGTATGTGTATTGATTTACATCTTGAATAGAAGATACATAAGGGTGGTGCTTTAAAAAGCGTGCACTTACAAAAATTTGCTTTATTTACAAATCATTGCTTTCTAAACAATCCACTATTTTTAAGAAAACGTCACTTTCTAAGCCATCTACTATTTTTGTGGAAAATATCTAAGATCCTTTATTTTAAATATCTTAAAAAATATCTTAATAAATCCATGTGCATTCATACCCTCATGATTCTTCACTTTCTAAATCAAAGCATAATCACATTAAAAAACTCAAGACATTAAAATCCATTTAACATTCCATTATTCCATACAGTATAGTATGCCTCCAGTTGACAAGCAACTCACAAGAGTTGATAAAAATAAAATAGACATGGATGGCCACTCACATGTCCCATCATTGAATAATAATAATAAGCATAATCCATGTAAAAACACATGCATGGAAATGGAAAACTAGAATTTAATGTGAGTGTGAATGATATGCAAAACTCAAGTGGTCATAATGTGGATTTAATGATGTCTTATGAATCCATGGAGATTCTTCAAGTGAATAATTTTCATATTTAACTAAATATCTATGATATTGCTTACTAGTGCATGTAGTAGTAACATCATAATCAAGTATTTTTTGTGGAACTAAAATTTCAGCATCCTTTTCAAGTAAAAGAGGATCATCTAAAATAGAAGTGTGTGGTAAAGTTCTTTTAAAGGATTTCAATAAACTAATATGAAAAGAATTATGTATATTCCAATGAGAAGGTATGTATAATCTAAAAGCATTCTCATTTATTTTTTGAATAATACAGAAAGGTCCATAATAACCTGGTGCAAGTTTAACCTTAGGATGTTGTGAAATATTCTTCAAACGTTTTTTAATTATTCGTAACCATAAAAATTCATCTTCATTAAATTGTTTAGCTACTCACCGCTTATTAACGTAATGCATGTAACATTCTTGAATCTTCTTAATATGCGCATGAACCGCATGAAGTGTAAAAATATGATCTTCTGCAAAAGAATCAGTCATAGGTATATCAACTTGAGTGATGGACATGGGAATGGGAAGCTTTTTACCATAATCAATTCCATACTCTGCATGTTGTTGGGTGTGTATAGAAGTTATGACCATTCCAAGCCTCATAAGGAGTGATGACTCTCAATGCTTTTGTAGGGCAGCGATTCAACACATAGTTTGCACACATGACCGCTTCCATCCAAAACTTATTACGAAGATGCTTTCCTTTAACCATACACCATGCCATTTCAAGTAGAGTTCTATTTTTACGTTCGGCAAAACCATTTTTTGAGGTGTATATGGCACCGTACATTGGTGTGAAATACCTCTTTCACAAAGAAAAGCATTAAACTCATATGACATGTATTCACCACCACGATCCGTGCGTAGAGTCAAAACCTATTGTGAAGAAAAATTTTCAGCCATAGTTAAAAATGCTTTGAAGCAAGAAAATACCTCATTCTTTACTTTCATAGGATACACCCATGTATGTCGCGTAACATCATCAATGAAGGTAACAAAATATACATGCTTCCCAAAAGATGGAGTCTTGACAAGACCACATACATCACTATGAACAAGCTACAATTTTCTTGTAGTGTGTGTATGACTATCTTTTGGAAAAGAAGCATGATGCATTTTTCCAAGAATGCAACCTTCACATACATGCTTTTGAATGGACTCAAGTGTAGGCAAGCCAATAACCATGTCCTTCTTTTGCAAGTAAAGCAAACTATTGAAGCTTAAGTGACCAAAACGAGCATGCCAAAGCTCCATTTCAACCATGGAAGAGGTATGAGAAACTAAGGCATTGGAGGCAACCCTCTTGTATGTATCCATGTGATACAAGCCATTATATAATGTACTGGACATCAGGATAACATCGCCATTGTTGAAATCATGAACCATACACTTATCATCAACAAAGTGTCCACGAAGTCTAGCTTTGGCAATCAACGGAACTGAAACTAAGTTCTTCTTGATACCGGGCACATACAATGCATTTTTCAAGAGAATCACACCTCCATTTGCAGTCGTAAGCTCAATTTCTCCTAGTCCAATGATAGTATAAGAGGCATTGTTTGCACACACCACATGTCCTCCTTTGGGTGCATCCTTCAATAACGTTTTACATTAGGAAGAAAATCAATAACTTCAAGAAACTCATAATCCAAAATGGGAGCTTCAAGAAGAGACTTCAGATTTTGTGGAATTATTTTGGTTCTGACTCTAGAGATTGCTACCATGCAATATTGCATGTGAGGAGAAGGAGGTAATGAGACACCCAAAAGGTGGGCAAGGTTATTGACAATCACCGAAATATTTTCTTCATCTGTCTTGCACTCAACCCCCTTGATGTCCATCATGAAACAGACCACTTCCTTGGATTTTTTCTTCTTGATGAGGCCACACATCTCTTTCGTAGGTTTGTCTGCCCTTCTTGCCCACCAATCTTTAAAGTATACCTATGGATTCTTTCTTCGAATTTCTTCTTTGTATCTTAACATGACCTTAATTTTCTAGAGCCCTTTTTGGTATTGAGAGTGGCCTATGTTTACTCCCTCCTCAAGAGGCCTCCCCTTTGATAAAGATTTTCCCTTCTAGCTCAATGAATGTTTTGAAGATTCTTTTGAGTCTTAACCAAGATGTTTTATGTCTTCATGACTGCTATCCTCCAGCACTTGGCCGCTGAGGAGGGGGTGGCAAAGGCCCATTTTGAGGCATCAATAATCTCTTGCTGGATCAAGGGGAAAGAGAAAGTTATGGGATTGGCATGAAACCAAGGGGCTTACATAAGATTGATGACCGGCTTGACGATAGCACAATTGGGTAGTGATGAGAGACAACTAAGTCCACACATTGGGGGAGGGAGGGGGGCCCATGTATTGGTTATATCCTATACCATATAGCTCCTGTCAAGTCTAGCTTTCCTCAAGTCCACTCGAAACTCGAGGTTTGACCAAGAGAAACCATCCTCATATTTTATTTCCACCAAATCCAAGGGGCTCTTGACTTGGCCCTAGGAGTCCTTCTCATGAGTGTCAATTATCTTCCCTCTATTCCCCCATGTATCAGAAAGAGCATCCACCATATTAAAGTCCCAACAAAGAATGACATTGAGGGAGAGAGACTCCAGTGACTTCCAAGTGGCAATTCTTTCTGAATCGATATTGGGAGCATACATGGAGACAATGGTGATGAATAGGACCCCCAAAGGAAGCACCAATCCATCAATGGTTCTGATCTACTTGGGAATCCAAAAGTCTAAGGAACCCGCTATTATTATTGCTTATAGTTGAATTTCTATTTCCCCTAGGGTGCATGGTGGATGTTGGAGTTAGACATCTGCGGAAGCACGCGAACAGCACAAGGAAGAGGAAGAAGCTTGGAGCACAACGCACAAGACTAAATATATTACTAGAGAATGTACAAAGATAAGTAGCCCTTTAGGGCAATATACGTATATACACGCCGGGGGAAAAAAACCTCCTAAAGAGGAAAAAAGTGCCCCGGTGGTCCTAAAGTGTTCACACACATCACTACCTAAATATATCAACAAATCCCCCCTGGGAGTGATGCGATGAACAAGGAGCTGGCACTCATGTATAAGGAAGTGCCAAGCTATGTAAAAATCACTCCACAAAAGAAAGTAAGCCCAAAGCTTTGCGAAAAGCTTCAAACTTCTCCCTAGGCAGAGCCTTCGTAAAAAGGTCTACAATGTTCTTCTGCGTGGGCACATATGCCAAGCTGATCTCCCTAGTAGAGAACCACTCCCTGACATAGTGATAATGCACCTCAATGTGCTTAGTGTGAGCATGGAACACAGGGTTCCTCGCAACTGCCAATGCGCTCTGACTGTCAGTGAAGATGGTGGTGGCAGAAGACTGGTCAACACCCAAATCCGCCATAAGGCGTCTGAGCCACGCACACTCAACAGTCACTGTGAAAGCTGCCCTATACTCAGCCTCACAACTGGAAGTGGCCACAGTAGGCTGCTTCTTGCTCAACCAAGATATACATGAGCTACCAAGCATGAAGCAAAAACCACTAGTGGACACACGAGTGTCATAGCAACGAGCCCAATCTGAGTCAGAAAAAACATGCAAATGTGGCGGTAGTGATCCTCCCTTGGGATAAAACAACCCAAGTAGCCGAGTACCACTCAAGTAGCGAAAGATGCGCTTAACTGCCTTCCAATGCGTGACTCCTGGGCAATGCATAAACGTGCTCATCTGTGAGACAGCAAACTCAATATCTGGCCGAGTAATGCATAAGTAAATCAAGCATCCAATAGCCTGCTGATAGAGAACAGCATTAAATGCATCTCCAGCATCATGAAGACTCAATCGTAAACCTGTCTCCATAGGAGTGGCAATAGGCTTACAATCTTCAAGGCCAAAACGCTACAATAATGTGTCAATATATTTTGTTTGAAACAAAGCCATTCCACCATCAACTTGGATAAACTGAATGCCCAAATAGTGATGCAAATGCCCCAAATCAAACATCTCAAATGAGGCATGCAAATCAGCCTTGAAATCAGCAATATTATTCTCAATAGGACCAGTGAGCAGCATGTCATCAACATATACAACAATGATCAGAAGCACATCATTAGCACGCTTAACATATAAGGTGCTTTCAGTTGGACTATTCTCAAAACCATGTGCAACCAAATAGGCATGTATCTTCTCATACCAAGCACGTGGTGCTTGCTTTAAACCATATAATGCCTTCTTTAACCTGCACACCTGGTTCTCATGCCCTTTCTGCACAAAGCCACGGGGCTAAAAAACATACACTTCTTCATGCAAGTCACCATTCAGAAATGTTGTTTTAATGTCCAACTGATGTACATTCCAACCATGATGGGCTGCAAGTGCACAAATGCTCCGAACAGTAGTCATACGGCATGTAGGTGCAAAGGTCTCATCAAAATCAATGCCTCTTTCCTGCGCATAACCCTTTGCAACAAGCCTAGCCTTATACATGTCAACTATACCATCAATTTTAGGCTTCAGCTTGTATACCCACTTAGTGCCAATGGCCTTCTTGCCAGGAGGCAAGTCACATAAAGACCATGTACCATTCTTCATTATAGCATCATATTCAGATTGCATAGCAGCCATCCAATTTTCTGAATTTTGTGCTTCATCAAAAGAAACAGGCTCATTCTCATCACAGAGACTAGATACAGCCCTAGCATAGCAATCTGATGCAAAGGAGGCATTATGAGAGCCTGAACGAGTATGATATGAAAAAGGTGCATCTAATTTGCTATCACGCAAAGTCTACACCATCCATTTTGGCATAGTTTTTGCTTGCTCAATATCAGCTCTCTCATCAACAAGTGCATCATGTAAATCTGCATCAAAAATGGAATTATTTGCATCATCATATGAAACCTGCAAAGGCTGAGAAGTTGCCTCATTAGGACCAGCACTAGACTGTCCACCTGTAAAAAGAGGCATCAAAGTATCATACATGTTTTTGGAGCTAACATATGTCTCCTTAGTACATGAAAGCAATGGTTGAATAGCATCTTCCACAAAGACAACATCACGGCTAACTAGAATGCGTTTAGTCTGTGGATGATACAGACGATAACCTTTACTTTCAGAACTGTACCCAACAAAAATACATTTTATTGCCTTATCATCCAATTTTCTGCGATGTTGTTCAGGCACTAGTGCATATGCCAGACAACCAAAAACACGCAGATGAGCAACAGATGGCTTGCGGTCATGGCAAGCCTCATATGGAGTGATAGACTGCAGCGCTTTAGTGGGATACCTGTTCAGTACATATGCTGCACACATGACAGCCTCAAGCCAGAAACTATGTGGTAAAGCCTGACTCTTGACCATGCACCTCGCCATCTCCATGAGTGACCTGTTCTTTCGTTCAGCAACTCCATTCTGTTGAGGTGTATACGGCACTGTACACTGGTGTTTTATCCCACGTTCAGCCAGAAATGCATTAAAATCAGAAGACATATATTCCCCCCCTCGATCAGAACGGAGGGTGCCCATTTTACATGCTGACAGATTTTCAGCCAAAACCAAAAACTGTTTGAAGCACATGAACACTTCGGACTTTGCTTTGAGTGGATATACCCATGCATGCCTGGAAGAATCATCAATGAAAGTCACGAAGTAAAGGTAATTTCCAAAAGAGGGTGTCTGCATAGGACCACAGACATCACTATGTACAAGCTGCAATTTGTGCGTAGCCCAAACTGAACCATCTTTTGGAAAGGATGAACGCTGCATTTTGCCCAAAATACAGCCCTCACAAACATGTTTTCCAGGTGCCTCAAGTTTGGGCAAAGAGGACACCATTTTTGATTTCTGCAGGCGTAGCAAACTAGCAAAGCGTGAATGCCAAAGCTTTGCATCCGACATAGCCTGAGAATTGTGATCTGCACATGCCGAATCATTCACAGATCTTTCATAGTCTATGAGCTTATATAGCCCACGACATAAAATGCCAGAAGCAATAATCACATCGCCATTTGAGAGATCATGAACTGTACACCTGTCATCAACAAATTTCACAACCAAGCCAATCTTGGCTAATGCAGAAACTGATAACAGGTTCTTTTTTATCCCTGGCACAAATAAATCATCTGACAAAGTGAAAGAACTACCATCTGCAGTAGTCAGAATGATCTTACCAACTCCCATAACAAGATAAGAGGAGTTGTTGGCGCATGTGACAGTATTCCCTGTAGGGGCAGGCTCGAGTGAAGAGAAGAAACTGCGCTGCGAGGTAATATGTTTGATCGCCCCACTGTCAAAGTACCAAACATCTGAGTCTACTACAGACATGCACTGATCATGAGAAGATGGGTTAAAAATGAAGACAGTAGTAAACACCCAGTCTTCTTCCTGCACAAGATTTGCAGACTCTGTTTTTGGTGTAGAGGCCTCTACAACAACCATTCCAGCCTCTTTCTTCTTTGCCTCTTTAGCAGCTAGTTTTGGAGAGTTCTTTATGATATGATCATTTCCTTTATAGTACTTTCAAAACAATTTCTGCTTTTCTGATTTCTTCTCATCTTTATCTTGGTTCTTCGATTGTGCAGCATTTGCAGATTTTTGCTTACTAGTAGAAGAGCCCCGTTTTCCTTTGCCCTTCTAACTAGCCAAGAAAGCTTGATCTGCAACATGCATAATGGACCTGTTTTTCCTGGACTGATCTTCCTGCAACAAA
Source organism: Ceratopteris richardii (assembly GCA_020310875.1). Classification (NCBI taxonomy): domain Eukaryota; kingdom Viridiplantae; phylum Streptophyta; class Polypodiopsida; order Polypodiales; family Pteridaceae; genus Ceratopteris; species Ceratopteris richardii. The sequence goes on from CM035415.1 coordinate 111,230,205, forward strand.
ACAGAGACTAACTCCTCAAATGACAAGGCATTTGGATTGCCTTTCATCATCAACCGAAGAGTAGAGGCAAAACTCTGATATGAATCACGAAGACCATTCAGAACGGTCTGCACAATTGAGTTATCTAGTATAACCTCATCAGCGGAAATCAATTGTTCCTTCAGGTCTTTGATCTTTGTGAGAAAATTGTCCATGGAATCACCTTCATTCATGTGCTCACTCTCCAACTGTTTTCGGAGATAAGCAACACGAGCCTCATTCCTAGCCTAGTACAAAGTGGTAAGTGTATCCCAAGCATCCCTAGCTGTTCTGCAAGAGCGTATGTGAGGAATAATGGCACGTTTGAGAGACAAAGCTATCAATGCATGTGCCTGGGCATCTCTGCCATCCCAACGAATCTGCTCTGTAGTAGGTGCAACAGAAACAGCAGCACAAACAGGAATCTGCGGAATATCATCTTCGACACCATCTTCATCAGCTCCAGCACCTGTACTTGCAGTACCTGTTGTTACAGGTGTAACAGGACGTCTTTCAACACCCTGCACAATGTTCCACAGTCCTTTTGCAACCAGTACATGTCGCATCATATAAGCCCATAATGGGTAGTTGGTACCATCCAACTTATCCTCAACAGCCAACATACGGAATACATCACTGCTTTCAGCCATGGCCAGTGACTAAAATACCTTGATGCAGAAAATTGACTGTATCTCAAAAAGTTGAACAGAACTGCCCAGACGAGTTCTGCTAGACCGAGCATGTCACATGTGTGCCATCAACTCATGGCAAACGAGCCATGGAGTCCTTTCTTTGCACGTCAATTCATGCCACTTCGTTGCACCATTGTTCTCTAGTGGAAGATCACATCAGGATTATGGACCCGTGGGCTATTGGTATGCCTAGAGACCACAGATACGTAGATCAAATTATTTAACATCGAACATCTGCAAACATGTTAGAGCTCTTTGAAAATGAATAGCTTCACAGGCAGAGAAGTTAGATGCAAGGATCTTCGGACTCGTTGCCACTTGGCTTCATCTTAGAGGTATGCCTGATTGTTTCGGGCTTATCCACAAGTCAATGCCTCAAAGCCCTGCTTAGGAATTCCTAAGCCAGCTTCTTCATTTGGGCGGCATCACATACCGCGGTTCATATTCAAAATTCCTTTCTTTGTTGATCTTTCATCCCCTAAACCCTCTTAATTCTCCTCCATCCTACATGCATCCCCACCTCTTTTTAGGAAAACTTCCTGCCTTTAAATTTGAAACAAGGTTAGATGATCCTACATGTTCATTCTACCTCCAATTTTGTATTGAAAATATATTATCTCATTGTGCTGTGAAGAAGAGAAGAGGTATGAACAAGAAAACTCCCTGAATTCTTTTCTCAACCACTTTCTACAGGTTTTGTGACCAGTCTCTCCGCTTTATGAACAAAGCTTATGTATTTTGCATAAAGGTTGATCATCTTTCATTAACATGAATTTGGAAAGGTACTTATTTTAAAACTTTTTCCTAAACAAATAGGACATAAAGTCAATGTAGAAGTGTGTTACGAAAAAGAATAGTACAGGTATAGTGGGATTTTAAAGATTTCGTATTAGCAAAGTGTAAAATGTGTTGGTGTTGTCCACAATATGCACTCTTAGACTTTAACTTATATGGATATGTAGACAGCTTTAATGGACGGTAGAAGAATGTTCCTAAAAAAAAAGAATACAATGTAATTTGATTTCAAAACTGTCTTAATAGAAAAATGCAAAATCCCATGGTTTTCTCAACATGTGCAATGTTAAAGTAAAAGTTATGGAGTAGAACCATGTCATGGAGAGAGGTGGCCTTTCACCGGCCTTTCTGCATGGATAGCCACCATCCATGTACTAGATGACTACATACATTTAGGTTGATCCACATGGTACATTAACGTGAAGCACACCGAATTGTCCAATCACTCTAGATTGCATTGTCCAATCACTCTAGATTGCAAGGCCATAGAATAGAATAAAAGATTGTCTTTTGAGCAAAAAGCCATTAAGAACAAGAAAAATCAAGAAAAAGCTAATTTAACGGTGAACAATGAAGCTTCAAGGGCCGAGAGCATGTCTGAAGATCATTCTCTGGATGCTAAGAAAGGGAGGAAACAGAAGTCATGGAGACAAACCCAAAAGGCTTCATAAAGGATTGTGGAATATTGTGTTGGGTGTTGAAAAAGGACCTACTACATCTGCAAATACAGTTGTTGAAGGTGACACATATGGCATTAAAGATGAGGAACTTCAAATTCCTATTTGTGTTGCGGCTCCTACTACATCTACTATAGAGATACTTTGATGGGGTGGTAGAGATGCTCAATCACATTCTTTGATTGCTTTTTCTATCAAACATGCCATTATCCCTCATATTCGCTCATGCAAAATAGCAAAGGATGCTTGGGATACACTTACCACTTCATATCAAGCAAAAAATGAGGCTCCTGTTCCTTACCTCCAAAAGCAGTTAGAGAGTGAGCATATGAATGAAGGAGATGTTATGGATAATGTTTTGACAAAGATCAAATATTTGAAATAGTAGTTCATTTTTGTAGATCAAGTCTTGCTAGATAGCTCACTTATGCAGACCATTCTTAATGGTCTTCCAAATTCATATCAAAGATTTTCTTCCACTCTTTAGTTGATGATGAAAAGCAATCCAAATGCCTTAAAATTTGAGAAGTTAGTCTCTATTTTGTTGCAAGAAGAACAGCTGAGGCAAAACAGTTCCATTATGCATGTTGTAGATCAAGCTTCCTTAGCTAATTAGAAGGTCAAGGTAAATGGAGCTCAACTACTAGTAAGCAAAAATCTGCTCATGTTGCACACTTGAAGAACGAACACAAAGATGAGAACAAAAAAAAAGGCAAAAACAATTCTAAAAATATTGTAGAGGTAATGATCATAAAGAATTGTCCAAAGGTGGTTGCAAAAGAGGCAAAGAAAAAGGAGGTTGGAATGGTTGTTGCAAAGGCCTCTACAAATAAAACAGAGTCTGCTAATCTTGTGCATAATGAAGAATGGGTGTTTACTGTTGTTTGCAGCTATGACCCATCTTATCATGAACATTATATGGCTACAATAGACTCAAATGTGTGGTACTTTGGCAATGGAACAACCAAAAAAATGACCTTGTAGCACTGTTTTTTAAGTGCAACGTGAGCTTGAGCCTATAACAAATACAGTCACATGCATTAAAAATTCCTCTTATCGTATAATGAGAGTTGGTAAAATCATTTTGATGGTGGTACAATTGCATGTGCTAACAACTCCTCTTATCCTATAATGATGGATATGACTATTGTTGATGGTAGTTCTTTCACATTGTCAAATGCTTTGTTTGTGTCAAGGATCAAGAAAAACCTATTGTGAGTTTTAGCATATCCAAGATCTACTTGGTTGTCAAATTTGTTAATAAGAGATTTACAGTTTATGATCTATCAAGTGTTGCTTCTGGCATTTTATGTTGTGGGCTATTTAAGCTCATAGCCTATGAAAAATCTCTCAATGATTCAGCGTGGGCAATTTGATATTCTCAGGCTATCTTAGATGCAAAGCTTTGGCATGCATGCTTTGGTCATATGAATTTTGTTGTCTTTCTATGTTTGTAGAAATCTAAAATGCTATCCTCTCTACCCAAACTTGAACCACCTTGTAAACATGTCTGTGAAGTCTATAGGGCAAAATGTGGCATTCCTCCTTCCCAAAAGATGGTTCAATACGAGCTATTCAGAAATTGTAGCTTGTTCATAGTGATGTCTATGGTCCTATGTAGAAACCTTCTTTTGGGAATTACCTTTCCTTTTTTACTTTTAGTCATGATTTTTCCAGGCATGCATGGGCATATCCATTGAAATAAAAGTTTGAATTGTATAATTATACCTTGCATGAAGGAGACTATCTTCAAATCTTAGAAATGCCTAGTGCAAGAGAAGTTGGAGGGCATTTTGTTGTGGAAAGAATGATAAACATGATCCTCTTTGTAGGATTATGGTGGCCTACACTAAAACATATTATGTGAAGAGTTGTGGGATATTCCAAATGACTAAGTATTCTTTGAGGCAAGATGACATTCCATTGAGACCGATCGTAAATGCTAGAGCTTTCTTTAGGTGGGTATAGACTTTATAGGACCCATTAACCCACCTAGAAGAGGCTCTCATGTTGAATATATTTTAGTTGAAATAGATTACCTCACTAAGCCACTCAAAGCTAGAGCAACAAGGAAGAGTGATGCTCAAACAATTGCAAAGTCTCAATTTGAACAAATATTCACAAGAAAGATCTATCCCATTAGGAATAGAATGAGAACATTGAAGATGCAAGTGAAAAGAAATATCAAGTGTGGATATCTAATAAGTTGATAGAAGTAGAAAGAAAATGCAAGCAAGTGTGGGTATCAGAAAGAATTCTACAAGCACAAAATTCAATAGCAATAGCAAAGAAAGGAAACATCCAAAGCAACCAACCACTTCAAAGGAGTAATCAACTATCAAGAACAAAGAAGCAAGGAGGTACAAGGGCACACCACAAGGGCATGGAATTTAAGGCAATCAAAAGAGGATGGATACAATCAAATATAGAGGAGCAAAACAAACAAGAAACAAAATATTCCAACGTTAAAATCAAGACACAACACATAAGTGGCAACGGAGATGAAAGCAGATCAATGAGGATAATGTGAAGACTAAGCAAGATAAGAACTTTCCTCCTTGCACTCATGTAAGCTGAATGCACTTGTAGTATGCACTAAGGGTTTCACTACAAGGCCTTCTAATCAGTACCATCCTTCAAGTAATCTGTCTAATTGTGCACATTCTTGCATAAGCAATAAGAAATTTAGTTTAAAATCTTATGCAAAATTAGGCTTTTTCTTCTTGTACTCACTAGCACACATAATTATTTGAAAGTTTCGAGAGATACAATCAAGCTCTTAGGCTTGCCGTATGTGCCAACATTTCCCCTTGAAGCCAAAGATGCTTGAGTCTTGATTCCTTTGCAATCTATTTAAGTCAGATCATGTATTTTAATCTGCTTAGCTTTACTTTATCTAAAGCTTTAATTATCATGTATGCACATTGTTGTTTCATTGAGATATGTGAAAGGTCAATTTTTTTGCTTGTGATCTTCTCCCTAACAAAGTGATAATGGACCTCAATGTGTTTACTTTGTGCATGATAAATAGGGTTTGCTTCAAGATGTAAAGAGCTCATTTTATCACCAAATATATGAGGACTTCAAGTACGTTTATTACGAAATCAACATGTAGTGTCATAATCCACATAGCTTCTTGGGTAGCAATCCTCTATGTTCATCTTGTATAGATGAGAGGGCAAGAGTAGGTTTCTTCTTTGATGACCAATAAATAAGTTTAGAACTATAAATGATACACAACGAGAGGTACTTCTCCTATCATCTCTTGATCATGCCCAATTTGCATCAAAAGAGATCTTGATTTCTATATTAGAGGTATAGGAATAGAATAAGCCTTCATTGATTGTCCCATTGAGATACTTGAGTATTCTTTTGGCTGGCTAAGAGCATAAACTAACTCAAAGCACCCACACTATAACTAATATCTCCTCTTATGAGAGTAGCATAATTGAGATCACCAACAAGGATTTGATATCATGTCACACCTTCAATAAGTTGTCCATGAGCACTCAATTTGGAATTCACCTCCATAGCTATACCTACAATCAATCTTTTCATTTTTCATCTTGAAATTTGTAAGCATGTCTTTGATGTGCTTTATTTGTGTAAGGTACATATTATGCTCTATATATTTGAATTCCAATCCAAGGAATCATGTTAGCTACCCTGGATGATTTTTCTTGAATTCTTCCTTTGTTTGATGTTTGATTCTCCTTATGCCTTCAATATGATTACCTATTACAATGATTTCAATTACATATACACATGGATATATAGCCTCTCCATATGATCTTTTGATAAACAAGGAAGGATTTTCCTTGCTCACGACAAGTCCTTTGTCTTGTAGGTAAGTAACTAGTCTATGATTCCAAGCTCTTGGAACTAACTTTAGTCTATATAGAGCTCTTTTTAATAAACAAACATACTCAGGATATTGTGAGTCTTCCATATTGGGTGTTTGAACCATGTATACCTCTTGTGAGATCCATCCTTTCAAGAAAGTATTCTTGACATCTATCTGGTATACACTCTAATACTTTCAAGCTGCAATACTTATGACTTTTTTGATTGTAGGAATCTCTGTTATAGGAGAGACATTCCCCTCATAATCAAGACCTTGCCCTTGAGCATACCCATGAAGTATTTTTGTGGCAGTGCATGATGGTGGAATTTGTTGGAGATAGACGTCCGCGGAAGCACGCGAACAACACAAGGAAGAAGAAGAAGCTTGGAGCACAAACACACAATACTGAATGTATTACTAGAGAATGTACAAAGATAAGCAGCCCATTAGGGCAATAGGCGTATATACAAGACGAGGGAAAAAAACCTCCTAAAGAGGGAAAAAAGTGCCCCGGCAGTCCTAGAGTGTTCACACACATCACTACCTAAATTTATCAACAAATCCCACCTGGGAGTGATGCGGTGAACAAGGAGCTGGCACTCATGTATAAGGAAGTGTCAAGCTATGTGGAAATCACTCCACAAAAGGAAGTAAGCCCAAAGCTTTGCGGAAAGCTTCAAACTTCTCCCTAGGCAGAGCCTTCGTGAAAAGGTTTGCAATGTTCTCCTGCGTGGGCACATATGCCAAGCTGATCTCCCCAGCAGAGAACCTCTCCCTGACATAGTGATAATGCACCTCAATGTGCTTAGTGCGAGCATGGAACACAGGGTTCCTCGCAACTGCCAATGCGCTCTGACTGTCAGTGAAGATGGTGGTGGCAGAAGACTGGCCAACACCCAAATCAGCCATAAGGCGTCTTAGCCACACACACTCAACAGTCGCTGTGAAAGCTGCCCTATACTCAGCCTCACAACTGGAAGTGGCCACAGTAGGCTGCTTCTTGCTCAACCAAGATATAGATGAGCTACCAAGCATGAAGCAAAAACCACTGGTGGCAGAAGACTGGCCAACACCCAAATCAGCCATAAGGCGTCTTAGCCACACACACTCAACAGTCGCTGTGAAAGCTGCCCTATACTCAGCCTCACAACTGGAAGTGGCCACAGTAGGCTGCTTCTTGCTCAACCAAGATATACATGAGCTACCAAGCATGAAGCAAAAACCACTTGTGGACACACGAGTGTCATAGCAACCAACCCAATCCGAGATAGAAAAAGCATGCAAATGTGGCGGTAGTGATCCCCCCTTGGGATAAAACAACCCAAGTAGTCGAGTACCACTCAAGTAGCGAAAGATGCGCTTAATCGCTTTCCAATGCATGACTCCTAGGCAATGCATAAACCTGCTCATCTGTGAGACAACAAACTGAATATCTGGCCGAGTAATGCATAAGTAAATCAAGCATCCAACAGCCTGCTGATAGAGAACAACATCAAATGCATCTCCAGCATCATGAAGACTCAATCGTAAACCTGTCTCCATAGGAGTGGCAATAGGCTTACAGTCTTCAAGGCCAAAATGCTGCAATAATGTGTCAATATATTTCGTTTGACACAAAGCCATTCCACCATCAACGTGCATAAACTGAATGCCCAAATAGTGATGCAAATGCCCCAAATCAGACATCTCAAATGAGGCATGCAAATCAGCCTTAAAATCAGCAATATGTGTCTCAATAGGACCAATGAGCAGCATGTTGTCAACATAGACAACAATGATCAGAAGCACATCATTAGCACGCTTAACATATAAGGTGCTTTCAGTTGGACTGTTCTCAAAACCATGTGCAATCAGATAGGCATGTTTCTTCTCATACCAAGCACGTGGTGCTTGCTTTAAACCATATAATGCCTTCTTTAACCTGCACACCTGGTTTTCATGCCCTTTCTGCACAAAGCCACGAGGCTGAAAAACATACACTTCTTCATGCAAGTCACCATTCAGAAATGCTGTTTTAATGTCCAACTGATGTACATTCCAACCATGATGGGGTGCAAGTGCACAAATGCTCCGAACAGTAGTCATACGACATGTAGGTGCAAAGGTCTCATGAAAATCAATGCCTCTTTCCTGTGCATAACCCTTTGCAACAAGCCTAGCCTTATACCTGTCAACTGTACCATCAGGTTTACGCTTCAACTTGTATACCCACTTAGTGCCAATGGCCTTCTTGCCAGGAGGCAAGTCACATAAAGACCATGTACCATTCTTCATTATAGCATCATATTCAGATTGCATAGCAGCCATCCAATTTTCTGAATTTTGTGCTTCATCAAAAGAAACAGGCTCATTCTCATCACAAAGACTAGATGCAGCCATAGCATAGCAATCTGATGCAAAGGAGGCACTATGAGAGCTTGAACGAGTACGATATGACAAAGGTGCATCTAATTTGGTGTCACGCAAAGTCTGCACCAGCCATTTTGGCATAGTTTTTGCCTGCTCAATATCAGCTCTCTCATCAACAAGTGCATCATGTAAATCTGCATCAGAAATGGAATGATCTGCATCATCATATGAACCTGCAAAGGTTGAGAAGTTGCCTCATTAGGACCAGCACTAGCCTTTCCACTTGTAAAAAGAGGCATCAAAGTATCATACATGTCTTTGGAGCTAACAGATGTCTCCTTAGTACATGAAAGCAATGGCTGAATAACATCTTCCACAAAGTCAACATCACGGATAACCAGAATGCGTTTAGTCTGTGGATGATACAGACGATAGCCTTTAGTTTCAGAACTGTACCCAACAAAAATACATTTTACTGCCTTATCATCCAATTTTCTGCGATGTTGTTCAGGCACTAATGCATATGCCAAACAACCAAAAACACGCAGATGAGCAACAGATGGCTTGCGGTCATGCCAAGCCTCATATGGAGTGATAGACTGCAACACTTTAGTGGGACACCTGTTCAGTACATATGCTGCACACATGACAGCCTCAAGCCAAAAACTATGTGGTAAAGCCTGACTTTTGACCATGCACCTCGCCATTTCCATGAGTGACCTGTTCTTTCGTTCAACAACTCCATTTTGTTGAGGTGTATATGGCACTGTACATTGGTGTTTTATCCCACGTTCAGCTAGAAATGCATTAAAATCTGAAGACATATATTCCCCCCCTCGATCAGAAAGGAGGGTGCCCATTTTACATGCTGTCAGATTTTCAGCCAAAACCAAAAACTGTTTGAAGCACATGAACACTTCGGACTTTTCTTTGAGTGGATATACCCATGCATGCTTGGAAAAATCATCAATGAAAGTCACGAAGTAAAGGTAATTTCCAAAAGAGGGTGTCTGCATAGGACCACAGACATCACTATGTACAAGCTGCAATTTTTGCGTAGCCCGAACTGAACCATCTTTTGGAAAGGAAGAACGCTGCGTTTTCCCCAAAATACAGCCTTCACAAACATGTTTTCCAGGTGCCTCAAGTTTGGGCAAAGAGGACACCATTTCAGATTTTTGCAGGCGTAACAAACTAGCAAAATTCAGATGACTAAAGCGTGCATGCCAAAGCTTTGCATCCGACATAGCCTGAGAATCATGAACTGCACATGCCAAATCATTCACAGATCTTTCATAGTCTATGAGCTTATACAGCCCACGACATAAAATGCCAGAAGCAATAATCACATCGCCATTTGAGAGATCATGGACTGTACACCTGTCATCAACGAATTTCACAACCAAGCCAATCTTGGCTAATGCAAAAACTAATAACAGGTTCTTTTTGATCCCTGGCACAAATAAAGCATCTGACAAAGTGAAAGAACTACCATCAGCAGTAGGCAGAATGATCTTACCAACTCCCATAACGCGATAAGAGGAGTTATTGGCGCATGTGACAGTATTCCTTGTAGGGGCAGGCTCGAGTGAAGAGAAGAAACTGCGCTGCGAGGTAATATGTTTGGTCGCCCCACTGTCAAAGTACCAAACATCTGACTCTACTACAGACATGCACTGATCATGAGAAGATGGGTCAAAACTGCAGACAGTAGTAAACGCCCATTCTTCTTCCTGCACGAGATTTGCAGACTCTGTCTTTGGTGTAGAGGGCTCTGCAACAACCATTCCAGCCTCTTTCTTCTTTGCGTCTTTAGCAGCCAGTTTTGGACAGTTCTTTATAATATGATCATTTCCTTTACAGTACTTGCAGAACAATTTCTGCTTTTCTGATTTCTTCTCATCTTTATCCTGGTTCTTCGATTGTGCAGCATTTGCAGATTTCTGCTTACTAGTAGAAGAGCTCCATTTTCCTTTGCCCTTCTAACTAGCCAGGAAAGCTTGATCTGCAACACGCATAATGGACCTGTTCTGCCTGGACTGATCTTCCTGCAACAGAACAGAGACTAATTCCTCAAATGACAAGGCATTCGGATTGCCTTTCGTCATCAACCGAAGAGTAGAGGCAAAACTCTGATATGAATTAGGAAGACCATTCAGAACGGTCTGCACAAGTGAGCTATCTGGTATAACCTCATCAGCAGAAATCAATTGTTCCTTCAGGTCTTTGATCTTTGTGAGAATACTGTCCATAGAATCACCTTCATTCATATGCTCACTCTCCAACTGTTTTCGGAGGTAAGCAACACGAGCCTCATTCCTAGCCTGGTACAAAGTGGTAAGTGTATCCCAAGCATCCTTTGCTGTTCTGCAAGAGCGAATGTGAGGAATAATGGCACGTTTGATAGACAAAGCTATCAATGCATGTGCCTGGGCATCTCTGCCATCCCAACGAATCTGCTCTGCAGTAGGTGCAACAGAAATAGCAGCACGAACACGAATCTGTAGAATATCATCTTCGACACCATCTTCATCAGCTCGAACACCTCCAGCACCTTTATTTGTAGTACTTGTAGTCGCAAGTGTAACAGGACGTCTTTCAACACCCTGCATAATGTTCCACAGTCCTTTTGCAACCAGTACATGTCACATCATATAAGCCCATAATGGGTAGTTGGTACCATCCAACTTATCCTCAACAGCCAACATACGAAATTCATCATTGCTTTCAGCCATGGCCGGTGACTAAAATACCTTGATGCAGAAAGTTGACTGTATCTCAAAAAGTTGAACGGAACTGCCTAGACGAGTTCTGCTAGACCTGTAGCAGACTTCGAGACGCTTAAATTGACAAACAGAAACTGGTATATACCTTTGGTACAAAAGGACGAAATAGCCTGCACAAGCGCTACGATAGTGCGTTCGGAGGCCGAAACGAGCTCAGATCGCGATTTCGGCACCACATAGCGAAGCTGTTTTGATCTCGGGAACACCCTGAGTATGCTCACCAAATTTCGTGCGAATCTGAGACTGCAAACGGAGGAGTGTCGATGGCGCCCTAGAAGAAGCGACGACCTGCTCTGATACCAATTGTTGGAGATAGACGTCTGCGGAAGCACACGAACAGCACAAGGAAGAAGAAGAAGAAGCTTGGAGCACAAACACACAATACTGAATGTATTACTAGAGAATGTACAAAGATAAGTAGCCCATTAGGGCAATAGGCGTATATACAAGCCAGGGGAAAAAAACCTCCTAAAGAGGTAAAAAAGTGCCCCGGCAGTCCTAGAGTGTTCACACACATCACTACCTAAATATATCAATAGAATCTCCTTCTTGAGAGCTCTGCAATGATACCCTTTCAATGGAAACCCGATTTCTAGTGCCATACACAGTACTCTGCATAGGGGATGCAAAAAACATAGAAAAACACACATGACACACACCATGAACACATTTTCTTACATCATACAAATGTGATCAAACTTATATTTTATGGATGAGGAGGTCATGATATGCTTTATGAAAGACCATATAAAAAAGCTTCTAGTGGCCATTTGGCATTTCACATGGACACTAATAGTAAGAAATTACCACTAAGGGCCAATATGGCCAAAGTGACTATGGGAGAAAGAAAATAATGATAAAGAATACCTAAGTGTAAGTATATAAACTATAATTCCCAAGAGATAGGCATGTTAATCAGTATACAAGTAACTATGTAAGATCATGAATCAAGTAACCCCCATCAAGTGACAACACTATTGAAAGCTATCATGTGGTAGAGCGTTAGTCAAACAATCTCTAACATTATCTCGAGTATGAAACTTTTCAAGAATAATGCACTCAGTGGATAAGCAGAATGAAGTAATGTGACACCTCAATGTGCTTGCTCTTTGCATGATAGACTAGATTCTTAGCCAAAGCAATAGCACTATGACTATTACTGAGCATACAAGATACATGTTGAGGTAGAACCATATCACAAGCAAGATGAGAAAGCCACAATGCTTCCTTACATGCCTCACTTGCTCCAACATACTCTGCTTCTGTGGTGGAAACAATTGTACATTCTGGAAGATGAGATCTCCAAGAGTAGCAGCTCCATCAAAATGAAAATATGATGTACCCTAATGTAGACTTACAATTGTCTACACAACTAGCATAATCATAATGTGGGTAACCAATAATGGATGCTTTCCCTCTACCAAAGAATAGACACTTGTCCTTAGTGCCACTTAGATATCTCAAAATCATTTAGATCACTTCCTAGTGCTTCTTACCAAGATTAGACATATATCTGATCACAACTCCCACTGCAAATGCAATGTCTGGTCTCATAGCTACAATAACATACATGAGACTATCAACAAGAGACTCATAAGGGATTTGGTCATGAATTCCGTTTCCTCATCTTATTTCAAGAAATCATCCTTGCTCAATTTCACATATGTGGGCAAAGTTGTACTCAATGCCTTTCCACCCTGCATATTGGACGCGTGAAGTAATTTGGATATGTACTCACTTTGAGACAATTATATGCATCTTTTACTCCTATCACGAGTGATGTGCATGCCAAGAATATGTTTGGCATCCCCCAAACTCTTCATATCAAATGTTTGACACAACTTCGTTTTGAGAACTAACAAGTCATAAGAGGACTTCCTAGTAATCAACATATCATAACTTCTTTTTGAGAATCGACAAGTGAAAAGAGGAATTCCTCGTAATCAACATATCATTGACATAAAGTATCAAGCATATCAAGCTACCATCTAAGCATCTCTTTGTGTAGAGACAATGACCCTCATTGGTTTGGCATTAGCCTTGAGACGTCATAAAAGCATCAAATGCTTGGTACCATTTTGTAGGGGACTATTCAAGTCCATATAAGCTTTTCTTGAGCTTACAAAGTAGAATTTCTTTTCCAGGAATTGCATAACCAGTTGCTCCATACAGATCTCATCTAAAAGATCTCCATGCAAGAAAGAAATTTTCACATCCATTTGTACTAGCTTATATACCCATTTATATGGTAAAGCTTTACTTCCCTTTGGCAAAGGTACTAAATCCCAAGTACCATTCTTGTGAATCAAATCCAATTCACTCCTCATGGGGTGCTCCCACTTGATATGACCTTTTGTCTACATAGCCTCTTTGTAGCAAGAGAGGCTCATCATCATCTGTTAACATAACAAAATCCAAACCTAGAACATATATATTAGATGGATGCAAGACACGTGGAGAGCATCTCAATGATTGTTGGACAGGAACATTTGCAAACTGATCTAATTGGAAATTTTCTTGGACATCCCTATGTGCAACATTTTTATGCATTTGGACTAGAGGACTAGTATCCTCAAACACCACTCTTCTCACTTCAACCTCCTCAATGGGTTGTTTATGCATCTTAAACTCATTGAAAATGACATCACTACTTCTGATCACTGAACATGTTTTAGGATCCCATAAGCAATATCCAAATTATCCTTCTTGACCATATCCAAGAAAACTGCATTTCTTTGACTTATGGTCCAGCTTTTGTCTAAAGTTCTTGGGTATACAAACATATGCTTCATAGACAAAAACTCGAAGATGGTCATAATATGGTGGATTCCCTATCCATAACTCTTGTGTCACTTTGAGACCTTTGGCACTACTAGGTGGAATGTTAATCACGTGAACTGTAGTCAATACTACTTTTGGCCAAAATTCTTGTGAAAGGTTTGCATGATGCAACACAAAAATGACTCTATCCTGAATAGTTCTATTCATCCGTTCAGTTACACCATTCTTTACTAGGTTGTATGGAGTTATCAACTCTCTAGGAATTCCTCTAGACTGACAAAAAAGGTTGAATTCATGTGAGGTATACTCACCCCCATTATCTAAACATAAAGCCTTAAGCTTAATTCCTTTTTTGGTCTCAATTGAAGCAAGCAATGTTTTGAAAATAGGGAATACCTCATCCTTCAATTTGATAGGATATACCCAAAACTTTCTAGTAGCATCATCTATGAAAGTAACAAAGTAAAGAGAATCACCTTGTGGGCATAGGACCACACACATCTGTATGAAAAAGATCTAAAGTCTGAATTGAAGAGTCAATGTGCATTTTATGCACATTCCTAGTTTGCTTTCCATATTGATAATGCTCACAAAATGAAAAATGAGAGAAAGATGACACAAGTAAGTAGCCAGAAGGAGAAAGATTTTCCATTGCACTATGAGATGTTTGGCCCAAACAACCATGCCAAATACAAGCCATAGGCTGTTCAATAACAGCTACCAATTGTTCTTCCTATGATATAAACGAAGGATATTAGTGAGCCAACTTTGCTTCCTTTTGCAATAACCATATTGCCCTTTGATAGGCAAAAGGTATGAGCATAGAAAACAACCTTGTAAACAAGGCCATCAAGTTGACCAATGGACATCAAACTGTGTGATAATTGAGGTAGATGGCATACATTATGCATAGTAAATTTTGAACCATCAATGAACTGCACAACCACATCTCCAATCCCAAAATCACACTAATAAGAGTCACAAAGTTGCATAGTACAAAGAGGCTTTGTTGCATAAGTGGGGAACCATTTTCTATGTGCTCTCACATGGAAAGAAGCATAGAATCTAGCAGCCATGTGTGGGAAAACGAATCATCCATAAAATTCTCAATAGGAACAATATTTTCAAGTGTCAACACATCAACATCATAAAAAATAGCATTGATTTGTTCAATCTTCCTAGTTGAAGTAGATGATACAATTACTTGTTTAACATGCCCATCAACATTTTGCCGTTTACCTTCAGCATTCTTTAAGGCATGTAGTCTTTCTTCATGTGTAGTTTCTTATGAAAATACTAGAATTTGATATCCCTCTTTCTTGATTTACTTCTACTCTTATTTTTTGAACATCCTTTTCTTTATTCTTGCCGCTACCACGTTGTTGATTCTTTCCTTAGTAAGAATGAAAAACATTATATGCATCTCCACTCTAAGTTCCAACCATAGATTGTCTACAAATATCCTCATTCTATTAGTGCTCCACATATGTCATCATAGATCATTTTACCACCAGGTGCACTATTGCTAATAGATGTGCAAAATGTATCCCGTGGTGATGGCAAGGTGCATAACAACAAGACTGCTTCCCTTTCATTATCCTTCTCCATTTTCCAAGCCTATAACTGGGAGAATATAGCATCCAAACCATTTAGATGAGCAGTAACACTATCAATGTCCTTCATGCAAAGTTCATATAGTGTTTTCATCAGATACACTTTATTTGATGTCTTCTCTTTTTCATATGTACTTCATAACTTCTTTTAAATCTCCTCTACACTTTCACAATCCAATATGATAAAGGAAACCTAGACATTTCATCCAACTCATCCTAAGCATCATCGTCCATATCAGCAGGCTTCTTTGACACTCCATTTACTAGCTTCCACTATCTCCTCTCAATCAGCATATCTTTAATTTGATTCTTCCATAGAGAAAAGTTTATGCCATCAAATTTTCGGATCTCAAAATGGTTTTTGCCTTGCAAGTTATAATTCCTCTTCGGAACACTAGCACTAGACCGAGATCCACCAGATGTGCCTTAGATTTTTGATGCCATGATGATAGAGAACTAACTAGAATGAAAATGGATCTAGAATAGTCCAACCACCACTAAGGCTCAAGCAAGGATGAACAAGTGTCAAATTCTGGGAAAAATCAATATTCTCCCTAGCAAAATAGATTATTGAAAAATAATGATCAACCAAAAGGATTATGTGAGAATGAATGTGCTTACATCAATAAGTGTATCAAGGAGTAAATCGACTATTGTATGGTTGGTAAAACCAAAAAAACAAGAAAACAATTTTTGAGAGCCTCCTCTACAAAATGAGCATATGACTAGTGTCAAAATCTCATAAAATTGCAATTATTGACATGAAAATCTACATAGTGAGTCATTGAATCCACTGCATATAATCACTTACCTAAAAGAAGCCAATAGGCTTATCAAGAACCTATGAAAAACTAGCATACATATCCTATGGTGAGGCTAGTTAAGTCTTCCACCTACATCACCAAAGAGACCCCAACATCTCGATGTCTCCCAATTAAGAAAACCTGAACATAACCCTATTTATCAAATGTAAAAGTCTTTATGCAAAAAGATGTAAACTACTATATCAATGACCACATGGACATACATAAGCAGTATCCACATAAGCATACATAGTGTGTATGTGTTCAATATATGTAGTAAAATGGTATTGAAAGGTTAAATTCACAGCCCAAACACTAGTTTACAACACCTATTTCTCTCAACTCTGTTCTTTAGGCTCAAACAACCTGCATAAACTTGTTGTGGCTATTTTCATCGCAATTGAAAAACCTGTAAATTTACTAGTGTGGTTGAAAACACAGCCCCAAGTCTAAATATTTGTTGCCATGGAAGTACAAAGAACACTCTTCTTAATGTTCTTGAACCTATGTAAAGAGAGCTATGTGTGAAAGTACTTTAAAATGGATACAAAAATGACCCCAAGAATCCTTTAAAATAGGCTTTGAAAACAAACAATGAAGCTTTGAGGGCCCAAACATGTTCAAGGTAATGTGAACCTTAGTCTTTCCCCTTCCTCAAGCACCACAAAAGTGTAGCTTAGTGGCAAGAGCTTTATCAACTAAGAGAGCTCTAAGAGGAACAAACTAGGATGGATGACCTCTCATGAAGTATCGAGAACCTCTGTCTTCCTTAATCGTTGAGGTCCTTCCTCATGTGCAATGAACAATGCCAATGGTGACTTCGGTGACTCAGATGATAAGGTATGTCAAGGTCTATGCCTTGGTTGTCACCTTAGTAGAAAGCCTTGGGTGGGCAGGCAAGTGCTTGCTTCTCTCACACAAAAGGAATAGCACTTTTGCATCAAAATGCTTTGATACTAGTGAAGTATTTCTTTGGTGATGCATAATTGTGGACTCTTCTTCTTGAGAGCTCCGCAATGATACCCTTGTAGTGGAAACCAAAACTCCAGTGCTACACACAATACTCAGCATAGGGGGTGCAAAATACATAGAAAAACACACAATACATAGACCACAAACATAGATTTCTTAGGTCATACAAATGCAGTCAAACTTGCAATTAGTGGATGACCACGCCACTATATGTTTTACTAAAGAACATATAAAAAAGTGTCCAATAGCCATTTGGCCTTTCACATGGACACTAATGGTAACAACCCCTTGGCTATTCACTTAGACCTTTACTTGTTTATAGATCCATTAGATATAGTGGATGCAATGACCAAGCTTTCACTCTCCTGGTTATCTTCAATATTGGTGGTGAATCCATCCTCACTGCTAGTGGTGTCTCCTTTTTGGTTGTCTTCCTTGCAAGTGTTTGAATTCTTCAAAGTTCTCCCATCATTGTAAAAGTCATAGTGACTTTTTCCCCGTGGGTAATCCAAGTCATCGACCTCCTTCTCCAAGTTGCAAAAGATGTTTGTTTTTGGAGTCATGTGATCTGAGCTCCTCTAAATAATCCCATTATGACTTCTTCTTCTTCTTCTTCTTCTTCTTCTTCTTCTTCTTCTTCTTTGTTTCACTTTCATGAATCCTTCTGGGTTTGTGTCCATGAATTCTGTTTCCTTCCCTTCCTCAACATCTAGAGGATGATCTTTAGACATGCTCTGGGCTATTAAAGCTTCATTGTTCTCCATTTCACTAGCTTTTTTCTGATTTTGCTTGTTTTTCATGGACTTTTGTCTCAAAAGACAATGTTTTATTCTATGGCCCTACAATCCATAGCGATTGATCAATTTTGTGTGGTTCACATTTAATGTACCATGTGTATCAGCCCAAATGTATGTAGTCATCTAGTACGTGGATGGTGGCTGTCCATGTAGATGTATCCACACAGAAAGGCTGATGCAAAGCCCCTCTCTTCATGACATGGTTCTGCTACATAACTTTTACTTTAAGAGTGCACATGTTGACATCACCAAGGTATTTTTCATTTTGCTATTAAGAAAGTTTTAAAATAAAATTACATGTATTCTATACTTTTATAGAACACTCTTCTAGCTTCCATTAAAGCTGTGTACGTTTCCAGAGCATTTTGCATTTTGCTATTAAGAAAGTTTTAAAATCAAATTACATGTATTCTATACTTTTTGGGAACACTCTTCTAGCTTCCATTAAAGCTGTATACGTTTCCAGAGCATTTTACATTTTGTTAATACGAAATCTTTAAAATCCCACTATAGCTGTACTTATCTTTTTTGTAACACACTTCTACTTTGCCGTTATGTCCTATTTGTTTGGCCCAGAAAAAGGACTAAAATAAGTGCCTTTCCCAATTCACGTTAAAGAAAGACGATCAACCTTATGCACAATACAGAAGGTTATGAAAAGTTAGGAAGCTAAAGACATATTATTATGATCAAATTTCAAATAAATAATTGCGAAAATCCTTTGATGAGATGGTCTAATGATCCAAAACAATGATGAGGAAGGAAGCAAGAAGGCACCATTAAAGAAAGGTTTATCGTAGGCTCGATTGCTAACCTCGGGAACTCATTAAAAGAAAAATCTTTAGCTCTCAAAACAAGGTTTCGATAACGCATATGCCAGGGAGTTATGAGATTCCCTTCCTCATGTCTTATTGGTCAAAAAACGTATAGAAAGTGGTTGAGAAAAGAATTCAGGGAGCTTTCCTTTTCATACCTCTTCTCTTGGTCACGGCACAATGAGATAATATATTTTCAATACGAAATTGGAGGTAGAATGAACATGTAGGATCGACTAACCTTGGTTAAAATTTGAAGGCAGACATTTTTCCTAAAGAAAGGTGGGGATGCATGTAGGATGGCGGAGAACCAAAAGGGCTTAGGAGATGAAAGATCAACAAAGAGAAGAATTTTAGATATGGAACGGGATATGTGCTGCCGCCCAACTGAAGAAGCTGGCTTAGAATGCCTTACAAACTATCAAAAGTTTGGATTATTTTTTGGAGGCGTCCAAAAGATAGTTGGTCCCAACTCATGAGCAGCTACTTCTCTGGCTATTGCTTTGAGGCATTGACATGTAGATAAAATTGAAAGATAGATGTTCTTAACCTGTCAAGACTCTAACATTAAAGGTGAATGCGTCACCAACCGGGATGAAGATGAAGCCAAGTGGCAACGAGCGGAAGACCCTTGCAGCTAACTTCTCTACTTGCCAAGCTATTCATTTTCAAAGAGCTCTAACATGTTTGCAGATGTTCGATGTTAAATAATTTGATCTACGTATCTGTAATCTCTAGGCATACCAATAGCCCATGGGTCTTGAATCCTGATCTGATCGTCCACCAGAGATGAATGGTGCAACGAAGTGAAATGAATTGACGTGAGAAAGGACTCCATGGCTCTTTTGCCATATGAGTTGATGGCACATGTGACATGCTCCCCCTCGATGGAGTTTAGACTTATCAACCGGCATGCTTCCCCCTTGATGGAGTTGAGACTTATCAACATGCTATGAATTTATCTTATCCTGATGTATTGTAAGTTCTGGGAGGTTGAACGTGTCTGTTTTCTAAGGGTATAGAAAGGTTGTGTTGTCGCTTTTTCCCGTTCATACTCACAGAAACGTACACGAGCTTTTCTGTTATTATTTTCTGTAGCCCTAGATTTCAATGTACAAAGCTTGATTGGGTATCCTTCGTTGTTGGAAGAATCATCGACTCAGTAGAAAATCTCCTTATGTGCAACCAATTCACTTATTTTTCCTTGGAGTTAGTTTTCTTTGTAGTACTCACTAATTCAAAGTTACATAGAAAATTAACCGGTACAAGTGAACTGGCCTAGCACCCATGGGACCCTTCGAATCCCACAAAGCAAGGGTTGCTTAAAACTTGCTAGAAGACATTATAAAGAAGGTTGCTAACTCTTTCATTCCCCTTAGAGGACCCACCTCCTTTTAATCTTGTTGCTCTCAAGGAAAAACACTCTATGATGTCTACAAGGTGGGGGGCTTCTTACAATTGGAAATTCTTTTGCATAAAAAGAAAAGAGATTTTTTTGATCAACCACTCTTTAGGAGGGCTACCAAAGTTTGTGGCACACCTCTTTTTCTAGATCTTCCAAAGGGTCTCACCTCTTATAGCATTCCACAATGCTAAGGAACAACCGACCGCTTCACCCAATAGCGCTTGCTTCTAGTTGATTTCTGCCTGTAGCAACATGATTCTCCTAAAGGCCCACCAGATTCACATTTACTTGGGGCATGAAAAGAAGAGGTGTCCCAAGTCCTCATTGCCAAGAAGGCATCTTTTACACTATGGAGGGGCTCCGCAAATTATTAGCTTTTACATTGTTCCAAATTCCGCGGTGGAGGATTTGCCACAGCAAAGGGATTGGAACTTGAGATCTCACGTAAAACTTGACCAATCCAAACACTATCTCCTATTAAGCGTGGTGTGAAAGTCCACATTCTTCTTGAATCTCGAAATTTTATCAAGACCATTTCCGTTCTGCCATCTAACATCCTCAAGGTGAGGGGAGTCATGCCCAATAAGGATTCAAGTCCTCTAGCCCTCCCAAGCATCGAATCTGCTTTGTAGCAGACAACATTCTATATAGTCCACGCTCCTAGCCACATCAATATCCTCAAATCTAATCCATTGGAGGTTCCAAAGGCTCAAAACCTTTGATGCCCTTTGATTGGAAACTAGATCAAACCATCTTGTCTAATACCGACTACCCATTTCTAGTCTTCAATAATCTTCACAGACTATTTCATCTTGTTCCAACTCTTCCAAATGATTTAGCAAACTAAGCTCGAGCCTGTAGGCCTGATAGGGGGAGAACAAAAGAGTGAGAAGATCCAAACCCTCCCACCCTAGAAGGCCTACAAGCCCAAGAGCACTTGTGTTTCTAAAAATCAATTTGGCCCAAGAGGTGTCCCTATTGCTCCAAGCTTAAATTAACTATCTAGCATCTAGTTTATTGACCATTACCTTAATGTCTAGAATCCCCAAACCATCTTGATTTTTTAGGCTTATGCAAGTAGCCCATTTAATTTTGGGGATATCCATTTTTTTGGATCCCCCATCCAGAGAAAGTTTATGCAAATTCTTTTTTATTTAATAATCTATTGGTCCATCAGTCATGAGCAAGACAGAAAGTAAATAATGGAAGAAACAAAGAACATTTTAGCTACCATAGTTAGCCCTCCTAGGTTGATGTGCAAACCTTTCTTGTAAACTAACTTGTTATCGTGCTTAGAAAGAGCTGCGTTCCATCACTAACCCATGGAAATGGTGAATCCCATTAGAATACCTAAAAGGCATAAGATTTTTCTAGTGGGGATCAAGTGATAGCCATGGTCAATCAAAATTTGAGGTTGGCACCCAATAACGGCCCTTGAAATGGTTTTAGAGTGGTTTATTTTAGAAGTAGATGCCTCATATAATGTATCTAGGCAACACCAAAAGGTATCAATGATAGTCGGATCGTTATACACAAAAATATTTGTGTCATCAACAAAGAGTCTCACAATCATCCCATCTTGATTGAAGGGAAGAAAGAGGCATTGAATAAGAACTAAACGTGCGTGATTTTTAACAAGGAAACTAAGAACATCGACAACTATCACAAAGAGAAGAGGGGCCAACGGGCATCCTTGCCTAATAAAACATTTTAATTGAATAGCTTGAGAAAGCTGGCCATTATGTTTATTTACACTAATGCATTTTCGAGCAACATTGAGATCATCTTAATGAATTTTTGACCGACGCATGTCTTTTAGAGATTGGATAATGAAATCACACTCGAGTCTATCGTACACTTTGTCAAAGTCAATCTTGTAGCGAACATCTTGAGCAGACTCTTCAATGAATACCAAACCTTCCCAAACATCAATGATAGGCTTGAGGATGGACCCTCCCTTGATGAGCCCTTTTTCATCCTCATTGATCCAGTTTTTAAAAGTGATAAGCAATTTGATTAGCAATAGATTTAGCATCGATCTTGTAACCTGTTTGTAAAATTGTAATTAGATGCCAATTCTCAATCCTATATTTGCTACCTTTGTTTGTGACTAATCTTGATAATTCCATCATTGACACATTCAGGAAGCACACTAAAAGAAAGTGCCTCTTGGCACAACAAACATAATGGAGTAGTCACCACATGCTTGAAGGTCTTGAAAAACTCATTGATGAGGCAATCTAGCCCTAGGTTTTTTTACATTAGGATAAAAATCAATAACTTTAGGAACCTCAACATCTAAAATGCTGAGATGGGAGCTTCAAGAAGAGGCTTCATATTTTGTGGAATTCTTTTGGTTTTGCCTTTAGAGATGGCCGCCATGCAATCATACCTATGAGGAGAAAGAGATGTGGAAAGCCCCAAAAGGTGGGTAAAGTTATTAAAAATCACCGAACTATTTTATTCAACTATCTTGCACTGAACCCCCTTGAATTCCATCATGAAAGGGATTGTTTCCTTGGGTTGTTTCTTCTTGAGTAGGCCACACATCTCTTTGGTAGGTTTGTCTACCCTTCTCACCCACCAATCTTAAAAGTATAGCTATGGATTCTTTCTTTGAATTTCTTCTTCATATCTTGTTGGTGCAAATGTTCAAGACTACACAGTTGGCTTAGCATGGAAGAAATTGTGTGGAACTAGCACTTGATGATTCTGTGAACTATAGCTTGTAGCTACTTGATCATTTACCATTGTAAAACATTGAGTCTTTGGAGAGTCTTGCAAAAGCTTATAACTCATGGAGTTAGGAAGAATATCAGCTATGACTTCAAGTTGAGGGAATATCTCCTAAATCACTGAAGTCACTTTTTGATTGGAGCCAAAGCTTTAATTCAAAATTCAAACTTAGAAGTAACACATATAAAAAGACCTTGTAAAATCTCGTGACAGTAGTGCCTCATTTCAAAGCTCATTCTTTGAACACTTGTAGAACTTGAGTAGCTCACACTATAGCTCACTCAATTCACCAGTATTGAGCATTATTACAATGCCAATTACTCTGTACAATTATGTTCTATAATACATATAGCTCCTTGATCATCTTTGTCTACTTCTCTGTTATGACTACTCAAAACAGTCAACTTCTTCTGGTCATATCACAATGAATACTCAACCGTTTTACATCATCTTTGGATTCTCCGAACCAGCTTGAAGTCTACTTTGTCTTGTAAAAGTTTCAACGCATTTGGTTTGGGCAGTAGTGAGAAATCACCTTCGAAGTGCTCACTGGTCATCTACTAGTTGTTCGCTACTAGAAATGGGGGCATAGCGATGCCCCCGAATGAAAAAAAGTGGGGCTTTTTTTATTAAAAAAAGATGAGGCATCGCATAAGTGATGCATAGCATCGCTTATGTGATGCTAAAAATATGCATTGCAAAGAGCATCGCTAGCCAGCGACACTTTTAACAACGTTGGCAAACTACCTATGACATTGGAGCATCGCATACATGATGTCTAGGTATTCCAGAGCATCACATAAGCGACACTCTGGAATGTTAAAAAGAAATTGATTTCTCCCATCACATTTGTGCCGGGATTAGGATGAGAGAGAGAGAGAGAGAGAGAGAGAGAGAGAGAGAGAGAGAGAGAGAGAGAGAGAGAGAGAGAGAGAGAGAGAGAGAGAGAGAGAGAGAGAGAGAGAGAGAGAGGAGAGAGGAGAGAGAGAGAGAGAGAGAGAGAGAGAGAGAGAGAGAGAGAGAGAGAGAGAGAGAGAGAGAGAGAGAGAGAGAGAGAGAGAGAGAGAGAGAGAGAGAGAGAGAGAGAGAGAGAGAGAGAGAGAGAGAGAGAGAGAGAGAGAGAGAGAGAGAGAGAGAGAGAGAGAGAGAGAGAGAGAGAGAGAGAGAGAGAGAGAGAGAGAGAGAGAGAGAGAGAGAGAGAGAGAGAGAGAGAGAGAGAGAGAGAGAGAGAGAGAGAGAGAGACATGCTTTGAGCACACACATCTTTTGAAGTAAGATACACACACCATACACACATATTTACACACACATGTACATATGCATACACACACACATATACACACATAGACTCACACACATACACATTGACACACACACATACACACACACATGCATATTAGAGACATACACACTTAGACACACACATACACACAAAAACACACATCCACACACATTTCCACACGCACATACACATGCACACAGACATATATATACACATACACACGTATATGCACACAAACACACATACACACATAGATACACACACATACACACATAGACACATACACACTCATACACACATATACACACTAATTTACATACACACATACACATGCATACACACACATAGACACACACACATAGACACATGCATATACACATGTAGACACATGCATACACACACACATACACACATAGACACACACACACATACGCATACACACATGCATATACACACACACATAGACACATACACACTTACACACACACACAAATCAACACACATTTACACACACATACAAATGCATACATACACATATATATAAATACACATGTATATACACACATAGACACACACATACACACATAGACACACACACTGTGATTCTTACTATAGATTGATCTCAACCAATCACCACAATATGGACAAGCTTTATGACCCTTAGTAGATATTTTGCATCATGAAAATGGTAAAAATATAATTAGATTAACTCACATTTATTTGTATGCATATTGCATTAAAAAAATTACATCAATACCTAAACAAACACCACATCCTGGAAAATTGTAAATAGTCCAAGCATCAATACCACAAACCGTAATATATCTTTCATTGATGATTTTTGATACATCAATGACATTAATACCTCTCCATAACTCTTGGAGATTGTTAGTGAGAGGAGCAAGATATATATTCATATCTTTTACTTGTCTTTTTCTTGGGATTAAAAGTGAAAGCATTGAATGTTCCTTTTTAATGCTAAGATATGGTGGAAGATTGTAGTTTATGACTTCCACTAGTCATGTTGACCATTTACAAGATTTCATGGAGAATGGATAAACCCCATCTAATGCAACTCCTAACTTTAGATTCTGTGGATTTTGTGCAAATTTAGGCCATATAGAATCAATATGTTGAAAAGAAACACTATCATGAAGAATTCTGGTTATTCCATCAGTACTTTTATGATCATGTCCCCATGTCAAAATCTTTGATAATTCGGGGCTTTGAAACATATGTCTAATCCGTGGAGCCAATGGAAAATGTCTCAATACCTTTTTTGAGATTTTACCTTCTTCGTCCTTATATCCAGGAGATTTACATTTTGGACATGTCAAAAAGTCTACATATTCACCTCTATATAAAACACAATCGTTAGGACATGCATGTATACATTGATAATCTATACCAAGATTGTTGATTATCTTCTTCATTTCATCATGTGAGGTAGGAAGAATATTCTGACTTGGTCAAAACTTTTCAGATAAAAACCTCTAGGTTCATTAAAAAAAACATATTAATAAAAATAAATAAATAAATATACATATATATGCATATAATTTTATATATGTGTATGATTATGTGTATGTGTATGTGGATGTGTATATCCATGTGCATGTGTATACGTATGTCTATGTGTATATGTGTGTATATGTGTTTTATATGTGTATATGTATGTATATATATGTATGCGTATGTGTATACATATATGTATGTGTATGTGTGTATGTATGTGTATGTATGTATGTATGTATGTGTATGTATGTGTGAATGTGTATGTTTGTATGTATGTATATGTATGTATGCATATGTAGCTATGTATATTTGATTTCGTTTTTAATTTTTTTTTGTATACTGTGGTTTGCAGACTTTCATATCTAGGCCACTGAATCGTTTGGCTGTCTCCCATTCTATAGTCAATCTGTTACCCGCCTTGCTAACTAAGACTTACATATTTGTTTACAAGGATTAAGTATCAGTTAACTATGGAGGTATTAGGTTGTTTGAAAATAAGAAAAGCAAATTTCTCTCGACGATTTTGGAAAATGGATGAATAATTCTAAAGTATGGGCTTACATGAAGTGTTCATTCAATGCAACTTCTTGTTCTTACTGTATCTAAGGTAGAAAGTAAAACCTACATTGAATGAACGATTTGTGTCTGCCCATCCTTAAAAATTATTCTTCCATTCTTCAAATTCTTCGATGTAAATTTACTTCTCCTAATTTTCAAATGGCATAATACCTCCATAGCTAACTCAGACTTAATATTTGTATGCAAAGTTCATAAAAGAGTTAGTAGTGCAAGTATTAGGTCAACTAGAATAGGATAAGTAGATGTGTCAGGAAGATTCTAAAGGTTGGGCGGATAATTCCAAAGGTTAGATGGAAAAAATATCTTCATTCAATATAGGTATGTATAATTTGACTTTACTCTCATAACATGTGTATATGTATGTTTATGTGTATATATATGTGTATGTATGTATGTGTATGTATGTATGTGTATGTATGCATGTGTAGCTGTGTATATTTGATTTCATTTCTGATTTTCTTTTTATTTATTGTGGTTTGTAGACTTTCATATAGATATCTAGACCATAAAATTGTCTTGTTGTCTCCCATTATATAGTCAATCTATTACCTACCTTGCTAACTAAGGCTTACATATTTGTTTACAAATATAAAGTATCAATTAGCTATGGAGGTATTAGGTCATTTGGAAAATAGGAGGACCAAATTTATCTCAAAGATTTTGAAAGATGCATGAATAGTTTTAAAGGATGGGTGAACAAAAAGTGTCCATTCAATACAAGTTCTTGTTCCTACCTTAGCTATTGTAAGAATAAAAAATGCATTGAATGGACGCTTTCTTTCTACCCATCCTTTAAAATTATTTTTCCATCCTTCAAAATCTTCGAGATAAATTTGGTCCTCCCATTTTCCTAACGACTTAATACCTCCACAGCTAACTGATACTTAATATTTGTATGCAAAGTTCTTAAAAGAGTTAGTAGCACAGGTATTAGGTTGACTAGAATAGGAGAAACAGATGTGTGAGGAAGATTCTAAAGGTTGGGTGGACAATTCTAAAGGCTACATGGACAAAACATCTTCATTCCATATAGGTATGTATAATTTGGCCTTACTCTCATAACACGTGTATGTGCGTATTGTTGGAGCAAGTCTATGACAAGCCTAAGTATTGGCTTGAGTCTCACAAAGTCTTAGAAGAAGCTTTAGAAAGAAGACTATGTAAAGTTCACTTGTGAACTACCTCTTGTAACTTTTGAAGAGTTTACTTAATGTAAAAGTAAGAGAATCTTAAGTGGTTGAGTCCACTTGATCAAGAATTGAAAGAGGAGCCACGAATTCGTGATTTGTGGTAGGTAGAGAATCAAATCAATCATTGATTGATTGGAGAGTGATTGAGGGAAGTTAGCCTCCCAAACTCAACTATAAGTAGATGGCAGTTTTAGTCGTGGCTAGAGAGACCTATGTGAAGACCTCCAAGAGCTGAGCTTTATGCCATATCAAGGTGTGATTACAAGGCACACATATGTATCAGTAAGTCATTGTATTGTACAAGCAATATACTTTCATTTTCATGATTATTTGAGTTCATCTTTCCATGTTCTTGTGAAGTGTACTACTCACTGCCATTACTCTCAATTTTCTCAGTCAGCTTGCAGAGATGTTTTCTCTGAGCTTGGTGCATCATTTTCAGTGATTTAACTTGGTAAAGTTAGCTCTATAAGTCTATTATATGCGCATATAGTTTCATGTCATTTGGATGTTGCAATCTTCAGTTATGTTCATTTGAAGTCAACAGGGTCTGTTCATCTTCACCTCTCTGTCAGGTACCCGACTTTTTAACTCATCTTGTCAGAGGTGTTTCTCAGTGGTTACTTATCCAAATTCAGTGATTTAAAGCTTGTTGGATTTAAATTACTGTCTAGTATAACCATACAAATGTTCATAATCATTGGATTTCTACATTTTGAGTTATGGTGATTTTTCGGCTCACTGGTCTATTTCTGTAGCAGCCCGTGAAAATCGGGATGATGTCATCACTTGTTAAAACTCATTCTCAGTGTGTGATTTGTTATTTTTGATGAGATTACTCTTGAAAGTTAGCTCTTTAAGCTAACTAGACTTACCCAAGAGGAATTAAGCTAATTAATGCTGTGCTCAGAGAATTATGTAAAACACTGGACAGGTGTATGAACCAAGAATAGCAAGTTTTCACCTCTGAGCTAACTCCAACTTATCTGTTTTGATCTATCTTTTTGAGAGTGATCTTCCAAGGTACATAGGGTGTCTAATACATCCATTGGCAAGCTAAAAGGGCCCACCATCTACTCCTGGAGTTCATTTGGCTGGTGTAGATCAAGGATTTTGCAACACCTCTTCATCTTCAAACACATACTTATCCATCTCTTCACAGTGGTATCTGAGCAAGGTTGGACAACATGGCAGATGGATTTCCTTCATCAATTGACAAATTGGATAGAGGTAATTACTCAGCTTGGTCATTAAGGATGGAAGCTTATCTCCAAGGTAGAAGTTTATATGGTTATGTGGCTGGAGATGAAGTTATGCCAAGTTTCAGGAACAAAAGTCAACCAACACAAGAAGAGCAAGAAAGATTGAGCACATGGTGCTCCAAGGATGCACTTGCAAGGTCTTATCTCCTCAACTCTATCTCAGATTTTTTGTTGCCTCACATTAGAAGTTGTAAGACATCTCAGGAAGTGTGGGATGCACTTGAAGCTTTCTTTTCTTCAAGTACCAAAGCTAGGAAGCATCAACTATGGCTGGAGTTCACAACTCTCAAGAAGGCTCCCAAACAAAATGTGACTGATTTTGTCACAAAGCTCAAGGACATAGCGGATCAATTGGGAAGCATTGGAGAGGTAATAGATGAAGAGCAAATTGTAAGGCAGGTCATCAATGGCTTGAAGGCAGATGACAAGTGGGAAGCATTCACCACAGCTATGGATTTGTACATGGACATGCATGTACCTGATTTCAACACACTCATTGGACAACTACTTACTCAAGAGGCAAAGCTTATCAAAAATGGAGAAAGCTCTAAAGGTAATCAATCTTCAGCTTTATACACGGATAAAAGCAAGTCTAAAGATAACAAAGGAAAGGCAAAGAAAGTGGATGATGAAGCAGGTACATATCAAGCTAACTATGCAGGTAGAGGAAGACATGGCAGAGGTAGAGGAAGAGGAGGTAGACAAGGCAGGGAGAGATCCCAAGACTCCAACTCATGTTCTATTTGTGGACTAACTAATCATACAACTGAAAATTGCTTTAGGAATTCCAGGAATCAAAGAGGCAGAGGATACAATAGAGGAAGTTATGGCTACTCAAGAGGAAGGTTCAACAACTACCATGGCAACTACAACAACTACAATCATTCAAACTATCAAGGAGGCTACAAAGGAAGGAGAGACTACAATAACTACACAGAAGACTCAAACAAAGAGGATTCATTATTGATCATGAACATGGCTATGCCACAAGGTAAATCTGATGAGCATGTTTTCTACATAGATTCAGGTTGTTCAAATCATGTGGCAGGAAATGTGGCACTCCTATCAGATTTAGAAGATCCAAGGAATAAGCATGAGGTACAAACAGGAGATGATACAAAACATCCTGTGGAGAAAATAGGCAATGTCAAAGCACCTGATGGAAACATCAACCTACTCAGTAAGGTACTCTATGTCCCTACCATTACAAAGAATTTGATAAGTGTTGGGCAGATAGTAGAGAAAGGGTTGCAAGTCAGGTTCACAAAAGCAGGAGCATTTGTTGAAGATCCAAGTCAAGGATTGAGAAGAATTGCAAAAGGTGAAAAGACAGGTAGATTGTTCACATTTGAATTACAGGACACTAGAAACATTGCTCTCTTTAATTATGGTAGTCAGACACTCACAGAATTGGAAGTATGGCACAAAAGGTTAGCACATATTGGTGAAAGGTCATTAAAGCAAATCTGCAGGGACCAAAGTGTACTTGGACTTCCTAATTTGTCAAAACAACATATGATTTATAAGTGTAGTGCATGTCAATTTGGAAAGTCTCACAGGTTACCATTCATGAAGAAAGGTTATATGCATGGAGATCTCTTGGAGTTGGTTCCTACAGATGTATGGGGACCTAGCAAGGAAGCTTCAATATCTGGATCAAGGTATTATGTTTCCTTTATTGATGATTGCAGCAGATGGACTATCCTATTCTTTATGAAACACAAAGATGAAGTTTTTTCATGTTTCAAAAGATATTTGGCTCTTGTGGAGAATCAAACACGTAAATCACTAAAAAGGCTAAGGTCAGATGGAGGGGAAGAATATTTCTCCCATGAGTTTGATTCTTTTCTTCAAGAAAGAGGAATCAAAAGAGAGGTAACTACAAGGTACACTCCTGAGCAAAATGGAGTGGCAGAAAGGAGGAATAGGACAATTGTTGAAGCTGCAAGGTCTATGTTAAATGAAAAGCATTTACCTAATTACTTATGGGCTGAGGCTGTATCTACAGCCACTTACTTGATTAACAGGTTGCCTTCAAAATCCCTTGATGGGATGACTCCATATGAGGCTTGGAATGGAAGAAGACCAAGCTTAGGTCATTGTAAAATTTTTGGATGTATTGCTTTTGCTCATGTTCCTTCATAGGTTAGAGGCAAGATGGATCCAAAGGCAGAAAGGTGTGTATTTATTGGATATGACAACAATCAAAAGGGCTACAGGTTATACAAACCTACCAACAAAGGATTCTTGGTAAGAAGAGATGTAGTTTTTGATGAGAACAATTCATGGTATGAAGATTTATGCAGGAAGATCAATTTACCATATGATATTGAAGAAGATTTTCCAAAGCTTGGTAGAGAACAATCAAAGATTGAAGAACAAGACACCTCAGAGGATGATGAAGAATCTCACATGGAAAAGATCAAAGCATGGAAGTCTAAAGGTAAAGCAAAATTGCAGGAACTTGGACATGAAGCAGAATCATCACATCATGGCCTAAGAAGATCTATGAGGGAAAAGAAAAAACCAGAAAGGTATGGGTTTGACACCTCATTAGTAACTAAACATTCTATCTACATAGCACAGGACATAAACCAAGAGGAGCCATCATCATTTGAAGAGGCCAAAGCAAAAACAGAATGGAAGCATGCAATGAAGGAAGAGATTGAAGCACTTGAGGAAAACAACACTTGGGATTTGGTGCCCAAGACTTCATCCATGAAGGTAATAGGCTGAAGATGGGTCTATAAACTCAAGAAGAATTCTGATGGTTCCATTAACAGGTATAAGGCAAGGCTTCTAGCAAAAGGCTTTGCACAAACTCAGGGAATTGATTATGAGGAGACCTTCTCTCCTGTGGCAAAGATGCCTACCATTAGGGCTTTGCTTAGTATTGCCTCTTCCAAGAATTGGAAGATACTTCAACTAGATGTAAAGAATGCATTCTTGAATGGTTGGATAACAGAAGAGGTATATATGGCACAACCACCTGGTTTTGAGAATCAAGTTTATCCTGATTATGTGTGTAAACTTAACAAAGCATTGTATGGTCTCAAGCAAGCTCCAAGAGCTTGGAATTTCAGGCTTGTTTCATTCTTGCAGGACAAAGGCTTTCAACCAAGCAAGGCAGATCCTTCACTCTTTATTAAAAAGAGTAATTCCGAGGTCATCTACCTATGTGTATATGTAGATGATATTATATTGACAGGAAATGATGGAGATGGTATGAAGAAGATCAAAGATCAGATGAGAGAAGAGTTCAAGATAAGTGATTTGGGTTCACTTACCTACTTCCTAGGTTTGGAAGTTGTCTACAAAGATCATGGTTTGTTTCTCACTCAAAGGAAGTACATTAAGGACATGTTGGCAAAATTCAAGATGCAAGATTGCAGGTACTCCAATGGAGGTCAATCACAAATTGAGCTCACATAAAGGTGAACTCATAGAGGACATCACATCATATCAAAGTCTAGTGGGTAGTCTCAACTATGCCACATTGACAAGAGTAGATATATGTTACAGTGTGAGTGTGCTAAGCCAATTTATGCACACACCAAGGAAACCACATATGGATGCTGCCAAAAGGATTCTCAAGTATCTCAAAGGAACCATAAATGAAGGACTTTATTATCCTTATGTATCTGATTTAGGTTTGAAGCTATTTTCTGATGCAGATTGGGCTGGCTCCAAGGAAGATAGAAGGAGCACTTCAGGTTATCTTACCTTTGCAAGTTCAAAGCTTATTTCATGGTCATCCAAGAAGCAACCCACAGTTGCTCTCTCTTCTACTAAAGCTGAATATAGAGGTCTTGCCATAGCTACACAAGAAGCTATGTGGATGAAGACATTATTCAAAGTTCTTGGATTGGAGTTTGGAACTCCAACTATTTTTGGTGACAATATGAGTTCTATTCATTTGGCTGCTAATCCTATTTTTCATGCAAGGACTAAACATATTGAAGTTCATTATCACTATGTACAAGAGAAGGTTCTAAGCAAAGAGATTCAAATATCATATGTGTCCACTCATCAAAAATGTGCAGATATTCTAACCAAACCATTGGATGGTACAAAGCTTTGCAAATTCAAGGCTATGATAGGTTTGTAGGTAATCTTGGAAGATTGAAGACCTCAAGCATACTTGGCTTGAGGGGGAGCTGTTGGAGCAAGTCTATGACAAGCCTAAGTATTGGCTTGAGTCTCACAAAGTCTTAGAAGAAGCTTTAGAAAGAAGACTATGTAAAGTTCACTTGTGAACTACCTCTTGTAACTTTTGAAGAGTTTACTTAATGTAAAAGTAAGAGAATCTTAAGTGGTTGAGTCCACTTGATCAAGAATGGAAAGAGGAGCCACAAATTCGTGATTTGTGGTAGGTAGAGAATCAAATCAATCATTGATTGATTGGAGAGTGATTGAGGGAAGTTAGCCTCCCAAACTCAACTATAAATAGATGGCAGTTTTAGTCGTGGCTAGAGAGACCTATGTGAAGGCCTCCAAGAGCTGAGCTTTATGCCATATCAAGGTGTGATTACAAGGCACACATATGTATCAGTAAGTCATTGTATTGTACAAGCAATATACTTTCATTTTCATGATTATTTGAGTTCATCTTTCCATGTTCTTGTGAAGTGTACTACTCACTGCCATTACTCTCAGTTTTCTCAGTCAGCTTGCAGAGATGTTTTCTCTGAGCTTGGTGCATCATTTTCAGTGATTTAACTTGGTAAAGTTAGCTCTATAAGTCTACTAAATGCTCATAAATTTTCATGTCATTTGGATGTTGCAATCTTCAGTTATGTTCATTTGAAGTCAACAGGGTCTGTTCATCTTCACCTCTCTGTCAGGTACCCGACTTTTTCACTCATCTTGTCAGAGGTGTTTCTCAGGGGTTACTTATCCAAATTCCGTGATTTAAAGCTTTTTGGATTCAGCTTACTGTCTAGTATAACCATACAAAGTTTCCTAATCATTGGATTTCTAAAGTTTGAGTTATGATGATTTGTCTGCTCACTGGTCTATTTCTGTAGCAGCCCGTGAAAATGGGGATGATGTCATCACTTGTTAAAACTCATTCTCAGTGTGTGCTTTGTTATTTTTGATGAGATTACTCTTGAAAGTTAGCTCTTTAAGCTAACTAGACTTACCCAAGAGGAATTAAGCTAATTAATGCTGTGCTCAGAGAATTATGTAAAACACTGGACAGGTGTATGAACCAAGAATAGCAAGTTTTCACCTCTGAGCTAACTCCAACTTATCTGTTTTGATCTATCTTTTTGAGAGTGATCTTCCAAGGTACATAGGGTGTCTAATACATCCATTGGCAAGCTAAAAGGGCCCACCATCTACTCCTGGAGTTCATTTGGCTGGTGTAGATCAAGGATTTTGCAACACCTCTTCATCTTCAAACACATACTTATCCATCTCTTCACACGTATATGTGTGTGTATGTTTATATGTGTGTATGCATTCATGTATAATTATGTGTATATCTATATATGCATGTATTTATATGTATATATTTATGCATGTATATATATAAATAGATAGAAAATTGAAAATTATGCATTAATAGTGCCGAAAGAGATACATTACTGCATCCAAAATGATTTTGAAGATTGAGAATAAGTAAGCTTGCACTTAGTCCTATCAAACAACTTCCTTCATGTACATGCTTTAGACATTCCTCTCGAAGATATTTCTCATTTTTAGAAATAGAAATGCTCTCACTGTCATTTTGATACCAATCCTCAATAAAATCTGCCACACCATCATCTTCATAATTGTCGCACAAATCTTGTAATTTATCTTTTTTTGAATATAGATATTTCAACCTTACATATTCCACATGAGCACTTTTGCATAGCCTCCTCTTAGAAGCTTCTGATAAATGAGGTCTTACTGGCAATTGTGAATGGTGTGGAGGAATATCATCAACATCATACGTTGGAATCTACACACATGAATAAAACTCATTAGTATTCCATAAATGAATAAAAAGTAAACTTTAAACATAAAATTAAATATATAAGTTATTAAATATGGATAGAAAATTTTCATTCTCTCTCTAGTTAAAAGGTGCTCTTGGAGGTCTACGCCATCCATAATTCACTAATAATTCATCACTAGCATGTAATGTAGTAATAGCATTGACAACTATGTATCTGGATACATCTCTACTGATGTATGGTGATTCATGACTATTTTCACGCTCCTCAAATGTGCAATTAGTCCTTGAACTATTATGTAACCCTCGACTACTATTTATTAAACTTGCTATATTTCCATGCGTGTAAGGTCTTCCATCAATATATAATCTTTCATTTTTTGCATGGAAATCCTTCTACTAGTAAGCGATGCTGCATTCAAGCATATTCCATAAGTACTCATGCTTTTAACATAGCGTGCAAGTTGTTGCCGATCTCCCCATCCATATATAGGACCACAAAATGACATAAGAGTGACTTCAGAGTTCGGCGGCACATACAAATCCTCTACAATAAAGAGACCATGACTAGTATTAGTAATAGTGGATGGAGCGATCATATAGCAATTACCCCAAAAGTTGAAAACCTCTCCATCTTAAGGAAGTGTTCCTCTATTCCATCCTCCATATCTTCTTCTATCATATGTTTGTACTAGAGAACGATCATGAGCTCGCAATGGATAATCTCCAACAGTTTTAGTCTCTAAACCAGGAGGTAGAGGATTTCTAGAAACCTTTGCTTGTAATTGATGAACAACAAGCCCATGATGTGTACGAGGTATATTAACATTATGGAAATTCTTATCATCATCATCATCATCGATCAAGTATTCTTGTATATTATCAGTAATTTGATTTCATATATGGTTTTTAAATAAAATAATGACATTAATTTATAGAAAAAATACATACCCAAGCATTATCACGTTGACCAGGTGGTGGTGCACGCTCAAAAGTACCATACTTTGCCTCATGTTCAATACATTCCAATCGTGGTCTTTGATACATGCCATAGAAAGAGTTACACCAACATATAATATGCTCTTGATAATAAAATTCATCATAATTCCTATCGAAGGACACGTGAAGTCGTTGCATGGGTAGGAGGTGGTGGAGTGCCCTCTCATTGATCAGAATCTAGTTATAACAAGAAACAAAGAAATATATAAGTTATGTATCTATCAAATATATTTAAAGTTTAAAGTTTGATATACTTGCAGTACATAGTCCTTGCATGATTAGGAGACAGTGGTGGAGTTCCATCTGATTGATCAAAATCTACAAATAATGGTTTTTGATATTAATAATCTCATTATTTACATACATAAACATTCACATATACATACTTACATATGCACACATATTCACATATACACATTTACACATACACACATATTCACATATACACAAATATACATTATTGTGGGATAAATGCATGTATTTTGTATGAATGAGTGGATATGCATGCATGTGTATGTGTGTACATATATATGTGGATATGTATATGTTTGTTTATGTTATATGTATGTATATGTGTATATGTATGCATATATGTATATGTATATGTTTGCATGCATATGTGTATGTGGGTATGTGTATGTGTATGTGTGTGTATATATGTGTATGTATTTTGATTCTTTTTTTCTGTTTGAGATTAAATTAACAGGAGCTATTGTATGGTGGAAAAAAATAAGAGGGGACCTAACATACCACCTGAGACATGGCAGTTTTTTCGGAGACAGCTACCTCTTCAAGAGCCATTTCCTAAGCAGAAGATATACAAATTAATAGTTTATATTTATAATTCTCCTATATTTTATTAATTTTTTACATTTAATTTAGGTATTTCTTTTTTCTTTAAATAAACAGGCTATTGCAAAGAAGACAGTTGACTCGGGCCACACATTGCACCTAGGGAAAATGGGCCATCATGGTTTTATAGCTACATTTGTAAGTATATGTGTTATTGTGAGTCTATTTTTTATTTTAGTTAAAATGCAAGAAACTAATCTTTTTTATTTGTTTCAATGCAGCGAAAGGATTATGGCCGATATCCTGTGAAACATGAGAGAATATGCTACACATTTTGGATATCAACGTTTGAGCGAGTATATGTGAGATCATCCTGATACATTTGTGAGTATTATTAAGTTTTATATAATTATTTTATTTTTATGGATGTTTTAATTATTTTACCTATTTATGTTTTTTATATGTAATACTGGAGTATTATGGAGAGGTAGATATGGAGGAGGTGGAAAGACAGACATAGGAGAGACGATCTCGATTGTCACAGGGTGCTCACATAGATACATCAGATCATGCGGATGATCGTGATGATGAGGATGAGGATGAGGATGATCATGATGCTAATGATGATGATGATGATCATGATGATGATGATTAGGATTCTTGATTATGACATTGGATATGTATTTACATTGATATATATATATATATATATATATATATATATATATATATATATATATATATATATATATATATATATATATATATATATATATATATATATATATATATACATATATATATATAATCTACATATTGTTCATTTTAGTTATGTTTTGAATTGTGTGTATGCTATTAAGTAATGAAAAGTTTTGTTCTATTGATTGTTATTATTGTTTATATTAAGCATGTGTTTTATTACTTTAACTATATAATTAATTCATATTTATGTGTGCTTGTGTGTATATAAAATGTATATATGCACATGTAGGTATATATCTATATGTGTAAGTATGTCTATATGCATGTATATGTATGTATCTATGTATATATGTGCATGTATGTATGTGCATATGTATATGTGTATATGCATGTATCTCCATGTGCATGTGTAAGTGTCTATGCGGATGTATGTGAATGTGCATGTGCATGTGTATGTATGTATATGTATGTATGTATGTGCATGTATATATGAGTAGTATGTGTGCGTACGTATGTGGATGTGTTTGTAATATGTGTGTGTATATGAATGTATGTACATATGTATGTGTATATGCATGTATGTGCATGTGCATGTGTAAGTGTATATGTGTATGTATGTGTATGTGCATGTGCATGTGTACGTGT
Source organism: Ceratopteris richardii (assembly GCA_020310875.1). Taxonomy (NCBI): domain Eukaryota; kingdom Viridiplantae; phylum Streptophyta; class Polypodiopsida; order Polypodiales; family Pteridaceae; genus Ceratopteris; species Ceratopteris richardii. Next base: position 111,268,198 of record CM035415.1, read on the forward strand.
GTGTATATGTGTGTATGTGCATGTACATAAGTGTATGTGTGTATATGTGTATCTTCATGTGCATGTGTATGTGTGTGTATATGTATGTGCATGTATATGTGTAAGTGTATGTGTATATGTGTATGTGCATGTATATGCATATATGTATGTAAGTGCATGTGTGTGTATGTGTATATGGGTGTGTACATATGTGCATATATATGTGTATATATGTGTATGTGTGTGTATATATACATATGCACATATGTATGTGTATGTGTATAAATATATACAAGTGTATGTATGTGTATGTGTATAAACATATACAAGTGTATGTATATGCATGTGTATATTTATGAAACATGCATGTGTGTGTGGATGCATTTCCATTTGCATCCATGTGCGTGCATGTGGATGTGCATATACATGTATTTAAGTATATGTTAATGTGTGTATGTGTATGTATATATGCAATAATGCATGCATTCAAGTATTTTTATGTGGTTGTAGAAATGTTTGTGCATATGCATGTGTATGTGTGTGTGTATGTGTAAACATATGTGCACATGTATGTGTGTGTATGTGCATGTGTATATGCATATATGTGTGAACGTGCATCTTCATCATGTATAAGTGTATATGTGCATATCAACGTGTCAGTATGCTAACTAATGAAAATAACACAATTCAAATCATATACAAAGAATGGAAATTGTACTTACAATAGTTAGCCATATTTTTTGCTTCCTTAGCTTCTTAAATAACCTACAATAAAGAGAGAGAGAGAGAGAGAGAGAGAGAGAGAGAATTCAAAGAGAGAAAGAGGTAGAAAGAGAGAAACAGAGAGAGAGACAATAAGATAGAGATTAGACAAAAGAACAATTTTGCAAGCAATTGTTCAGCTCATAAGCGCAACACAATTGCGAACGTTGGAGAGCTCTTCAATCAAATTCATGAAGATGCCGATTGAAGAGCGTCCAACATTTTAATTTTTTTCATAAAAAAGCCATTGTGTAAGCAATGGTAAGGCATCGTAAATGCCACTACAATTGGTGTCACATAAGCAACGTTAATTACCATCGCTTATGCAATGCAAATTAGCATCACTTATGCGAAACTTTTTAAAATCGTCACTTTAGCGACGCTCAATGTGAGCATCACACATCCTATCACGCCACACGTCGATAAAAATATCATATTACTCATTGTTTAACCGATGATCCATGCTCATGCTTCTTGCGATGCTTTTTGCAATTTTATAGCGAAAAAATTGTGTCACATTAGTCATCGTTATGCGCCCGTATTCCTTGTAGTGGTTCCCTAAAAAATTGGGGGTAAGATCTGATTTGCTAAAGTTATTTCTTAGAGCATAGTTTATCATTTTAAATGATTCCACTTGCAATCATTAGCTATCTAAGCTAATTCAATTCCCCCAAAAGGAATTTAGCCAATTATTACTATGTTGTGAGCTCTCAGTAAAAAAACTAGCAAGTGTATGGACTAAAATAGCAAGTTTTGAACACTAGTTATTCTTGAACTAGTCTGTTTTGAACTAATTGTTTCAAATATCAATTCCAAAGTACATAGGTAATTTCTTGGTGTCATTTGCAAGATAAAATGGCCTACTTTATAAGTCTGAAGTTAGGGCTCGTACAAAGCAGGTTTTAGTAGTACCACATCACTTCCTTGAGGTATCCATCCATCTCTTCACACAGTGGTATTAGAGCAAGTTGAGGTAAAATGGGAGATGGTTTCTCTTGTTTCATTGACAAATTGGACATCAATAATTATCCTGCATGGTCTTTGAGGATGAAAACCTATCTACAAGGAAGAAGTCTTTATGGATACATATGAGGAGACGAGGAGATGCCCACATTTAGAAGCAAAGATCAACCTACAAGAGAGGAGCAAGAAAGACTCAACTCATTGTGTGCCAAAGATGCTTTAGACAGGTCCTATCTACTTAAATTTTTAGCCAGGTCATATCTACTTGAATCTTTAGCCAAGTCATATCTACTTAAATCTATCTTTGACTTCCTTCTTCCTTGTATTAGGAATTGCAAAACTTCCCAAGAGACTTGGGATACTTTGTCTTCATACTTTTCCTCCAATACAAGAGCTAGGAACAATCAATTGTGGATGGAGTTTACAACTCAAAAGAAACTACCTAAGAAAAATGTTTCAGAGTATGTGACCAAGGTGAAGGATGTGGCTGATCAGTTGGCAAGCATAGGAGAGGAGATTGAAGAGGAGCAATATTGAGATAGATAATCAATGGCATCAAGGCAGATGATAAGTGGGAATCCTTTACAACTGTAATGGATCTTTATATGGATATGCAAAACCCTGATCTAACCACTCTCATGGGACAACTCTTCACCCATGAGGCCAAGATCAACAAAAATGCTGAACCATCAAGAGGTAACAATTGTTTTGCCATCTATACAGATAAAGGAAAGCCTAAGGATAAAGGAAAGAGCAAAAAGTTTGAAGATGAAGGTGCTCCTTCTCAAGCTAACTATGCACGCAGAAGAAGGAATTCAAGAGGAAGGGGTAGAGGAGGTAAGCAAGGTAGGGGGAGACCTTTCAACTCTTCCCCATGCAATATATGTGGACTATCTAATCACACAATAGATGAGTGCTATAGGAACTTCAAGACTAGAGAGGAAGAGGATTCCAAAAGAGGAAGATTCAGTCATAATCAAGGTTACAACCATGGCTACAACAACAAATATCAACGAGGATACAAATCAAGAAAAGACTTCAATAATTATACAGAGGATCAAGAGGATTCTCTTCTCGTTATGAACATTACCTCAAAACAAGGTACGAATGATTAGCACCTCTTTTATATTGACTCAAGTTGTTTAAACCATGTAGAAGACAATATAGCTCTCCTTTCTGATCTTGAAGAGCCCAAGAGAAAGCATCGAGTGCAAATATGTGATGATACCAAGCACTCAGTTGTCAAGGTAGTAAATGTCAAAACTTTTGATGGGAATATGAATCTGCTGAGTAGAGTTCTTTATGTACCTACTATCACAAATAATTTGATGAGTGTTCGACAGATAATGGAAAAGGGTTTGCAGGTTAGGTTCAATAAATTTGGAGCCTTTGTGGAGGAACCCCAACATGGATTCAGGAGAATTGCAAAGGGGGAGAAAATAGGTAGATTGTTTACATTTGAGCTTGAGGACACTAGAAATATTGTGCTTTATAATTACAAGGATCAGACCTTGTCCGAGTTAGAGATATGACACAAAGGACTAGGACACATTGTTGAGAGATTATTGAAATAGATATGTAGAGATCAATGTGTACTTGGGATACCTAATGTATCGAAGCAACATATGATCTATAAATGTGGTGCATGTCAGTTTGGTAAATCACATAGGTTTACAAAGAAAGGCTATATGCATGAGGATTATTTGAAACTTGTGCACACATATGTGTGGGGACTAAGCAAGGACCCTTCAATTTCAGGCTCAAGGTACTATGTGACATTTATTGATGATTTCAATAGGTGGACTATCTTGTATTTCATGAAACATAAGGATCAAGTGTTCAGTTGTTTCAAAAAGTATCTTGCACTTGTGGAAACTCAAACAGGGAAGAGTTTAAAGAGGATAAGGTCAGATGGAGGAGCTGAATACTTCTCGAATGATTTTGATGCATTTTTGCACGAGAGAGGTATCAAGAGAGAGATCACAACTAGATATACTCTTCAGCAAAATGGAGTAGCAGAGAGGAGGAACAGATTAATTGTGGAAGCAGATAGATCTATGCTAAATGAAAAGAAGTTGCCTAATTACTTGTGGGCAGAGGCTGTTTCTACTGCCACTTATGTTATTAATAGGTTACCCTCTAAGTCCCTTGATGGGATGACCCCCTATAGGCATGTAATGCTAGGAGACCATTACTTTAACATTGCAGAATATTTGGTTTTGTTGCTTATGTGCATGTTCCATCTCAAATAAGAGGTAAGTTAGACCCTAAGGTAGAGAAATGCATCTTCATATGGTATGATATAAATCAAAAGGGGTAGAGGCTTTATAATCCATCCAACAAAGGATTTATGGTTAGTAGAGATGTTGTGTTTGATGAGAATGACTCTTGGTTTGAAAGTGAATGCAAGAAGGTCAAAGTGCCATATGACCTGGAAGAAGAATTTCCAAGCCTACCAAGGAGGAGCCAAGCACAATTGAAGACATCAAATCAGATGATGAGGACACCATCAACTTGGAAGAGTTAAGAGCATGGAAATCAAAAGGCAAGGTCAAGATGAAGAGGTTGGAGGACATACCCGCGTCATTCAACCAAGCCTTAAGGAGATCACAAAGAGAGAGTAAGAAGCCAATCAGATATGGGTATGATACTTCATTAATCACTAAGCATTCTATTTATCTTGCTAAAGATTCATCACTTGAAGAAGCTTCTTCATACCAAGACGCAAGTACCGAAGCAGAATGGAAGGAGGCTATGGATGTAGAAATAAAAGCATTCCACGAGAATGATACTTGGGAGCTAGTACCCAAGAAAGCATCAATGAAGGTAGTTGGTTCTAGGTGGATTTACAAAATCAAAAGGAACTCAGATGTATCCATAAACAAGTACAAGGATAGACTTGTGGCTAAGGGTTTTGCACAAACCCATGTAGTAGACTATGAGGAAACTTTTTCACTAGTGGCTAAGATGCCAACCGTCAGAGTATTGGTAAGTGTAGCTGCATCTAGAAATTGGAATATGTATCAACTAGATGTGAAAAATGCTTTTCTCAATGGGTGGATTTCAGAGGAGGTTTACATGGCTCAACCTCCTAGCTATGAAGATCCAAGCAAGCTGAATCATGTATGCAAATTAAAGAAAGCCCTTAATGGTTAGAAGCAGGCACCTAGGGCATGGAACCATAGGCTATCAACCTATCTTCAAGACCAAGGATTCATGATGAGCAAGGCAAATTTTTCTTTGTTTATAAAGAGGAGTAACTCAGAAGTGATATATTTATGTGTATATGTGGACAACATCATTCTTACAGGTAGTGATGCCAATGGCATCAAACAAATCAAAAACTAGAGATGCAAGAGTTTAAGATTAGTGACCTAGGGTTAGTGAAATACTTTCTTGGACTTGAGTTGGTATACACTAACTCTCGAATCTACATCAATTAAAGGAAATATGTGCAGGACATGTTGAAGAAGTCCACTTGTAGGATGCAAAAGTAGCTAGCACCCGTATGGAAGTAAATCATAAATTGAGTGCTCATGAAGGTGATTTGCATGAAGACATTGTAGGCTATCAAAGCATAGTTGGGAGTCTAAACTATGCAACATTAACAAGGATTGACATATGTTAGGGAGTAAGTATTCTGAGCCAATTCATGCATAAACCTAGAGCATCTCACTTGGAAGATGTTAAAAGAGTTTTGAAGCACCTCAAAGGTACTCAAAAGAAAGGTCTTTACTTCCCATACACATCAGATTTGGACATAAAGTTGTACTCACATGTAGAGTGGACAGGATGTAAGGATGATAGAAGAAGTACTTCTGGCTATTTATCTTCTGCACATGATAAACCCATCTCATGGTCTTCTAAGAAGCAACCAACTGTTGCTTTATCTTCAACAGAGGCTGAATACAGGGGATTAGCAACTGCTACACAAGAAGCTATTTGGATTAGGTTACTCTACTCAAATTTGGGACTTCACACTCATTCACCAACGATCTTTGGTAATAATGTTAGTTCTTTGCATCTTGCAGCCAACCCCATGTATCTACAAATATGGAGTGTGCTGATTGTTAACCAAAGCACTTGATGGCACTAAGGTTCGTAGGTTTAAAACCATGATTCGATTACAAGATATTCAAGAAGATTGATGAAGAAATGCAAGCCAAGATTTTTGGCTTGAGGGGGAACTATTGGTGCAAATGTTCAAGCCTACACATTTGGCTTAGCATGGAAGACATTGTGTGGAACTAGCACTTGATGATTCATGTGAACTATAGCTTGTAACTACTTGATCATTTACCATTTTAAAACATTAATTCTTTGGAGAATCTTGTAAAAGCTTATAACTCATGGAATTAGGAAGAATATTAGCTACAACTTCAAGTTGAGGGAATATCTCCTAAATCAGTGGAGTCACGTTTAGAATGGAGCCAAAGATTTAATTCAAGATTCAAATTTAGCAGTAACACATACAAAAGACCTTGTAAAATCGCATGACAATACTACCTCATTTCAGAGCTCATTCTTTGAACACTTGTAGAACTTGAGTAGCTCACACTATAGCTCACTCAATTCACCAGTATTGAGCATTATTACAATGCCAATGACTCTGTACAATTATGTTCTATAATACATATAGCTCATTGATCATCTCTCTCTACTTCTCTACTATGATTACTCATAACAATCAACTTTTTCAGGTCATATCTCAATGAATACTCAACCATTTTACATAATATTTGGCTTGTTGGAACTAGGTTGATGTTTACTTTGTGCTGTAAAGATTTTAGGGCATTTGCTATAGGAATGAGTGAGAAATTGCCTTCGAAGTGCTCACTAGTCATCTATTGGTTATTCCCTATAAAATCGGGGGTAAGATTTGATTTGCTAAAGTTATTTCTCAGAGCATAGTTGATCATTTTAAATGATTCCACTTGCAATCATTAGTTATCTAAGCTAATTGAATTCCCCCAAAAGTAAATTTTCCAATTATTATTCTGTTGTGAGCTCTAAGTAAAAGTACAAGTAGGTGTATGAACTAAAATAACAAGTTTTTCAACACTAGTTATTCTTGACCTAGTCTATTTTGGACTAATTGTTTCAAATATCAATTCCAAAGTACATACGTATCTTCTTGGTATCAATTGCAAGATAAAAGGTTCTACTTTATATCTTTGAAGTGCATCAGGGCTGGTACAAAGCAGGTTTTATCAGTACCACCTCACTTCCTTGAGGTATCCATCCATCTATTCCAACATATCCTAACATGCCTTTGATTTTCCCAAGCCCTTTCTTGTATTGAGAGTGGCCCATGTTTACTTCCTCCTCAAGATGCCTCATCCTTCGATAAGGATTTTCCCTTATATCTCAACGAATGTTTTGAAGATTCTTCTAAGTACTAACCAAGATTTTTTGTTTCTTCATGACAGTCATCCTCGAGCAATCAGCCAATGAGGAGAGGCTGGAAAAGGTGTTGATATATCTAGGTAGTGATGTGTGTGAACACACTAGGACCGTTGGAGCACTTTTTTCCCTCTTTAGGAGGTTTTTTCCCCCGACTTGTATATATGCCTATAGACCTAACATGTTACTTATCTTTGTACATTCTAGTGGTAATACATTCAGTATTGTGTGTTGTGCTCCAAGCCTCTTCTTTTTCCTTCTGTTGTTCGCATGCTTCCAGAGATGTCTAACTCCAACAATTGCTATTAGAGCAAGCCTCTGCTTCATCTAGGGCATCGTTGACACCCCTCCGGTCACAGTCTCAGAATCACACGAAAGTTGGTGCGCATACTTAGGGTGATTAGGAGATCCAAACAACACTATCAAAGTGCTTTTGTAGGCTATTTCATTTTTTTGTGTCAAAGATATATACAGGTTCCGGTTCGCTAGTATAAGTGTCTCGAAGTTTGCTACAAGTTTAGCACAACTTGTTAGGGTACTTCTGTTCAACATTTTTAGATACATTCATTTTTTTGCATCAGGGTATTTGATTCAATGGCCATGGCTGAAACGAATGATGTATTTTGTATGTTGGCTATTGAGGATAAGTTGGACAATACAAATTAGCCATTGTGGGCTTATATGATGTGACATGTATTTTTTGCAAAAGGACTATGGAAAATTGTGCAGGGTATTGAAATATGTCCAATTACACTTGCAAATACATTCATTCATTTTTAGATACATTCATTTTTTTGCATCAGGGTATTTGCGTCAATGGCCATGGCTGAAAGAAATGGTGTATTCCGTATGTTGGCTATTGAGGATAAGTTCGACAATACAAATTACCCATTGTGGGCTTATATGATATGACATGTATTGTTTGCAAAAGGACTATGGAAAATTGTGCAGGGTGTTGAAATACGAATAGGAATCTAAAGAATATTGAAGTTGCTAATATTCTTTAGATTCATGTTCGTGCTGCAGTTCCTCTTGCACCTACTATAGAGCAATTTTTTTGGGATGGCAAAGATGCTCTAGCACATGCATTGATAGCTTTGTCTATCAAATGTGTGCCATTATTCCTCACATTCACTCTGGTAGAATAGCTAAGGATGCTTGGTATACACTTAGCACATTGTACCAGGTTAGGATTGAGGCTCGTGTTGCTTATCTCTGATAACAATTGCAGATTGAGCACATGAATGAAGGTGATTCTATGGAAATTGTTTTGATGAAGATGAAGGACTTGTGTTAAACTTCCTTTTATTATAGCTTGCTGCCGCTCCTATGGTGAGCCACGCGAGGCCGTCCTCCACTCCAAGACACACAGAGACTTATTCGATGTTGGTTCTCCACCTTGTCGCCGAGCTGACTTCTCTTTTTATGAATTCTCTTAAGTGAGTACTCACATAGGGGACTTCTCTTGAATCCCTCTCACTTTCTAAATACCATAATAAATAGAAGTGCATCCAAGTGATGCCATGTGGCACTCTTCCTATGAGGAGATTCAATCCTCATAAGCTATTGTGACATTTCCTTCCCCTTGAAAGCATTTTCGTCCTCGAAAATGTAGATGAAATGTCCGTAATGGTAGAAGAAAGTGCTCAGACTCCCCTGAACCCCATGTACTCTATGTACATGGTTATCTCTGTGTGTTGTTTCCCCATATCCTGCCCCTTAAGAAGCCTCATATGAGATCATCTCAAAGGTGGGAAACCGTCTCAGTAGTGCCTACTATCTCCCATGTACACTCCACCTCCAAACTATCACTCCCATAACATACAACATCATCCAAATGACCTAAGTCCATATGATGTATCCTGTATGGAGTAATAATATGAATAACAAGTGCAATGTGTCAAACTTATAAGCTTGACCGTACCTTAATGGAGATAATAGACCATAGGATCCTCTAAAATATGGAACAAATTCCCATAGCAAGTGAAAACCCATCTAAGACTAAATAATAGATTGCCCTCATAGCACTCTAGGTCTTCCTAACCTTGAGTGTAATCACAAGTAATGGTTTAACTTAACTATCTTGTGAACTATGAAAATCCATCATGTAGCTCATGGTAGTAAAATGCAACCTCTACATTTCACAAACCAAGAAGTCTGTGGTTTTTCATCCATTACCTATGGACTAAGTTCTATTGAAAGAGCATCTATCGGCACTTGTGCAAACTCTAATATTTCTCTTCCCTGTAGTTTGCCATATGAATGCAAAAAGCATTCCCTTTGAGATTCAGATAATCCTTAAGTACCCATCCTCCTAGCTGATGTTTACTCATCATACTCATGATGTAACACCAACTAAGAGTTTGGTATCCTAATAGGTTAGATATATCTCTATCTCCTATAAACTCTAAAGAGAAGATTCATAACTCTACTCCCAGTCTAAGTAATGTCAATTAATAGATCATCTCATCTAGTCAGAGACCATCACTGGAGTAACATAATTTCTCCTCTCGAGTCTCCATGTGAGACTCAATCTAACCCTCATGATTAACTGATCTCTTTCTTGTCTTTGATAGAAGAGTGCCACTTCTATCTAGACAACCTAAAAGTGAGAAAGTAAAACTCTCTCTCTCTCTATTCAATCTCTTCTAAGGAAAAGAGCTCTAGTAGTGGAACCTATTCCCTTTTCCCTTTCCCTTTGAAAGAGATTCTATTGAATCCAATTACTCTAATCATCTATAATTGAGAACATGCACATAAGTTCTCCATATTTTTCCTTCCAAAATAGTGGAGAAAGAGACTCCCATGTGAAGGAAAATTATAATGAAAAGTAGAATACATGAATTCCTTCTGAAATATAAACTAAGAGATGTTTTCTAAACACCTCTTCTATCTAAAGGAAAATATGCTCTATTCTTCTCCTATGAAGAAATCATAGTTTCCTTTCCTTTTTCTCTTTCAAAGAATAGGAGCTAAAGTGAGGGCTCTGAGCTAAAGTGAGATCTCTCATGGATCTCTGAGCTGATTCCCACTTTCTCCTTTCTTTAAAAGAGAAACTCATGAATTTATTTAGTCCTCTCTTCCATAACTAATGTATAATCCCTCATTACACATATTCCTATGAAGATGGAGAATAAATCTTCTGTAACTAATGAAGGTGTATGTACTGAAGAGTGGAGAAAATAAATTCCTAATAAGGGTCAACGCCCTCTACTAAAATGGTCAGCAATGATGTGACATGATACCGTAAACACATGTGTATCCATAGTAAAGAACTATCTCTACGAAGCATACTCTTTGCATGGATCTATACGATCCAATTAAACTGATGGAATTATCCTTCCTGAAAAACTCAAAATGAGTATGTGATACCAATGGTGATAAAATCACCTATCACATTCTCTACTGGAAGAATAAATCTTCTCTAATCTATGAAGGATAATTCCTAATCCTAAGGAGATGTCTACTAAGAGCTCTCCTCTGATCTAGTGAGATATGACGACATGAATGATGAGTCCTTTTCGTCCTGGCCATAGAAGAAGAGTGCTCAAAGGGAAGTCGTTTCCACCGTCCCATACTAGTGAAAACTTCTTCCAATTCACGGTGTCAATCCTACACTAAACCAAATATATATTACATATATATGGAATATATAGGTGGATTCGAATGAATCCCATATCCTTAACTCATATCTGTGGACTCAAATGAGTCCCATGTCCTCGAACTAGTTAGTTTGGTTCTAGTCAATATGTGACAATGGATATCCCTTTCTGTTCCAAACTAACTTGTTCCTAGGTACCAAGACTAAGTCTAAGTACCTGTTTTTAGATCCCGATATACATATATATGTGGATAATGAGTTCTCCTATGCGCAAGGGAAGTGTGTAGTGAGCCCTTGTATGTCCAGCACTTGGACAAACATTTGCACCTTAGATAGATTGCTGCTCTCAATACAAAACTCAAATGGACTTGAGACTTTATTCAATCAAAGTAGACAAAAAGAGCTTTCTAACAAGATATAAATGACTTAATTTGGACAAGTTTTGATTAGGAAACACAACTGTCAAAGATGAACTACTTGTCCACACAGATATGCTAAAGAACTGGGCTTCACTCTCGGACTGATAACTCTCTGAATATATATCCTTTGAGAAAGATATTTGGAACAGAGAAAATAGACACAAGTAGCTTTCCAACAAGATAAAAAACAAGTAATTTGGATGAGTTTCAATCAGGAAACGCAACTCACCAAGATAGACCACCTGCACACATAAGTACACTGTAAAATTGGACTTTACTATATGACAGATATCTCACAGAATATAAATGATCTCAATGAGATATTTGAGACACTGAACGTAGATACCAAGAGCTTTCCAACAAGACACAAATCATGTGATTTGGATATGTTTTGGTCGGGAAAATTAACTGACCAAAATAGACTACCTATCTACACAGGTATACTCAAAAACTGGACTTCACTCTTTCACTCATATCTCACAAAGTACATAAGCTTTCAAAAGGATATTTGATATGCAAAAAGTGCACAAAATAAGATTTCCAATGAATGTTTAAACGCACAAAATGGTTACATATGCATTGAGATATGAGCTCTGCAACAGAGCTGTGTACAAACTAATGTGCGGCTGGAAGGAGTCTAAGGGAAGCCAAAATGACAAAATGGCCAGATCCGACTACTGGGAGCTCTTGCCTCTTTCTCTCCTTGTTTTGAATGTGCTCCCACTTCACTTTTATAACCAATGAGCATGTGAAGAAGTTTGTGCCTTCTTCTTAACTCACCACTTTCTCCACTACATGCTACTAACTACAAGGCAAGATATTGTATCTCTTACTCATCATGAATTTTGACTAGAATTTTTCTTTTATTATTTTTTCATTTTTTTCCTCCACTTTTTCTTTATCTTTATATTTGGTAAATTTATCCAAGCATGGCTCATATGAAAATGAGCTTGTACATTTATCTTCAACACTCCCCCTCAAGCTCATTTGGGAGTTATCTTCATCCATGTCCTTCAATTTTATCGCATCCTTGAAGCCTTTGAGTTTAGAAGCATCCAAGAACTTTGTAAATATATCTGCAACCTGCTCTTTGGTTCTGATGAACTTCACCTCCACATATTTGCTCAACACCTTCTCCCTTACATAGTGGTAGTGGATCTCTATGTGCTTGCTCCTTGCATGAAACATAGGATTGCTTGCCAAGTAAATACTTGACATGTTATCACCGTATATAGGGATGGTTCCAACTTGCACTCCAAGATCAACCAAAATCTTTTTAATCCACATTGCTTCACATGTGGCAAAAGCTAATCCTCTATATTCAGCCTCCATAGATGAAAGTGCAATAGTAGGTTGTTTCTTTGAGCTCCATGTGATAGGTTTGCTTGCTATCATGAACACATAACCTGAGGTTGATCTTCTATCTTCCTTTGAGCCTGCCCAATCAGCATCACTAAAGCCTTTGACCTGCAATTCTTCATCAAACTTGTAAAAAAAATCATGATTAACTGTATGCTTTATGTATCTCAACACTCTCTTGGCTGAATTTAAGTGTTCACTTATCGGGGCTTGCATAAACTGAGAAAGTACACCAACAACATAAGACAAATCAGGTCTTGTAATGTTTGCATAGATCAATGATCCTACAATGCTTCTGTATGTCGTTACATCTTCCAATGGTTCTCCATCATTTGAACAAATCTTTGTATTTGTGTCCATGGGTTGAGTGAGTGGTTTGCATTCACTCATTCCAAATCTGAAAAGAACATCCAACAGGTACTTCCTTTGCATCAAGTAGATGCCACTCTTTCCATAAACAACTTCAATTCCTAAAAAATATTTCAGCTCCCCAAGATCTGAAATTTTAAACTCCTTACCAAGCTTCCTTTTGATATCTTTAATCCCTGTAACATCGTTTCCTGTTATGATGAGGTCATCGACATATATGCAAATATATACCTCTCTATTTTCTTCCTTCTTCATGTACAACGAAGGATCTGCACTACTTGGGTTGTATCCACACTTAGATACTCTACCAATCTCTGATTCCATGCTCTTGTTGCTTGCTTCAAGCCATAAAGTGCCTTCTTCAACCTGCAAACAAAATCTGGATGGTTTTCATCTTCAAATCCAACCGGTTGACTCATGTATACCTCTTCTTGTAGTTCTCCATTGAGAAAGGCATTTTTGATGTCGAGTTGATATAATGGCCATCTCCTTGAAGCACCAATTGTTAGGGTTCTGATAGTTCCCATCTTTGCATCAGGGCTGAAAACTTCATCATAATCTATGCCTTCTGTTTGTTTAAATCCTTTGGCAACTAATCTAGCTTTATATCTAGCTAGTGAACCATCAGCATTCCTCTTTACTTTAAACACCCATTTGTTTGGAACAATCTTCATACCTTCTTTCTTTGGCACTAGATCCCATGTGTGATTATCTTTGAGAGCTTTGATCTCCTCTTTCATAGCTTGCTTCCATTCCTTTTGTGTGCAAGCTTCTTCATATGTCTCAGGCTCATTGTCTTTGATAACCTGCATCATGTATGCGAAATGTGTCGCCATAAAACTATCATAACTCAACCTTTGAGTTGGATACCTTGTCCTTGAAGATCTTCTTTCATTGCCTTTAGAGAGTTGCTTCCTTAACCTATTTAGCTTTACCATCGGAGTGATTACCTCTTCATATTCTTCTTCACTTGCATCTACCTCACTGTTTGGAGTAGCACTTGCCTCTTTGGCTCTACTATGAGCTGAATTTGGAGACAAAGAATGACTCCCCCTCCATGTTGAACATTCTTCATTTGATGTAGATGCCTCTGGACCTGAAGCCTTTGTGCTTGATTGTTGAGCTTCTCTTTGATTTGTTCCTGCATAATCATCACAATCTTCTTCAAGAACCTTTTCCTTTCCTTTATCTTCATACCATGGTCTTAGTTCATCAAAGACCACATCTCGCAAGACTCTTAATTCCTTTGTTCTAGGGTTGTAGCACTTGTATCCTTTTTGCTCCATCGAGTAGCCGATGAAAATGCATTTTTCTGACCTTGGTTCCATCTTTGTTCTAACTTCTTGTGGAATGTGAACAAAGCAAACACATCCAAACACTTTGAGGTGTGTAAGATTAGGTTTCTTACCGGAATATACCTCTTCTAGAGTCAAGTGATGTATTCCTGATATTGTGCACCTATTCATCAAGTAAATGGTGGTTGTGGTAGCTTCAGCCCAATAGTACAATGGTACCTTCATCTCATTGAGCATGCATCTTGCAATTTCAACAATTTGCCTATTTTTCCTCTCAGCTACTCCATTTTGTTGTGGTGTATACCTACAAGTGAATTGCCTTTTGATCCCATTCTCTTGTAGAAAATCTGAAAATTCTTTGGAGAAGTATTCTTCTCCACCATCGGACCTTAAGGTTTTGATAGACCTTCCTGTTTCCTTTTCAACTTCAGCTTTGAATCTTTTGAATATAGAAAACACCTCTAATTTTTGCTTCATACAAAACATCCATACCTTTCTTGAGTGATCATCAATGAAGGTGACAAAAAATCTATTACCAGCCATTGATGCCTCTTGGGTTGGTCCCCATACATCCGTATGTATCAAGTCCAAGACATTTGGAGCCACATAATTGCTCCTCTTGAATGGTTGCCTCGTTTGCTTTCCTAGTTGACAAGCTTCACCTAACTCATGTAGTCCAATGCTATCAAATTTTGGAAGACCTCTTACCACTTCATGTTTACTCATGTCCTTCAACTTTGGAATGTTGATGTGTCCTATTCTTTTGTGCCATAAGTCCAGCTCTGAAATCTTCTTGTTCCCACATTGAATGTACATGACCTTTTCATGTGGATGTTGGACATCCAAAGTGAACATCCTTCCTTCTCTTCTACCTCGAGCAATGACCTTGAAGCCTTCCTTTGGATTCTTTATGAAGCACCCATTCTCATTGAATATGACATGATAGCCCTTCTCTACCATTTGTCCTACTGAAATCAAGTTCTTTGAAATTGTAGGAACATGAAGAACATTAGATAGTACCTTTGCTCTACTTGTATCTCCAAGCCTTATATCTCCAATGTGTTCAATCATGTGTTGAGTATCATCACCTGTTTCAACACATCCTTTTCCACTTGGTACCTGTAGATTAGTGAACAGACTTCCTTGGCATGAAATATGGTTACTACAACCTGAATCAATGTACCGTTTTTTGTCATCTTCACAAGAGCTTCTATACTCATGTCTCATTGCAAGTAGTGTGTCCTTGCTTCCTTCACTTGAGGTGCTTGCATAGTTGCTTTGGTTCCTTTGATTGCCTCCATTTGGTCTTCCATTCTTCAGCCAACAATCACTAGCATAGTGTCCTACTTTACCACAATGATAGCATGTTATACCTTTATGAGAATTGTAGGAGCTTCGACCTCTTCCTCTACTTCTACCTCGACCTCTTCCTTGTGCGTTGGCATTTGATGCATCCTTGTTGTCTTCCGAATTGTTTTGATTGTAGTTGGAGTGGTTGTGACCTCTTCCCTTTCCTCTTGAGCCTCCTCTTGAGTTTCTTCCTTTACCTCGACCTGCATATAACATTTGGTTGTGGCTGTCCTTTCCTTTGGGGCCACCAAAGCTAAGCTCTTCTGTGACAAGATGAGGGATTAGTTGTTCAAAACCTGGATATGCATCTTTCAAGTTAATGGAAGTTATAAAAGGCTTCCATCTTTCATCTTCTCTTAAGCCATTGAGAGTATAACACACAAGATCTTCGTCTTCAACCGTTGTGCCAATAGAAGCTAAAGCATCGCTTAGCTCCTTAATCTTCAAAGTATATTCAGCTATGGATTGACTCGAACTTTTCTTGATTGTGTTCAACTCATTCTTGAGTTGAAGTTTCCTAGCTTTGGTATTTGTTGAATACATCCTTTCAAGAGCTTCCCAAGCATCCTTAGCTTTCTCTAGATGTTGAATATGACTTACCATGGCATTAGTAATGACTTGCGAAATGAGGAACATGACTCTCCTATTCCTCTCCTCTCATTCTTTTGCTTGCCTCCTTTGGACTTCGGTGGCCATAGCTTGATTGATTTGAGGTTGAGCATCATAGCCGCTCAAAATACCCCATAAGCCTTTCCCCATTATGTAGTTGGTCATTCTAAACTTCCAACGGGATAGTTATCCTTGTCCAACTTCTCTAATTGTTGACCCAAGTCAGCCATTGAAGAGTATCAAAGACTTTGAGAGTTACCTCGAATAATTATAGTCCTTTGCTCTTGCGTTTGTGAAGCTCCTTCTTGTTTTGTAGCTCCTCTTTTGCTTTGCTTCACCTCCAGCTCTGTTGATGAAGCTTCAGCACCAAGTTTGCTCTGATACCAACTGTGGAGAATGAGTTCTCCTATGCGCAATGGAAGTGTGTAGTGAGCCCTTGTATGTCCAGCACTTGGACAAACATCTACACCTTAGATAGCTTGCTGCTCTCAATACAAAACTCAAAATGGACTTGAGACTTTAGTCAATCAAAGTAGACAAAGAGAGATTTCTAACAAGATATAAATGACTTAATTTGGACAAATGTTGATTAGGAAACACAATTGTCAAAGATGAACTACCTGTCCACACAGATATGCTAAAGACCTGGGCTTCACTCTCGGACTGATAACTCTCTGAATATATACCCTTTGAGAAAGATATTTGGTATAGAGAAAGTAGACACAAATAGCTTTCCAACAAGATAAAAAACAAGTAATTTGGATGCGTCTTGATCAGGAAACGCAACTCACCAAGATAGACCACCTGTACACATAAGTACACTGTAAAACTAGACTTTACTATATGATAGATATCTCACAGAATATAAATGATCTCAATGAGATATTTAAGACACTGAAAGTAGATGCCAAGATATTTCCAACAAGAAAAAAAGCATGCAATGTGGATATGTTTTGGTTGGTAAACGTAATTGACCAAAATAGACTACCTATCTACACAGGTATACTGAAAAACTAGACTTCACTCTTTCACTAATATCTCACAAAGTACATAAGTTTTCAAAGAGATATTTGATATGCAAAAAGTACAGGAGATAAGCTTTCCAATGAATGTTTAAACGCACATACTTTGCTACCTCTTTTTATAGGTGGACACTCTAGTGCTAGTCCTAATGAGGCAACTTCTCAACCTTTACAGGTTTCATGTGATGATGCAGATCATTCCATTTCTGATGGAGATTTGCAAGATGCACTTGTTGATGAGAGATATGATATTGAGGAGGAAAAAACTATGCCAAAATGGCTAGTGCATACTTTGCGTGATAGCAAATTAGGTGCACCTTTGTCATATCATACTTGATCAGGCTCTCATAGTGCCTCTTTTGCATCATATTGCTATGCTATGGCTGCCTCTAGTCTTTGTGATGAGACTGAGCCTGTTTTTTTTTATGAAACACAAAATTCTAAACATTGGATGGTTGCAATGTAATATGAATATGATGCTATCATGAAAAATGGTACCTGGTCTTTTTGTGAATTGCCTCCTAGCGAGAAGGCCATTGGCACTAAGTGGGTGCCACTCTAGTGTCACAAGGAAGGAGATAAGGATGAGAGCTCACACACACACTCTCACTCTCAAGGAGAAGCACACACACAGATTAAGGCAAGGAAGAATGATCTTCTTCTTCTTCTTCTATAAAAATGAATGTACAAGAATGACCTAAAAACAAGAATACAACAAGTGCAATATATAAAGATCAATACATAAGGAAAAACCTAATGTCCGCGAATGAGTGAGTTGGAAAGGAACAAATGTGCCAGCACTCTCGATAGATAAATCTAATAAAGCTCAATGAAGTATCCCTTACATATACCGGCCTGACCACTATACATGTCAGAGAAATGAAAAACTAATATGTGTCATCCTGGATCATCACATGTTGAGCTTGATATCTCAACACTCCCCCTCAAGCTCAACGCCATATCCTGTAATCCAAGCATCTCTCGAAACTTCTTCAACTTCTCAACTCCAAGTGCTTTAGTGAAAATATCAACAACCTGCTCATTTGCTCTCACATAAACAAGATCAATATCACCTGCTAATACCTTCTCTCTAATGAAGTGATAATGCACCTCGATATGCTTTGTTCTAGCATGGAAAACAAGATTCCTTGCTAACTGTATGCTGCTAAGATTATCACAATAAATAGTGATAGCCTTTTGCATTTCCACAATGCAAGTAGCATTTCTAGCCATGATGCCTCACATGTTGCCATTACAGCACGTCTATACTCAGCCTTTGTACTCGACAAAGCAACAGTGGGTTGCTTCTTGCTGCTCCATGTAAAAGCTGCACTCCCAAGCGAGAACAGAAAATCACTTGTAGATTATCTATCTGGAATGTTACCAGTCCAATCTGCATCAGTGTATCCATAAATCTGCAAATCTACACCAACATCATAAAAGAATGCATAATCCAAAGTAGCACTCACATAACGTAGAGTGCGCCTCAGAGCATCCAAATGTGGCTTCCTCGGAACCTGCATAAAGTGGCTTTCAAGTCCAACATTATAACTTAGATCAGGCCTTGTAATTGTGAGATATATAAGACCCCACAATTTTCCTGTACATAGTAGCATTTTCCAATGCTTCACCTGATGTAGTATCCAACTTCAAATTCTAATCTAATGGCATAGAAATTGGCTTACAATCAGCCATACCATATTTTTGCAGCATATTCAAGGCATATTGCCTTTGTGATATCCATATACCTATTTCTGTATGTATAAACTCAATGCCCAACAAATACGTAGCACACCAAGATCTTTCATGTCAAATTCCTGCATAAGAAGTTGCTTTACCTATTTGATGCTTCCTTCATTATCACCACCTACAATCAGGTCATCAACATAAATGCCATTCTATAGCAATTCACAACACGACAAAACACTACAAGCAGCACTTCTGCTTGAACACTATCGCACTATGACGTGACAGTTCGATCTCAGAAAAACATAATTTTTGTGTATCAACAGGACACGGAATCCCTTGAAATTTTGGATCTCGAATATATGAGTGTTGCCGAACACAACACAAGTTACAGTTTCTGAAATTGACCTAGTTTTTTTGTGGGACCCACCTTGCGGGCTTGAAACGGAGGTCGAGATGGCTCTGAAAATATTTTGAGGTCTTCTATCTTCACGCCGATCTTTGTAGCAAACGGAGGTTGTTTGTGGATCACATTTTCTCCATGCCTTGTTGCGTACTCTTCACCGTCGCCTTCTCCATGAGCTCTCTACAGCCATGTTGCTCTCTACAGCCATGCTGGCTTTGATACCATGTCACAAGGAAGGAGATAAGGAAGAGAGCTCACATACACTCTCTCACTCTCAAGGACAAGCACACACACAGATTGAGGCAAGGAAGAATGATTCTTCTTCTTCTTCTATTACATAAAAAGGAATGTACAAGAATGACCTAAAAACAAGAATACAACAAGTGCAATATATAAAGATCTATACATAAGGAAAAAACCTAATGTCCGCAAATGAGTGAGCTGGCAAGGAACAAATGTGCCATTATTCTCGGTAGATAAATCTAATAAAGCTCGATGAAGTATCCCTAACATATAGCGGTGTGACCACTATACATGTCAGAGAAACAAAACACTGGTACATGTCATCCTGGATCATCACATGTTGAGCTTAATATCTCAACATCTAGCAAAATGGCAAGTATCAACGTGAGGAGCTTCACCTCATAAATGTCAATCTGTGGAGATGTGAGGATTGATATGAAGATTGGGAGCAAGTGATGGCACAAGTGCATGAGTGAAAGCACACAAACATGCACACACATACACACACACACACAAGGTAAGAGCAAAGAGTGGAACAACAGAAGATCTTCGATTACCAAAGGACTCTCTTAAAAAGCTCAAATCTACAACAAATTAACCTAAAAAATGAGCTGTCTAGCTCTTTTTATAGTTTTTTGAGTGGTTTTGGCCTTGTCTAGACCTAATGTCCAGCCTAGTTAAAAATTAGGTTCTAGGGCTTATTTGAGGGCTCAAATGGAGTCTAAAATTTATGAAAATTGGTAGGATGGTACTTCTAATACTCCTCAAGCTTGAGGACTCCTCCACTTGAACAAAATAGAGTTGCAAAAATGGAAAAATGGTATTTGCAATGGTTTCTAGTGATAAATATCACTATTTTTATAGGGATTTCTTCTGAAAATTTGACATGTGCTTCTTGGAGCTCCCTACATGCTCCTCCTTCTTGTGTGTCCACTTCCTTGATGCGCTTCCATGCTTGTGCTTGATCTTGAGTGTCAACACTCCCCCCCCCCCTCTCAAGTCTGTCGTCCCTGACAGACCCTTGTTGGAGTGGTCGTTCCATGTAGTACTCTGAGAGGTAGTGTCCTTCATGTATCAATAGGAGCAGTCCATCTTCCAAATGTAGCTTGGTCTAGTTCTTTAGTTTTCCACTGCTACCCTATGTGAGAGTTGGTCTCCTTATAGGTACTTCATCCTTGATATGGAGCTGTATGGTGTATTTTTCTGCTTTCAAAGATTGCTAGTTACTCAAAAGAGGTTGTCAATATTGATCTTGAGCAGGTGTCGACGTTGAATTGCTTCATAGGTACCAATGTTGTACTCTTAATTTCCTTTGGAGCTTTGAACATGAGTTTCATAGTAGGTTGCCAAGTACTTTTGACCTAGAATAACTGATGATTAAGTGCATTAGTGCATGGGTTGAAAACGATATGTGCCTTGTGCACGACCTTGTAATGTGGCCTTATGCATGCGTACTTGGGGAATGCATTGGAAGAAGTATGGTGCAAGAAATGGGGCCTTGAGCTAAGTGCTCAAGGGTATGCTGATGAAGAGGTTTCCTAATCTATCGTGGTTGTGGTGTTGCTGAAGTAGGCGATTCTTACCATGGTGAAAGGTCCATCAATATTCACTCTTTGTGTTGTATGCCCATCGTGGTGATTGACCAATGGCTTTTCTTTCTTGTTGATGGACGTCCATGTTGATGGTTTGCATCAGAGATTCTTCAAGTGCACAATCTTTTCCTTTCTCGTTTTCTTCTTTTTTTTATGTGTTTTGGAACAATGTCACAAGACAAGAAGAAAGGTGTTAGCATTAATAAACTATTTTACATTTAGTAAGTGTTTCTTATGTGCCTGAGATTCTCAATTGTGTTTATGCATGGCCATGTAATGTGGCCCTATATTGATGCGTACTTTGGAAATGCATGACCTGAATGGTGCAAAAGACAAGGTTATGCCAAAGGCACATGGTTGTTGCACGTCGACACTTTCAATGTTGCTAGTGGATGTTGATGCAGTCTTTGTTGGAGTTAGCCAGTGGATCTTGTAATGATGTGATGAGTTGATGGTTAAATGACAACTAACCATTCCTCCCTTTGGGGATCCATTTTAAAACAGTGTTTGATTGCATAGAGATCACCATTGGCTTCTTCATCTTTGGATGGTTGCTTGAATTTTTTATCCCTTGTGGTTAGCTCTTTGGTTTTGTGGGTGCTACTAATGCTTTTGGCTTCCAAACCCATACTCTTGTTGCTTGTATTCTTACTATTGCTAAAGAGTTGATTTTATCTTCTTTTGGTCTCTATGCTTGGTTCTTACACTTTTCTCTCTTTGGCTTCCTTGTTGAGAATTTTCTTGTGATGGAGATCAATGGTGTTTGTGCATGTAAGAGTGTCTTGGGTACCCGCATGTGTAATTGTCCTTGTTGAGCTGCAACTAATTTCCTAGGCACCCAAATTTGGTTATTGTGGTCGGCCTTCATCGATTGCTTCGGTACCCAAATTTTACGGAGACCTTGTGATTGAGCTTGTCCTCGTTTTTTGGTGCTTCTCTTAGCATGGTTGGCTCGCCTAGATGGGAATGTTTGGGGCAAGGCTTGTGGTTGCTCTCATTTTAGGTTCAAGTTGTCTGCATGGTTGTAAATCCAATCTTGACCCAAGACAGGAGGCTTTGTAAGCTCCTCATCATCACACACTAGCATTTTGACTCGCATTGGGACATCTTGAAGGTAGAAGGGAGCTCCACCTCGCCCAAAGAAGGGGTCTCCACACCTCCCAACCCTATGAGATAGGATTCTATGGGCTTGATATTAAATTGGAGATCTTGGTAGTATGAGAGTCTCACTGTACTATTTGCTGCACCTGAGTCAATCAACACTCTCACAGTTCTTACATTCTTTCTTGGTCCTATCTCTATGGTCACAAAGGTATGCCGATCGATTATTCGAGGAGAAATTGCACCTAAAGTTTGGCACATGACCATGTGATATCTTTGGGCTTCTAGATTGACATATAGGCCTAATCACCTTAACTTATTTCATCTAATGTGCTCTCTCGCCTTGGCTTTTGCTTCTTCTCTAACCCTTAACTCTTCTTCTTTTTGCTTCTTAGTATTGTTAAGTGTCATTAACATATCTTCTGTAAAAGGTTCTTGATACAGCTTGACTCGACATCCACTAATATAGTTTGGCAAGATGTCACCTTCCAAAGTGGCCAATTGAACTGCACCACTAGTGGAAATTCAATTAATGATCATGGGCCCGTATCCTGTTTTTTCCAATTTACGAGCATGTTGCTTTAGCATATAAAATCAGAACTAGATCTCCTTCTTTCAATCCTTTATCCTTTATATGGTCATCAAAGTATGCCTTTTGCCTTTTCTTTGTAGCATAAATGCCTCCAGCCGCTCGTAGCCTTGTCTCACTTAATCGTTCTAGATCAAAGATCCTAGAGGACAACTCCTATCCATTCCATTAGTGGTCATGTGCTACTTTTAAAGCTGGGATTGGAAAGTCCAATGGTAGCACTGCATTTTGTTTGAAGACCATCTGAAATGGGGTGGCATTGAGTACCATTTTGTAGGCAAATCGATATGTTGAAATAGCATGATGAAGTTGTTTGTCCCAATCAGAGCGTTTATTATTTACAAGTTTGGTCAATACATTGCATAAGACCTTATTTGTGCTCTCGGCTTGTCCGTTAGCTTGTGGATGATAGGGGGAAGACTTCTTATGTATCACCATGAATTCTTGAAGCATATTTTCAATGACTTTGTTCAAGAAGTGCATACCTCTATCACTAACCAACTCTATTGTTAATCCATATCTGTTGAACACGTTCTCGAATAAAAATTTAGCTGTTGTTTGAGCATCATTCTTTGTTGTGGTTTTCAACTCTATCCACTTGGTAAGGTAATTGGTGGCTAAAATAATGTATTCTGCATGGGAGTTTCTAGTTGGGGGGTTAATGGGACCAATGAAGTCTATACCCCACTTTGAGAATGCACGCCCTCCCATCATTGGTCTCAAAGGCATCTCATCTTTCCTTATCGGATATTGTGCATGTTGGCATGTGTCACATTTCTTCACATAAGTATGTGCATCCATATGAAGAGTGGGCCACCAAAGTCTTGAGAATAGAATGTTGGAAATTAGGTAGGCCCATAATTAATACCACAGGTCCATGGTTCCATAGGTCCAGGATCTACAACACAGATTCCAACAATCTTCCAATATTGACAAAACATGAACATACCACACTTAATCATACAAATGATGAGACAAAGATAGAGAAAGATTAGAAAACATGTGTAAAGTGTTATGTAAGCCACTGCTTACTCACACTATCATATATACAAATGTCAACTTACAATGTGGGAGTCAAAATCTCAACCACTCTATGTGAACAAAAATAGATGGAAGAGGGAATGTACAAATGTAACAAACATATTTAGATGTATGGGCAGCCATCTAAATACATATGAGATGTGTGGCCTAATAGGTTGTAGAAGAGTGAATATGAGTGACAGAAAGAGCAAGGATCAATCTAAAACTGATAATCAGCAAACCCTCATCTAAACTTAGGCTATGGAAGACCCTAAGTCAGATACGTGTGTGAAAGGATCACATACTTACAAAAGTAGCAAAGAATGCTAACAAGTTTGCCGTCAGAAATCCTCAAACTCATATGAACATACCTTCTCAAACACCTCCTCCAAATATGCATAAAGCATACATGTACTGATTCTCTTGTACCTATGCGGAATAGGACTCCCCCTGATATGGATGCCACTTCCGTATACTTCAAGTAGTACCTGTGTGCATAAAGAGAATATGTACCTGAATTCTTAACATAAGATGTAAATCTTATGTTAATCACCATCCAACATCTTCGAAGTAAACCGAAATCTTCATGTAGAAGACAATCTTCAAATACATCATGTGAATGGCCGATCCACACCACCAAGCTATTAACAGATAAGTCCTCTCCATAAGCAAGAGTGTGAGCACACTCTTGTTCTCCAAGAAGAACTACATAGCTACTCCTCAACATGCTCCTAGAGTGCACCATGGATACCCCATGTGTGCTAGAGCACCACCTCTATTGAGGTACCATACCTGGTGTTGAACTAGGTGTAGGATGTCCTAGAAGTGACCCAAACACTTCTTTATATAACCTTGAGTGTCTCATGCAAAAAAATCGCTAAAAAATGCTTTATTTTAATCTCATCGCTTTTTAAATTGGTTTTGCTTTATTTTTAAGTGAGTTTGCTTTATTTTTAAAGTTGCTTTTAGCTAACTTTAAAAATAACTTCTTGAACTGCTTTTTCACACTTCTCACTACTTGATCAATGATGTGACAACATTTTTATGATCCTTATGCCAAGAGCTATCATATGAGGTCAAAACCCTAAATCAAGATAAGATTAGGGATAGAGTTTTCTCCCAAATCTGATCTCTGATGACTGATTGTCATATGCCATTGGAAAGCTCTCTTCAAGCTCTACAAGATAGCCTCATAAAAATTTTACCCATTTTTGTGCCAAAAATGACTAAGTACCAAAATTAGGGTTTCTACCCTAAATGGATTTTGGAGTGATGTGACATTGTTTTCCAACAATCCCCCTGCAATGTCATATTGGTACAAACTGAACTGGATATGTAACTTCATTCATCTACAAACTGTCATAAACTTCAAACTTTTACAAGTGAGCTTCAAACCTTTTCTTTAAAAGTCTTCTTCAAAATTGAATTTGAATTTCTTCGAACTTCAAAAATCTGAATTTTGTTGAATATGAACCATAATACGTGAGAATATGAAAACTAGATATCCAATAGTGTACACATCAAGCAATCACTACTTGACAACATATGTAGCATGTACTGACTCTGAACCTTGTATCTTCTGTCTTCTCAAACTTGAAAACATGCACTAGGATCCATATTTGCATTTACCTTACGAAAGCTTTCTCAATGTACTTCTGCTATGTCATGTAAATACACTAAACATAATCAAGAACTGAATCTTGGAACCTCTGACTGATAACTCACAACTTAGTGTATTATGAACACTACTAGTTCATCTCTGACTATACTCAAGTCAACTCAATTCAACTCAACTCATGAGTCTGTTAAAGTAGCATGAACGCATGGGCATTTTTTAGTTTTTTAAAGGTTTAATTGAAGGGTTGACTAAGGGGGTGCAATGAATGGGTACAAGTCCCATACGAATGGGCACGTAAAAGTTGTATAAATATATGCCTTTGTTTAATGAAAAAGAAGTGCATTGGGATTTGTGCAGCACATGATTTCTATCGGTACTTCTTCTCTCTCTATCTCATCTTCTTCTTTGCTAAGCTGTACATTATCTGTTGTAAGAATGTATTTGTCTTCCTATTGTGACGGGTGGACGTTCGCCCGTTAACATTGGCGCCGTTTGGGCTTAACCCCCCTTGGCTCTACCGGCTGGAGCATATGAGGAAAGCGCTGCACTTCTAACATCTGCACTTCCGTGGACAACCATACTTCTTGTCGATCCATCGGGTATTGCTTGGGGCCGACTGGGAGCGTTGCTTCAGGAAATACATGGAGCGCAACAGAACGAGCAACACAGGAAAAAGTGTATGGAGAACTAGTGTTGTGTTGTAGAAAGAGGTGGCAGTTCTCAGTCGATAGTCATGGACGGATGCATCTGCAAGAATCAAATGGCAAATGGATTGATCAATGGAGATGGCGATTCAGGGGGTTGCGATCAGACAGAGATAGAGCAGGATCAAGGTGGAAAATGAATGTTGACGCATAGACCGCCTCCTCCGCGCTGCGAACTCGATCATCTACTGAAATTCTTGGCTGCAACCTACGCTTCAACATAATAGATGGCGGTTCTTCCTGCCGACAGAGTAAGCGCAACACGAGTAGCGAAGTAGTGCTCCCACGTAGAGAGAGGTCCTTGCATGAGATGGCTCTACCAACTGTCACGTTTTTAGCTTCTTGACATGCTGCGCATTTCTGTGGCTAATCTCATATTGCTTGGTCCCAATAAAATCGTGCTCACCCGGTGATTCTGCACTCTTTGGGGATTATGCTAACACTCCGGTATTGGTCCGGTCTTAGCGCGGTGAGTTGTGAGAGCCCCGTTAGTCTGTGACTATGGAAATTTTGGTTTAATACATGATGCATATCAGCCGGTGTGCCATTCCGGTGCCTCAAGTTCACGCAGTGCTCTAGTGGTTCCCTCCTGCGGGTGCATGTCTGAAGCAAGTGTTAGATCTTGTTGGCTGGATGGACGCGATGGGTGACTCCAATGCTCAAAATATCCATTGATGCTACCACACCGTGGACTACGCCGTATTGCATGCTGGCAATTCTAGTGTTTTTTGCTAAGTCCAGTAATTCCGGTCTGGTTGTGAATCTGATGATTTTGATGATCATTGCTTGTTCCGGTGATACTACCGAACTATTAAGGTGGGATTTCGGTACTTCCATCAAGATTCTTTGGTGACTCCTGTATTCCTTCATCATTTCCTATCCGTTTCGGTGTGTTTTGCTGTAACTTTGCAATCCGGTGATCATGGCGCTATTTCGGTCACCCTGAAGCATTTCGATGATTGCATTTACGGTCTCACAGGAGCTCACGCGAACACCTTTACTTTGCATATGCTCACTAGGTCGACACTCTCCAGCCTGCATCATTACCGATTGCCTTGCCTCCACTTCCGATCTGAGCAAGGTGAATTCTCCGGTGTTTTCCCCCTTCCTTCGGTGTCCACCATAATATCTGATCCAGGCGCCCCCGTAATCTGATCCAGTTTCCACCGTGACACACTCCGGTGCTAACCTGGGTGCTTCTTGTTAGCCCAGTGATAGTTGCTTCCCTAATCTCGCGAGCATTCCGATTTCTGATCGTCCAGCCGGGCTCTATCTTGGAATCACGATTGCATCCCTGTTTATCTGCCGATATATGCACATATCTTCATGAAACCTGCTCGACTGTCGGACTCCTGCCTCGCTCTCCGGTCTCACATATAGTGCGTAGAATTGAGAGGAAGGTGGTAGTTAGTTGAGCCTCAAACATTTTTTATGTCATTCCCCGCATATGTGGTTACGTCCTTTCATCTATGATTTCTCAACACACCGGCACTCTTCTCATGGCATCTATGGTTGCTCACGATTTGAATCCCTGCGAATTCACCACCTGTCATGGTCTCTCCTTTACACAAACATGGTTCATGATCCTTTAAACAACCATGGTTCATGATGCTCCTTATGATCCACTTGGTATACCTATATCTGCAATTTATGGTGATGACGATGATAATATGTGTCACGTTTTTGCTTTATCTGCCACGTTGGATTTGGTAGTATGCCATATGATGCTTTTAGACATGATACATGATAATTTTGTTAAGGCACCCATGCTCCCCACATAACTACCACGTATGATCGTGATACTAATACAATTGGTTTCATTCTGGTTTCATTCTGATTTATACACTTTTGGTGCATGCTTACCATATCATTTTGATATATCTTATAATGCAATTGAGATCATCATTGCACTCACAATTATTTTAGCATTGGTGGTGTGAAATGAGCTGTTGTATATCACTATTCATGATTGCTTGAGGGTATACTTGCTTTATGGAAACCTTATCACATGAAGTTCTGTATCCTATGGGTCGGCATGTTGCTTCATATATGATGCTAGGAACTTGCATGAGTGCGAGGTAGCGTTCACTTGGCAGAAGCACTCATTTGTTTTGTTTTTGGTAATGAGAGAGTGTGAGGTAGCATTAAGTCGGCAGAAACACTCCATGTGGATGTGAGGTAGCGTTGATACGGCAGAAGCATTCACTGATTTTCTTTTTCATTTGTGTGCATGTTTTGAGCAGTGGCTGATGTGGGACTATGGGATACACACCTTCATGTTGATTTGAGTCTTCATATATGGTTATTTGATGCTGATCATACTAATCCAAAACGACAAGCTTTGCTTGATCATTATTTGTTGATTTATGTTGTAGTACTTATGGAGAAAGGAATATGCCGAATCGAAGTAAAGCTGGCCAATGATAAAGCTCTAATTGGATGATCCATCCCTCTTACCGATTTGCATAGATTGTGTATCAAAATGATGTATTGTAAGAAGACATATGAAAATGATGTAATTGATGTATAAGCTGCACAATGTAATTATGCCATGTTTTGTACTTCATGCTAATTCATATAGGTGGGCAGACTATGGGTTGTATGTAATGCACTTGCATAACGTGGATTAAGTTCCATGCACTTTGCTTGGCATTACACATTTCTCCTAGTTCTAGAATATTATGGGCATTATCTTACCTTCCATACCATGGATTTGGGCCATGTTCTTTGGTTGGGGGATACTATTTCATAGGGTAGTTGCATATAGTAATCCTAGCACATTGGTAAGCATGGTGTGGGATTCGAGTCCACCATGCGTGCCAGTGTTAAAGTAGCATGAATGCATGGGCATTTTTTAGTTTTTAAAGGTTTAATTGAAGGGTTGACTAAGGGGGTGCAATGAATGGGTGCAAGTCCCATACGAATGGGCACGCAAAAGTTGTATAAGTATATGCCTTTGTTTAATGAAAAAGAAGCGCATTGGGATTCATGCAGCACATGATTTCTATCGGTACTTCTTCTCTCTCTCTATCTCATCTTCTTCTTTGCTAAGTTGTACATTGTCTGTTGTAAGCATGTATTTGTCTTCCTATTGTGACGGGTGGACGTTCGCCCGTTAACACAACATATGTAGCATGTACTGACTCTGAACCTTGTATCTCTTGTCTTCTCAAACCTGAAAACATACACTAGGATCCATATTTGCATTTACCTTATGAAAGATTTCTCAATGTACTTCTGCTATGTCATGTAAATACACTAAACATAATCAAGAACTGAATCTTGGAACCTCTGACTGATAACTCACAACTTAGTGTATTATGAACACTGCTGGTTCATCTTTGACTATACTCAAGTCAACTCAATTCAACTCAACTCATGAGTCTCATCAAAAAATCTATGATGTCATCATGTCTTCATCCTTGTTCAATCTGTAATTCTTTCATACCTCTTTCCTTCAGAACCTGGCATAAACATATATGTGTGCACTTCTAAAAGCATACCTCTTTGAAATTTCAAATTTCTCTTCAATAGAACTCTAGAACCTTCTCTTGAACAAGAACACCCTAACATGAACTTTCTCCATACATTCTCTTTCGTCCTTCTGCTTTCAAAGCTAGAATATAAAGAGAAACTAACAAAGAAAATATAGAAATACTTGATATAGGAATACTTGGAATACTTATAGGTATGACTCTGCATTCTTTCACATATGGCTTAAAATAAGTCTTCATGTTCCATCACCTCCTGGATGATTTAACACTAGTATCCAGAATTCTTCAAATTATATCAGACTTTACAAAATCTAAAACTTCTTCCTTCTTTCAATAAATCTAATCTTCAGTAATCAATACCTGTATCTGAAACAAAATTTTAGGATCCATAATCTTCTGTAACATAGCAAGTATCTTCTTCTTTTTCTCTGCAACACAAATCTGATAGAATCTGAATCTTTGACTTACTTCTTCCAATGTTAAGAACTTTTCAAACAAAGGATAGACAATTGACTAATAAATAATCAAGATCTTCAAGATCATTCAAGATCTATCAAGATCTTTCTAACAAAATACGTGTGTAGAATCTGCTCTCATCAAACCTTCATGATTGAATGTTTGATTTGCTACCTGAATGTCTCTAAGTGTCCATGCTTCTCACATAAAGTTGTAAAACTTTTCTTTAACCAAATCCTTCCCAAGAATCTGCAACTCCTACTTGAAACATAATTGGAAAAAATCTCACCTTGAGAACTCCAAAAGCTGCAAGTTGATACTTTATCTTTTCATATTCTACCCGAGTGAAATGTGATAGTATCTGCTTGACTTTCTTTGGCTAACTCCACTTCTCAATCAAGTGATAAGATCTAATGGAACACCTTTTTGAA
Source organism: Ceratopteris richardii (assembly GCA_020310875.1). Lineage (NCBI taxonomy): Eukaryota > Viridiplantae > Streptophyta > Polypodiopsida > Polypodiales > Pteridaceae > Ceratopteris > Ceratopteris richardii. Next base: position 111,298,669 of record CM035415.1, read on the forward strand.
TACAAGCATGTATCCAAAAATCTAGACAATCATAGAAAGTAAATTCTTCAACTAACTGGTACAACACAAAAATCTAAATTTTCCTGAATTTTCTCAAAATATTGAAATTTCTGAAATTTTTTGAAAATCCTAAGTTTTCTAAAAATACTAAAATTTCATATTTTTCTTGCAAATTCTAAAATTTTGAATTTTTTGAAAACATTGATATTCTAAAAATACTAATTTTTTTGAATTTTTATCCTAAAAAACTTTGAATTTTCTAAATATGTTGAATATACAGAATATGAGGTACCTTTTCCAAACAAAAACCTTACTCCAAGTCTCCAACATCTGCTACAAATACTCTTTGACCTCAAGAGTTAGGTCAAGAAGAAAAATACTTCTCTACAACTTGTCATATACCAAGTAGCTCTGTATTGACACTCCAAGAATTCTTTGAGGGAACATATAACCTGCCTGCTCAAAATAACTCATACACATATGAGTCAAAACATATAAGCTGTCTTTCTTTCTCTCAATGCAATTCTTTGTCAAAACCTACTAAAGCATGACCAAGTATAGTGCAAAACAAGCAATTGCTTCTTCCTTAATCTATCTTCTTCACACAAGATGTTCTTGTAGACTTGTCTTCGGGTGTAGAGGATAAAAGTAGGAAAAGTATATGGAAAATATAAGAGAAAAGGAAGTCTTACTTTACCTTCGAAAATGTTGGACTTTCTTCTTCTGCATCTTTCTTCCACCTCATGATGTCAACATCTTCAAACTTCTGTTCCATACCTTTTGTTCTCTTGATCTTGAATTAGCAAGCACTCTTAACTTCTTCTAATGAATTTTTCGCTTCCTCTAGTGCTAAGAGTAAGAGACAAAAAAACATGGTATACAAATGGAAGTGAAATTTACTCTTCAAAAGTATTTGACTGCTAATAGATCATCAACTTCATACTCCACACTCATGAATAAACATGTGATTGAATTGTCTAGGAAGTTTGGGAATTCTAGGAACCTAGGAATCTAAGAGCCTGATTGCTCTGATACCAAAACCCTAAAGCTTTGATACCAAATGTTGGAAATTAGGTAGGCCCATAATTAATACCACAAGTACATGGTTCCATAGGTCCATGATCTACAACATAGATTCCAGCAATCTTCCAATATTGACAAAACATGAACCTACCACACTTAATCATACAATGATTAGACAAAGATAGAGAAAGATTAGACAACATGTGAAAAGTGTTAAGTAAGCCATTGGTTAGTCACACTATCATATATACAAATGTCAATTTACAATGTGGGAGTCAAAATCTCAACCACTCTATGTGAACAGAAATAGATGGAAGAGTGAATGTACAAATGTAACAAACATATTCAGATGTATGGACAAAAATCTGAATATATATGAGATCTGTGACCTAATAGGTTATAAAAGAGTGAATATGAGTGACAAAAAGAGGAAGGATCAATCTAAAACTTATAATCAGCAAACCCTCATCCAAACTTAGGCTATGGAAGACTCTAAGTTAGATACGTGTGTGAAAAGATCACATACTTACAAAAGTAGCAAAGAATGCTAACAAGTTTGCTGTCAAAAATCTTGAAACTCATATGAACATACCCTCTCGAACACCTCATCCAAATATGTATAAAGCATACGGGTACTGATTCTCTTGTACCTATGCCGAATAGGACTCCTCCTGATATGGATGCCACTTCCATATACTTCAAGTAGTACGTGTGTGCATAAAGAGAATATGTACCTGAATTCTTAACATAAGATGTAAATCTTATGTTAACCACCATCCAATGTCTTGGAAGTAAACCGAAATCTTCATGTAGAAGAAAATCTTCAAATACATCATGTGAATGGCCGATCCACACCACCAAGCTGCTAATAGATAAGTCCTCTTTATAAGTAAGAGTGTGAACACACTCTTCTTCTCCAAGAAGAACTCCATAGCTCCTCCTCAACATGCTCCTAGAGTGCACCATGGCTGCCCCACGTGTGCTAGAAAACCACCTCTATTGAGGTACCATACCTGGCATTGAACTAGGTGTAGGATGTCCTAGAAGTGAACCAAACACTTCTTTATATAGCGTGGAGTGTCTCATGCAAAAAACTCACAAAAAAGTGCTTTATTTTAATCTCATCGCTTTTTAAATTGCTTTTGCTTTATTTTTAAGTGAGTTTGCTTTATTTTTAAAGTTGCTTTTAGCTAGCTTCAAAAATATCTTCATAACCTGCTTTTTCCAACTTCTTACTACCTAATGAATGATCTGACAACATTTTTATGATCCTTATGCCGAGAGCTATCATATGAGGTCAAAACCCTAACTCAACAAAAAATTAGGGTTAATGTTTTCTGCCAAATTTGATCTCTGATGACTAAATGTCATATACCATTGGAAAGCTCTCTTCAAGCTCTACAAGATATGCTCATAAAACTTTTACCCATTTTGTGCCAAAAATGAGTAAGTACCAAAATTACGGTTTGTGCCCTAAATGGATTTTGGACTGATGTGACATTGTTTTCCAACATAGAATGGTCTTGACTATTTTGTCAGGCCCAAAGTGTCCACCTGCAACACTACTTTGTGCAGTTTCTAAGACTTTCAAATAATCTGATTCATGAATGCACAGTCTTAAATAACCATCTTTGCCTCTTTGGTATAGGTTGTCTCCTACTAAGACATAGTCCTGAGCCTCTTGCTCCATGCTCCGTTTTCTTGCTAGACTAGCCTCATTGGGTAATGCTCCCAATCTCATCAATTCTACCAATGGAGCACTCCAATCTGGAAATAATGGCACGTGATAAAGGGTAGCATGCTCCACTAGGGGTTTCTCTTTGCACATTGGACAATTCTTAATCCATTCATGTATTTCTTTGTCTATACTAGGCCAATACGCTCCTAAATGTTTTAGATTTTGCAATGTTTGTTGTTTAGAATAGTGATTTCCTATCAATCCTTCATGGGCTTGTTGCAACCAACTACTATATTCATCATCCTCGACACAACAAGCTAATGCACCCTCTGTATCTTGTTTGTACATACTTCCTACCAATATTTGGTATTTTTGTGACTTTACAATTTCCATTTTGTTCGTTCTCAGATTCTGATTTGCTAGTTCGAAGGTTAGGACTGGTACCAACTTATTTTCCTACTTAGGAACAACTTCTAAATTGAAGAGATAAGCATCAGGCAGTTCATTAGAAACTCCTTGCGGTGACTCTCCTGAAGTGATGTGAGAAAGGTGATTTTCCCTAAGGTGGGTCCTACCTTTCCTAACAACCGCTTTGAAGTCATATTCCATTAGTAAGAGGAACCACCTTACTAAGCATCTCGTATTGCAAGGTTTATTGACCAAATATAATGAAGCTTGATGATCAGTGAAAAACTTGAACTTGTTGGCCAATAGATAGTGCCTAAACTTCTTCACAGTGTAGACCATGCCTAAGCCTTCTCACTATGTTGTGGTATAGTTTCGTTCAACAACGTTCAGTTGCCTACTAGCATATGCTATAGGCAAATCTAAATTTCCTTCACTTGTTTGTTGTTCTAGCACACATCCTATTGCATGATTGGATGCATTCACATGGACATGGAATGGTTTATTCCAATCAGGAGTTGTGAGTATTGGTGTTGTGCACAAACATCTCTTTAGCTCATTGAAGGACTTTTCGCATTCATCGTTCCACTCAAAATTTGTCAACAATGCATAAAGAGGTTTAGCTATGATTGCATACATATGGATAAATCTGTGGTAATATCCACAATGGGCCATAAAGGCTTGTACCTCTTTAACATTCCTTGGCCTCGGCAATTCTGCTATGGCTCTAACTTTGTCCTCATTTGTAGAGATTCCATTCTTAGAAACAATATGACCTAAGATTTTACCTTGTCATACCATGAACACACACTTTTCTAGATTTAGACACACTCAATATTCTCTACACTTGTTGAAGATTTGTCTAAGCTCGGGATGTGATATCTTATTTCTTGGGAATGAGCGCATCAATCATCCACATATACTTCTAAGCTCTTTCGCAAGAACTCTTTGAAGACATGACACATGAGCCCTTGGAATGTTGCAGATTCATTGGTGAGCCCAAATGGCATCACACGAAATGCAAAGATTCCCCATTCGGTGGCAAAAAAATATTTTTGGGTTCACGAAATTTCATGATCATTCAGCCACAGGATTTACATCAAATCAAAAGTTTCCACTTGTACAAAGCCTTTTTCTCTATAAATACTACCAAAATTTGTGAACGTCAGTTTCTCGCTTTGAACATTCTTCTTCTTCTAAGTTCAAATGGCTTCTTCTTCTCGTCATCCTTCCAATCGTGTAACCTCATGTGAGGTTTACAATAGAAGAGAGGATTCTTTGTGGAAAACTCTTTCTGTGAAAGTAAATGAATGGGTAATTATGCTTCCTAGCTGCAGAGGTGCCCATAAAGTCAAGCGTGCCAAAAGAGAAAAGACAAGAAACCACTGGAAGGGACGTATTCTTAGTTTCAAATTGAAGGGATGCGGTTGGTTTGCACGATTACAACATGTGTACACCGCTAAGGATCTTGTTCTAGAAAATCATCTGCAATTCCCTTCCTACTATAAGTGAAGTTTGACAATGCTCTTCTATCATTCCAGTTGTTATTGTATAATAAAACATATGTTTTTGTATTGCAGATATCTTTCCTTCCAATATTGTGGAATGGCAACCTATTGAATGTGTTGGAAGCAGCCAGAGGCACAGACGACGCGGAAGCATGTAACCACGGAGCAGGGAGCCAGTCGGATCATTTTTTCAAACAACTATGTTTTTATTACCTCTTCAAACATCCAACAGTGATTTTCATCACTCTTGTAACATATGTAATATAGACAAAATCCCATTTTCTAATTCATAGCTCCATTTTGTGCAAGCCGAGGAGTCCTCGAGCTTGAGGAGCTTAGGTAGAATGCGCGTACCAATTTTCGTTATTTTTAGACATCGTTTACCCTTCCAAATAGCCTCTAGGACCTATTTTTTAACTATGCCGGTCATTAGATGTGAAACCGGTCAAAACTAGTCTAGAAACCATAAAAAGAGCTAGAGAGCTCATTTTTGAGGTTGGTTCATGTTGGCTAGTGTGAGCTTAGAGCTAGTTTGAGCTTGTAATAGTGTTCTTGAGTAATAGAAGTGATTTCTCACCTTCCATTGTGTCTTGCTTGTCTCTTCGTAGTGTGTGTGTATGTGTGTGTGCATTTCTATGCTTCTCACCTTCACTCTCACTTCATCTCACGTTCACGATCTTCATATCACTCCTATCTCTTCCGCGGATTGACATTAAGGAGGTGGAGCTTCTTAACGTGGTTCTCACCATTGTGCTAGAGCAACACCAAATTTGGCGCCGTTGCCGGGGATCGAGTCTAGGACGAATGTGTGATGGTAAGAGTATAGCAAGAAGTGGCGTTGGAAGGTAAAAATTTCAGTTTTTGTTGTTGTTTTTACTTAGTTTTTAGTGTTTTTCACCTCCCCCACACTCCATCTTCATCACCGCATCATCATCTTCATCTCCAAAAAAATCAGAAAATTCACCATATCCACCCATTCTCCTCATTTCCCCTCATTTGTGCATGCGAGAGAGCGAGAGAGAACTTTTGTGCTTGTGTGTACTTTTGTTTTCTTGAGTTTTCTTGCAGGTCCAGAGTTCCAGTGCATCAGGAAAGCTTGGAAAAGGTAAGAAAATCATCTTCTGTCAGAAATTTCCGACTGTGTCAGACCATCGCTGTCGGAAAGATTTGCATCTTCCAATTGATGACCAAAAAATTCAAATATTTATTGGTGAATTCTAAACCTCTTTTATATCACTGTTGATCAGTTGTGCTAATTGGATTAACTATTTTGAAAATGTTATCAGGTATGAAGGATGAAGCAGGACATATGTTCATATTAGGGTTTACCCTAAGTACTTAATTAATGAGTATTTATATTTATACATGCTAGAAACATGGGTATATAACTCTAGTTCATATGATTTATGACAATAGGGTTCATTTGAAGGGTCTCAAAAGGTTCTAATAGGTTCATGTTAGAGTTTATTTATGTTCCAAAGGGTTAATGATAGGGTTTATTTAAATGTTAATGAGCTAATGGTAGGATTCCAAAAGGGTTTTAAGGGGTTTAGTGTGCAAGAATGAAGATTAGCCTTAGTTTGAAGGGTTGAAACAAAGAATATTTAATGAAATTAATCTATAATTTAACATTGGTTAACCTACAAATTTAATTTATGGTTTAATTTGTTAATTTAATAGGGTGTATACTTTTAAATACTAAGGTTCTAATTAATTAAACCCTTAAACTAAGATTGAATTAAATGATTTATTTAAAATAAGAAATATAGGCTAATTAAATTAAAAATGGTAAATTAAATGGATAAATAACTAGTGGTCTATATGAGTCCTAGGGAAAAGAATGGTTTATAGAAGATGTGTAACTAAAGTGATTGAAAGAGTGGTTGGAATAAATGATGCAATTAAAGGAAGTTAAAGAGAAACTTTAAATGAATGGTGTATATGAAAAAGGTTAAAAGAATGGAGTAAGTGAGTTGTGTAAATAAAGTCAATTTAAAGTGTGGTGAAAGTAAGGAGATTAAAGTGTGGTTGTAGATTAAAAGTTAAAACCAAAAGAGTGGATTAGGAAGGACTTGCGTATGTATTTAAATGTGTGTTGAGCTCAAGTTTCTCCTAATGTTTTTTTTGCAGAAACATTGAAGATGAAGAGCAAATGAAGTGCAGTGAACCTAATGTTTTTTTTGCAGAAACATTGAAGATGAAGAGCAAATGAAGTGCAGTGAACCTAATGTTTCTTGCAGAAACATTGAAGATGAAGAGCAAATGAAGTGCAGTGAACCTAATGTTTTTTTTGCAGAAACATTGAAGATGAAGAGCAAATGAAGTGCAGTGAACCTAATGTTTTGTTTCAGAAACATTGCAGATTACAATCAGTTAAAGTGAAGTACAAGCAGTTGAAGTGAACCGGCAGATTGAAGATCCATTTAAACCTTATATCTCCATTTAGTCATTTAACCAATTGCTTAGACATTTATCCAATTATCTAGACTTTACATTTGTATTAGCTTATTAATTCATTAAATCAAATCAGTTTAGCATCATATTCTTTCTGTTAGTTCTTTCATGTCTTACGATTTATATCATGAATCTGAACACAGTAGTAATAACATCATTGAACATACAACCGAATCCGTAGAATTAGTGTTAGAAGAACTTATTAAGAATAGTATTACTTTGGAATCATTAGTGTCTTTATCTTATGACCACTGTTTAACTACATTCCTAGCATTTTCTTCCATTGCATCTCCTGAATCACAAAGTAGTGAAGATTTATTTCCACCAACTTTAGTTAGACAAACTCAACCAAACCCATTAGAAGCTACAATAGAAGAGGTAGTTAAAGATCAGATAACCGAAGAGTCATTATTGTTAACACCCAAACAGATAGCTATTGCCAGATATAAAGCAGTTTGTCCCTATGGTCATAAGCCTGAGTTTGCTACAGACACCCCGCGTGTGCCGAACGATTTAGGCGGATGACTTGATCCACCATCCGAGCATCTCTCACGACCCGACATTGGTGAACCCGACGTGAACAAACGGCCTTGCAGCTCAGGTATAAAATTTAAATTTTTCATGCATGTGCATACATGATATCGACAGGTTGGATTGCAGAAGCTTCTTCATCCGTGGGAGCAGTAGCTTTGTCTTTGAATCCTTGCACTCTTCTAGGTGTTGAGGGCTGTTCCCTAGGGAACTGAGCGCCTCCACGAAGAGTGGCAAGTAGCTATCCTCATCTCGCCACCCCTTTTCATCGACATTAGAAGCAAGAACGTTTGCACAATCATCCATTAGCAACTGATGTATTAGATTTTGATTCTATTAAAAATTGTATAAACTTATACACAAGTCACTCTTTAAGCCTCTTCTTCGATTCAGATTCCAGGTATTTATATTTGGATTCTTTTTGCTTACACATAATTAAAAGAAAATGACATCTAATGTAGAGAATCTTCTGCATGATATGGAAGCACGATTAATTTCATCTATAGATTTAAAGCTTAATTCCAAGTTTGAGTCCTTAAACTCGTTTCTTTCAATCTTAACTACAGTAGTATCTGATTTTAATGCAAATCTTAAGTCAATAGATACTCAGTTTGATCACGAGTTTAGGAATTTAGAAGGAATTCTTCATTATGAACTCTCAAATTTGAATGAAAATATGGAAACAATAGCAAATCATGTAAAAGAAATTTCATCATTCAAAACGATTGGTCATGAGATTGCAAGTTTAAAAGAGAACATTGAAAGGTTAAACAATCAAATACACGAAAGTGCTACATGTGAATGCAAAGATAGATATCAAGTACGAGTTCAAAGTAGATCTATGTATTCTATTGACCAAAATCCTTTACCCGATCATAGAAAAGTTGATCCTAAGGCTTTATATCAAAGACCGAAGAGAACTGTAAGATGCTTCTGGTGTGACCAACTAGGTCATACTTATGGGAATTGTATGGCCTATGAGAAAGCATGTAGCCAACAATTGGTATTAGAAAGTGAACAGAAAATATGTGATTATCAAACACAACTACCTTTGAAATTAAACTTAGGTCGAGGAGGGATGATAGACTATTTTGATCAAACAAAATTGAGTCCTAAAACCAAACTTCAAAAACAATGGAAATCGAAGAGTCATAATGAGAAAAGTAATGTATGTCAATTACATTCTATGAACACCAAGATTGTGCCTAAATGTGAATGTTTGGACAATGATCAAAACCTTATTAAACCTAAATCTATGAATAACATTGATCTTCAAATTAAATCTAAGGATCAAGATACATTGAAAAAGTTTAAGAAAGAAGAAGATGCAAAGATAAAAGATGATGAAAATGAACAATCAATTGATGGAAATATAGATATACAGGCGGTTAAAACTGAACCTAAAGTCATAGAAATTGACAATAAATGTGATCAAAATAAAACTGATAAAAGAATAGTACAAACATCTGAAGACGAAAATCTTCAACTTCAATCAGAACATGACAAGAATATGGGAAAATGGGTACAAGAAGCCATATGGAAGATTGAAAATCATATAAAAAACTCATCTAAAGGTAAGAAAAAGGAGAATAATTTAAGTGAATAGTTTTATTGTGATGGAATTGTTTATTGAAGATAAAACATTTCAAATTTTGATTTTTGCTTACTGCATATATGCTGTTTTCCTAAAAAATTGAGAAACATATACCTAAATTGTTTAGTTTTAATGTTTGAAAAGCTAATTACAAACTTATGATTAAGTTTACATTACAATTTGTTTAATCAAAAGAATTCTAAAATATGAAAACATAAAGTTTGTTTCAAATTAAACAAAAACATGTTTGTAATTATGTTTGCAAATGATTTTGATCAATATGCTTGTCATTTCCTAAACTTATGATAAATTTATGATTTTTTTTCTTTCACAAATAAGAAGAAATCTATTATGAAGAACAATTATGAAGAATATTATTATGATGAATATTTTGCACAAAATGATCTTTGTTTACAACAATTATGATGATATACTTTTAAAAGAAAAAAAATATATATGATATAAATATGATCATGATTAATATGAAGAACATGAAAATATGATACAATCAGATGATGATTTTATTGTCATACCATATGATGAGTAAGAGGAACTTTCATAATCCAGATATGATTTTTTTCATTGATCTCAAAATATGATGCTCATTTATAAGGATACAATTTAAAAATACTATGAACATTATGATTTTTTCTAAAATTTATGAACTTTGTTTCATAGGTTGAAAAACCTATTTAAAAAAATTAAGAATGCATTATTTATGATAATTATAACCACTATGAATTTCTTATGATGAAATTTGTGCCATGATGAAAATGAATCTGATAGAATATATGAATTTATATTTGCAAGATAAATGATAATGAAGATTACTTGTTTTGTAGCTTCTATTTTATAAGTGATTACAGGTTCTGAAGATGCATTGATCAAAGAAATTGAAGATGTTATGCCAAAAGTTCTGATAAATTTAAAGAGAGCAGATTGAAGATGAAGCAGATTGAAGATGAAGCAGATTGAAGATAAAATTGATTTTTAGGTCGTATTTTTCTTTGTCTTAAAATTTTGTTTTACGTATTTTATTTGCATTCATATAAAACTAATTGATAAAATCTGGAATGAAGAATATTAATTTATAAAGGACTCTATTTAACCATATTAGGAAAATAAACATAATTTATATTTCTACATTTATAGATTAAGTGAGATTTATTAAAAAATAGAAGGATTTGTAGTTCATTTAGATAACGAAAGTAGTTGTATATGTGTAGGAGCATATTGTTGCATGATTCATGTCTGTGAAAACCTAGATCTTTCTTGTCCATGCAGCTAGATCCTTAGCTCGGATTAAGGGGTTAAGCCTTTCCCCTTTAAAACAAAAAAGTAGCGAAAAAAAAAAAAAAGAAAAGAATATTGACATGGAAGTTATACCTTCTTCCACCCCAAAAAGGTATTTACATTTATTATCGATATGAAGTTTACATCATATTTATATGAAGAAACTAGTTGTGAAAAACACATCTAGTGATTAAAATTGGGCATACAAGGTGGCTGTCTGTCCAAGTAGATTTAGTAGATTTCTTTGGCATGCTTGATTGCTCATATGTGAATGCATATATATGACAAAACCTGCATTTGAATGAATGAAAATGAATTCTGTTTTATACTAATCTTTACATAGTTTATAAATGGATAAAATGTAAACTAATGTTTGTTGACTAAAAAGGTTAATAGTTTACCTTTATACTTTAATATGTTTTCATTGCCAGATGTAATTGAAATAAACTTCATGTGCATGTTGAAAAGATTTAAAATTTGATAAGATTAAATTTATTTAAAAAAAGAATTGATGTTGTTCTATGATTTAATTTCAGGATAATCATTGAAAATGTTGCTTCCCTAAATCTGCAAGTTGGCCCATCGGGACGATGTGCAGGTTTGGTGGCGGTGGATGTCGGAAAGATTTGCATCTTCCAATTGATGACCAAAAAATTCAAATATTTATTGGTGAATTCTAAACCTCTTTTATATCACTGTTGATCAGTTGTGCTAATTGGATTAACTATTTTGAAAATGTTATCAGGTATGAAGGATGAAGCAGGACATATGTTCATATTAGGGTTTACCCTAAGTACTTAATTAATGAGTATTTATATTTATACATGCTAGAAACATGGGTATATAACTCTAGTTCATATGATTTATGACAATAGGGTTCATTTGAAGGGTCTCAAAAGGTTCTAATAGGTTCATGTTAGAGTTTATTTATGTTCCAAAGGGTTAATGATAGGGTTTATTTAAATGTTAATGAGCTAATGGTAGGATTCCAAAAGGGTTTTAAGGGGTTTAGTGTGCAAGAATGAAGATTAGCCTTAGTTTGAAGGGTTGAAACAAAGAATATTTAATGAAATTAATCTATAATTTAACATTGGTTAACCTACAAATTTAATTTATGGTTTAATTTGTTAATTTAATAGGGTGTATACTTTTAAATACTAAGGTTCTAATTAATTAAACCCTTAAACTAAGATTGAATTAAATGATTTATTTAAAATAAGAAATATAGGCTAATTAAATTAAAAATGGTAAATTAAATGGATAAATAACTAGTGGTCTATATGAGTCCTAGGGAAAAGAATGGTTTATAGAAGATGTGTAACTAAAGTGATTGAAAGAGTGGTTGGAATAAATGATGCAATTAAAGGAAGTTAAAGAGAAACTTTAAATGAATGGTGTATATGAAAAAGGTTAAAAGAATGGAGTAAGTGAGTTGTGTAAATAAAGTCAATTTAAAGTGTGGTGAAAGTAAGGAGATTAAAGTGTGGTTGTAGATTAAAAGTTAAAACCAAAAGAGTGGATTAGGAAGGACTTGCGTATGTATTTAAATGTGTGTTGAGCTCAAGTTTCTCCTAATGTTTTTTTTGCAGAAACATTGAAGATGAAGAGCAAATGAAGTGCAGTGAACCTAATGTTTTTTTTGCAGAAACATTGAAGATGAAGAGCAAATGAAGTGCAGTGAACCTAATGTTTCTTGCAGAAACATTGAAGATGAAGAGCAAATGAAGTGCAGTGAACCTAATGTTTTTTTTGCAGAAACATTGAAGATGAAGAGCAAATGAAGTGCAGTGAACCTAATGTTTTGTTTCAGAAACATTGCAGATTACAATCAGTTAAAGTGAAGTACAAGCAGTTGAAGTGAACCGGCAGATTGAAGATCCATTTAAACCTTATATCTCCATTTAGTCATTTAACCGATTGCTTAGACATTTATCCAATTATCTAGACTTTACATTTGTATTAGCTTATTAATTCATTAAATCAAATCAGTTTAGCATCATATTGTTTCTGTTAGTTCTTTCATGTCTTACGATTTATATCATGTATCTGAACACAGTAGTAATAACATCATTGAACATACAACCGAATCCGTAGAATTAGTGTTAGAAGAACTTATTAAGAATAGTATTACTTTGGAATCATTAGTGTCTTTATCTTATGACCACTGTTTAACTACATTCCTAGCATTTTCTTCCATTGCATCTCCTGAATCACAAAGTAGTGAAGATTTATTTCCACCAACTTTAGTTAGACAAACTCAACCAAACCCATTAGAAGCTACAATAGAAGAGGTAGTTAAAGATCAGATAACCGAAGAGTCATTATTGTTAACACCCAAACAGATAGCTATTGCCAGATATAAAGCAGTTTGTCCCTATGGTCATAAGCCTGAGTTTGCTACAGACACCCCGCGTGTGCCGAACGATTTAGGCGGATGACTTGATCCACCATCCGAGCATCTCTCACGACCCGACATTGGTGAACCCGACGTGAACAAACGGCCTTGCAGCTCAGGTATAAAATTTAAATTTTTCATGCATGTGCATACATGATATCGACAGGTTGGATTGCAGAAGCTTCTTCATCCGTGGGAGCAGTAGCTTTGTCTTTGAATCCTTGCACTCTTCTAGGTGTTGAGGGCTGTTCCCTAGGGAACTGAGCGCCTCCACGAAGAGTGGCAAGTAGCTATCCTCATCTCGCCACCCCTTTTCATCGACATTAGAAGCAAGAACGTTTGCACAATCATCCATTAGCAACTGATGTATTAGATTTTGATTCTATTAAAAATTGTATAAACTTATACACAAGTCACTCTTTAAGCCTCTTCTTCGATTCAGATTCCAGGTATTTATATTTGGATTCTTTTTGCTTACACATAATTAAAAGAAAATGACATCTAATGTAGAGAATCTTCTGCATGATATGGAAGCACGATTAATTTCATCTATAGATTTAAAGCTTAATTCCAAGTTTGAGTCCTTAAACTCGTTTCTTTCAATCTTAACTACAGTAGTATCTGATTTTAATGCAAATCTTAAGTCAATAGATACTCAGTTTGATCACGAGTTTAGGAATTTAGAAGGAATTCTTCATTATGAACTCTCAAATTTGAATGAAAATATGGAAACAATAGCAAATCATGTAAAAGAAATTTCATCATTCAAAACGATTGGTCATGAGATTGCAAGTTTAAAAGAGAACATTGAAAGGTTAAACAATCAAATACACGAAAGTGCTACATGTGAATGCAAAGATAGATATCAAGTACGAGTTCAAAGTAGATCTATGTATTCTATTGACCAAAATCCTTTACCCGATCATAGAAAAGTTGATCCTAAGGCTTTATATCAAAGACCGAAGAGAACTGTAAGATGCTTCTGGTGTGACCAACTAGGTCATACTTATGGGAATTGTATGGCCTATGAGAAAGCATGTAGCCAACAATTGGTATTAGAAAGTGAACAGAAAATATGTGATTATCAAACACAACTACCTTTGAAATTAAACTTAGGTCGAGGAGGGATGATAGACTATTTTGATCAAACAAAATTGAGTCCTAAAACCAAACTTCAAAAACAATGGAAATCGAAGAGTCATAATGAGAAAAGTAATGTATGTCAATTACATTCTATGAACACCAAGATTGTGCCTAAATGTGAATGTTTGGACAATGATCAAAACCTTATTAAACCTAAATCTATGAATAACATTGATCTTCAAATTAAATCTAAGGATCAAGATACATTGAAAAAGTTTAAGAAAGAAGAAGATGCAAAGATAAAAGATGATGAAAATGAACAATCAATTGATGGAAATATAGATATACAGGCGGTTAAAACTGAACCTAAAGTCATAGAAATTGACAATAAATGTGATCAAAATAAAACTGATAAAAGAATAGTACAAACATCTGAAGACGAAAATCTTCAACTTCAATCAGAACATGACAAGAATATGGGAAAATGGGTACAAGAAGCCATATGGAAGATTGAAAATCATATAAAAAACTCATCTAAAGGTAAGAAAAAGGAGAATAATTTAAGTGAATAGTTTTATTGTGATGGAATTGTTTATTGAAGATAAAACATTTCAAATTTTGATTTTTGCTTACTGCATATATGCTGTTTTCCTAAAAAATTGAGAAACATATACCTAAATTGTTTAGTTTTAATGTTTGAAAAGCTAATTACAAACTTATGATTAAGTTTACATTACAATTTGTTTAATCAAAAGAATTCTAAAATATGAAAACATAAAGTTTGTTTCAAATTAAACAAAAACATGTTTGTAATTATGTTTGCAAATGATTTTGATCAATATGCTTGTCATTTCCTAAACTTATGATAAATTTATGATTTTTTTTCTTTCACAAATAAGAAGAAATCTATTATGAAGAACAATTATGAAGAATATTATTATGATGAATATTTTGCACAAAATGATCTTTGTTTACAACAATTATGATGATATACTTTTAAAAGAAAAAAAATATATATGATATAAATATGATCATGATTAATATGAAGAACATGAAAATATGATACAATCAGATGATGATTTTATTGTCATACCATATGATGAGTAAGAGGAACTTTCATAATCCAGATATGATTTTTTTCATTGATCTCAAAATATGATGCTCATTTATAAGGATACAATTTAAAAATACTATGAACATTATGATTTTTTCTAAAATTTATGAACTTTGTTTCATAGGTTGAAAAACCTATTTAAAAAAATTAAGAATGCATTATTTATGATAATTATAACCACTATGAATTTCTTATGATGAAATTTGTGCCATGATGAAAATGAATCTGATAGAATATATGAATTTATATTTGCAAGATAAATGATAATGAAGATTACTTGTTTTGTAGCTTCTATTTTATAAGTGATTACAGGTTCTGAAGATGCATTGATCAAAGAAATTGAAGATGTTATGCCAAAAGTTCTGATAAATTTAAAGAGAGCAGATTGAAGATGAAGCAGATTGAAGATAAAATTGATTTTTAGGTCGTATTTTTCTTTGTCTTAAAATTTTGTTTTACGTATTTTATTTGCATTCATATAAAACTAATTGATAAAATCTGGAATGAAGAATATTAATTTATAAAGGACTCTATTTAACCATATTAGGAAAATAAACATAATTTATATTTCTACATTTATAGATTAAGTGAGATTTATTAAAAAATAGAAGGATTTGTAGTTCATTTAGATAACGAAAGTAGTTGTATATGTGTAGGAGCATATTGTTGCATGATTCATGTCTGTGAAAACCTAGATCTTTCTTGTCCATGCAGCTAGATCCTTAGCTCGGATTAAGGGGTTAAGCCTTTCCCCTTTAAAACAAAAAAGTAGCGAAAAAAAAAAAAAAAGAAAAGAATATTGACATGGAAGTTATACCTTCTTCCACCCCAAAAAGGTATTTACATTTATTATCGATATGAAGTTTACATCATATTTATATGAAGAAACTAGTTGTGAAAAACACATCTAGTGATTAAAATTGGGCATACAAGGCGGCTGTCTGTCCAAGTAGATTTAGTAGATTTCTTTGGCATGCTTGATTGCTCATATGTGAATGCATATATATGACAAAACCTGCATTTGAATGAATGAAAATGAATTCTGTTTTATACTAATCTTTACATAGTTTATAAATGGATAAAATGTAAACTAATGTTTGTTGACTAAAAAGGTTAATAGTTTACCTTTATACTTTAATATGTTTTCATTGCCAGATGTAATTGAAATAAACTTCATGTGCATGTTGAAAAGATTTAAAATTTGATAAGATTAAATTTATTTAAAAAAAGAATTGATGTTGTTCTATGATTTAATTTCAGGATAATCATTGAAAATGTTGCTTCCCTAAATCTGCAAGTTGGCCCATCGGGACGATGTGCAGGTTTGGTGGCGGTGGATGTCGGAAAGATTTGCATCTTCCAATTGATGACCAAAAAATTCAAATATTTATTGGTGAATTCTAAACCTCTTTTATATCACTGTTGATCAGTTGTGCTAATTGGATTAACTATTTTGAAAATGTTATCAGGTATGAAGGATGAAGCAGGACATATGTTCATATTAGGGTTTACCCTAAGTACTTAATTAATGAGTATTTATATTTATACATGCTAGAAACATGGGTATATAACTCTAGTTCATATGATTTATGACAATAGGGTTCATTTGAAGGGTCTCAAAAGGTTCTAATAGGTTCATGTTAGAGTTTATTTATGTTCCAAAGGGTTAATGATAGGGTTTATTTAAATGTTAATGAGCTAATGGTAGGATTCCAAAAGGGTTTTAAGGGGTTTAGTGTGCAAGAATGAAGATTAGCCTTAGTTTGAAGGGTTGAAACAAAGAATATTTAATGAAATTAATCTATAATTTAACATTGGTTAACCTACAAATTTAATTTATGGTTTAATTTGTTAATTTAATAGGGTGTATACTTTTAAATACTAAGGTTCTAATTAATTAAACCCTTAAACTAAGATTGAATTAAATGATTTATTTAAAATAAGAAATATAGGCTAATTAAATTAAAAATGGTAAATTAAATGGATAAATAACTAGTGGTCTATATGAGTCCTAGGGAAAAGAATGGTTTATAGAAGATGTGTAACTAAAGTGATTGAAAGAGTGGTTGGAATAAATGATGCAATTAAAGGAAGTTAAAGAGAAACTTTAAATGAATGGTGTATATGAAAAAGGTTAAAAGAATGGAGTAAGTGAGTTGTGTAAATAAAGTCAATTTAAAGTGTGGTGAAAGTAAGGAGATTAAAGTGTGGTTGTAGATTAAAAGTTAAAACCAAAAGAGTGGATTAGGAAGGACTTGCGTATGTATTTAAATGTGTGTTGAGCTCAAGTTTCTCCTAATGTTTTTTTTGCAGAAACATTGAAGATGAAGAGCAAATGAAGTGCAGTGAACCTAATGTTTTTTTTGCAGAAACATTGAAGATGAAGAGCAAATGAAGTGCAGTGAACCTAATGTTTCTTGCAGAAACATTGAAGATGAAGAGCAAATGAAGTGCAGTGAACCTAATGTTTTTTTTGCAGAAACCTTGAAGATGAAGAGCAAATGAAGTGCAGTGAACCTAATGTTTTGTTTCAGAAACATTGCAGATTACAATCAGTTAAAGTGAAGTACAAGCAGTTGAAGTGAACCGGCAGATTGAAGATCCATTTAAACCTTATATCTCCATTTAGTCATTTAACCGATTGCTTAGACATTTATCCAATTATCTAGACTTTACATTTGTATTAGCTTATTAATTCATTAAATCAAATCAGTTTAGCATCATATTGTTTCTGTTAGTTCTTTCATGTCTTACGATTTATATCATGTATCTGAACACAGTAGTAATAACATCATTGAACATACAACCGAATCCGTAGAATTAGTGTTAGAAGAACTTATTAAGAATAGTATTACTTTGGAATCATTAGTGTCTTTATCTTATGACCACTGTTTAACTACATTCCTAGCATTTTCTTCCATTGCATCTCCTGAATCACAAAGTAGTGAAGATTTATTTCCACCAACTTTAGTTAGACAAACTCAACCAAACCCATTAGAAGCTACAATAGAAGAGGTAGTTAAAGATCAGATAACCGAAGAGTCATTATTGTTAACACCCAAACAGATAGCTATTGCCAGATATAAAGCAGTTTGTCCCTATGGTCATAAGCCTGAGTTTGCTACAGACACCCCGCGTGTGCCGAACGATTTAGGCGGATGACTTGATCCACCATCCGAGCATCTCTCACGACCCGACATTGGTGAACCCGACGTGAACAAACGGCCTTGCAGCTCAGGTATAAAATTTAAATTTTTCATGCATGTGCATACATGATATCGACAGGTTGGATTGCAGAAGCTTCTTCATCCGTGGGAGCAGTAGCTTTGTCTTTGAATCCTTGCACTCTTCTAGGTGTTGAGGGCTGTTCCCTAGGGAACTGAGCGCCTCCACGAAGAGTGGCAAGTAGCTATCCTCATCTCGCCACCCCTTTTCATCGACATTAGAAGCAAGAACGTTTGCACAATCATCCATTAGCAACTGATGTATTAGATTTTGATTCTATTAAAAATTGTATAAACTTATACACAAGTCACTCTTTAAGCCTCTTCTTCGATTCAGATTCCAGGTATTTATATTTGGATTCTTTTTGCTTACACATAATTAAAAGAAAATGACATCTAATGTAGAGAATCTTCTGCATGATATGGAAGCACGATTAATTTCATCTATAGATTTAAAGCTTAATTCCAAGTTTGAGTCCTTAAACTCGTTTCTTTCAATCTTAACTACAGTAGTATCTGATTTTAATGCAAATCTTAAGTCAATAGATACTCAGTTTGATCACGAGTTTAGGAATTTAGAAGGAATTCTTCATTATGAACTCTCAAATTTGAATGAAAATATGGAAACAATAGCAAATCATGTAAAAGAAATTTCATCATTCAAAACGATTGGTCATGAGATTGCAAGTTTAAAAGAGAACATTGAAAGGTTAAACAATCAAATACACGAAAGTGCTACATGTGAATGCAAAGATAGATATCAAGTACGAGTTCAAAGTAGATCTATGTATTCTATTGACCAAAATCCTTTACCCGATCATAGAAAAGTTGATCCTAAGGCTTTATATCAAAGACCGAAGAGAACTGTAAGATGCTTCTGGTGTGACCAACTAGGTCATACTTATGGGAATTGTATGGCCTATGAGAAAGCATGTAGCCAACAATTGGTATTAGAAAGTGAACAGAAAATATGTGATTATCAAACACAACTACCTTTGAAATTAAACTTAGGTCGAGGAGGGATGATAGACTATTTTGATCAAACAAAATTGAGTCCTAAAACCAAACTTCAAAAACAATGGAAATCGAAGAGTCATAATGAGAAAAGTAATGTATGTCAATTACATTCTATGAACACCAAGATTGTGCCTAAATGTGAATGTTTGGACAATGATCAAAACCTTATTAAACCTAAATCTATGAATAACATTGATCTTCAAATTAAATCTAAGGATCAAGATACATTGAAAAAGTTTAAGAAAGAAGAAGATGCAAAGATAAAAGATGATGAAAATGAACAATCAATTGATGGAAATATAGATATACAGGCGGTTAAAACTGAACCTAAAGTCATAGAAATTGACAATAAATGTGATCAAAATAAAACTGATAAAAGAATAGTACAAACATCTGAAGACGAAAATCTTCAACTTCAATCAGAACATGACAAGAATATGGGAAAATGGGTACAAGAAGCCATATGGAAGATTGAAAATCATATAAAAAACTCATCTAAAGGTAAGAAAAAGGAGAATAATTTAAGTGAATAGTTTTATTGTGATGGAATTGTTTATTGAAGATAAAACATTTCAAATTTTGATTTTTGCTTACTGCATATATGCTGTTTTCCTAAAAAATTGAGAAACATATACCTAAATTGTTTAGTTTTAATGTTTGAAAAGCTAATTACAAACTTATGATTAAGTTTACATTACAATTTGTTTAATCAAAAGAATTCTAAAATATGAAAACACAAAGTTTGTTTCAAATTAAACAAAAACATGTTTGTAATTATGTTTGCAAATGATTTTGATCAATATGCTTGTCATTTCCTAAACTTATGATAAATTTATGATTTTTTTTCTTTCACAAATAAGAAGAAATCTATTATGAAGAACAATTATGAAGAATATTATTATGATGAATATTTTGCACAAAATGATCTTTGTTTACAACAATTATGATGATATACTTTTAAAAGAAAAAAAATATATATGATATAAATATGATCATGATTAATATGAAGAACATGAAAATATGATACAATCAGATGATGATTTTATTGTCATACCATATGATGAGTAAGAGGAACTTTCATAATCCAGATATGATTTTTTTCATTGATCTCAAAATATGATGCTCATTTATAAGGATACAATTTAAAAATACTATGAACATTATGATTTTTTCTAAAATTTATGAACTTTGTTTCATAGGTTGAAAAACCTATTTAAAAAAATTAAGAATGCATTATTTATGATAATTATAACCACTATGAATTTCTTATGATGAAATTTGTGCCATGATGAAAATGAATCTGATAGATTATATGAATTTATATTTGCAAGATAAATGATAATGAAGATTACTTGTTTTGTAGCTTCTATTTTATAAGTGATTACAGGTTCTGAAGATGCATTGATCAAAGAAATTGAAGATGTTATGCCAAAAGTTCTGATAAATTTAAAGAGAGCAGATTGAAGATGAAGCAGATTGAAGATAAAATTGATTTTTAGGTCGTATTTTTCTTTGTCTTAAAATTTTGTTTTACGTATTTTATTTGCATTCATATAAAACTAATTGATAAAATCTGGAATGAAGAATATTAATTTATAAAGGACTCTATTTAACCATATTAGGAAAATAAACATAATTTATATTTCTACATTTATAGATTAAGTGAGATTTATTAAAAAATAGAAGGATTTGTAGTTCATTTAGATAACGAAAGTAGTTGTATATGTGTAGGAGCATATTGTTGCATGATTCATGTCTGTGAAAACCTAGATCTTTCTTGTCCATGCAGCTAGATCCTTAGCTCGGATTAAGGGGTTAAGCCTTTCCCCTTTAAAACAAAAAAGTAGCGAAAAAAAAAAAAAAAAAAAAAGAATATTGACATGGAAGTTATACCTTCTTCCACCCCAAAAAGGTATTTACATTTATTATCGATATGAAGTTTACATCATATTTATATGAAGAAACTAGTTGTGAAAAACACATCTAGTGATTAAAATTGGGCATACAAGGCGGCTGTCTGTCCAAGTAGATTTAGTAGATTTCTTTGGCATGCTTGATTGCTCATATGTGAATGCATATATATGACGAAACCTGCATTTGAATGAATGAAAATGAATTCTGTTTTATACTAATCTTTACATAGTTTATAAATGGATAAAATGTAAACTAATGTTTGTTGACTAAAAAGGTTAATAGTTTACCTTTATACTTTAATATGTTTTCATTGCCAGATGTAATTGAAATAAACTTCATGTGCATGTTGAAAAGATTTAAAATTTGATAAGATTAAATTTATTTAAAAAAAGAATTGATGTTGTTCTATGATTTAATTTCAGGATAATCATTGAAAATGTTGCTTCCCTAAATCTGCAAGTTGGCCCATCGGGACGATGTGCAGGTTTGGTGGCGGTGGATGTCGGAAAGATTTGCATCTTCCAATTGATGACCAAAAAATTCAAATATTTATTGGTGAATTCTAAACCTCTTTTATATCACTGTTGATCAGTTGTGCTAATTGGATTAACTATTTTGAAAATGTTATCAGGTATGAAGGATGAAGCAGGACATATGTTCATATTAGGGTTTACCCTAAGTACTTAATTAATGAGTATTTATATTTATACATGCTAGAAACATGGGTATATAACTCTAGTTCATATGATTTATGACAATAGGGTTCATTTGAAGGGTCTCAAAAGGTTCTAATAGGTTCATGTTAGAGTTTATTTATGTTCCAAAGGGTTAATGATAGGGTTTATTTAAATGTTAATGAGCTAATGGTAGGATTCCAAAAGGGTTTTAAGGGGTTTAGTGTGCAAGAATGAAGATTAGCCTTAGTTTGAAGGGTTGAAACAAAGAATATTTAATGAAATTAATCTATAATTTAACATTGGTTAACCTACAAATTTAATTTATGGTTTAATTTGTTAATTTAATAGGGTGTATACTTTTAAATACTAAGGTTCTAATTAATTAAACCCTTAAACTAAGATTGAATTAAATGATTTATTTAAAATAAGAAATATAGGCTAATTAAATTAAAAATGGTAAATTAAATGGATAAATAACTAGTGGTCTATATGAGTCCTAGGGAAAAGAATGGTTTATAGAAGATGTGTAACTAAAGTGATTGAAAGAGTGGTTGGAATAAATGATGCAATTAAAGGAAGTTAAAGAGAAACTTTAAATGAATGGTGTATATGAAAAAGGTTAAAAGAATGGAGTAAGTGAGTTGTGTAAATAAAGTCAATTTAAAGTGTGGTGAAAGTAAGGAGATTAAAGTGTGGTTGTAGATTAAAAGTTAAAACCAAAAGAGTGGATTAGGAAGGACTTGCGTATGTATTTAAATGTGTGTTGAGCTCAAGTTTCTCCTAATGTTTTTTTTGCAGAAACATTGAAGATGAAGAGCAAATGAAGTGCAGTGAACCTAATGTTTTTTTTGCAGAAACATTGAAGATGAAGAGCAAATGAAGTGCAGTGAACCTAATGTTTCTTGCAGAAACATTGAAGATGAAGAGCAAATGAAGTGCAGTGAACCTAATGTTTTTTTTTGCAGAAACATTGAAGATGAAGAGCAAATGAAGTGCAGTGAACCTAATGTTTTGTTTCAGAAACATTGCAGATTACAATCAGTTAAAGTGAAGTACAAGCAGTTGAAGTGAACCGGCAGATTGAAGATCCATTTAAACCTTATATCTCCATTTAGTCATTTAACCGATTGCTTAGACATTTATCCAATTATCTAGACTTTACATTTGTATTAGCTTATTAATTCATTAAATCAAATCAGTTTAGCATCATATTGTTTCTGTTAGTTCTTTCATGTCTTACGATTTATATCATGTATCTGAACACAGTAGTAATAACATCATTGAACATACAACCGAATCCGTAGAATTAGTGTTAGAAGAACTTATTAAGAATAGTATTACTTTGGAATCATTAGTGTCTTTATCTTATGACCACTGTTTAACTACATTCCTAGCATTTTCTTCCATTGCATCTCCTGAATCACAAAGTAGTGAAGATTTATTTCCACCAACTTTAGTTAGACAAACTCAACCAAACCCATTAGAAGCTACAATAGAAGAGGTAGTTAAAGATCAGATAACCGAAGAGTCATTATTGTTAACACCCAAACAGATAGCTATTGCCAGATATAAAGCAGTTTGTCCCTATGGTCATAAGCCTGAGTTTGCTACAGACACCCCGCGTGTGCCGAACGATTTAGGCGGATGACTTGATCCACCATCCGAGCATCTCTCACGACCCGACATTGGTGAACCCGACGTGAACAAACGGCCTTGCAGCTCAGGTATAAAATTTAAATTTTTCATGCATGTGCATACATGATATCGACAGGTTGGATTGCAGAAGCTTCTTCATCCGTGGGAGCAGTAGCTTTGTCTTTGAATCCTTGCACTCTTCTAGGTGTTGAGGGCTGTTCCCTAGGGAACTGAGCGCCTCCACGAAGAGTGGCAAGTAGCTATCCTCATCTCGCCACCCCTTTTCATCGACATTAGAAGCAAGAACGTTTGCACAATCATCCATTAGCAACTGATGTATTAGATTTTGATTCTATTAAAAATTGTATAAACTTATACACAAGTCACTCTTTAAGCCTCTTCTTCGATTCAGATTCCAGGTATTTATATTTGGATTCTTTTTGCTTACACATAATTAAAAGAAAATGACATCTAATGTAGAGAATCTTCTGCATGATATGGAAGCACGATTAATTTCATCTATAGATTTAAAGCTTAATTCCAAGTTTGAGTCCTTAAACTCGTTTCTTTCAATCTTAACTACAGTAGTATCTGATTTTAATGCAAATCTTAAGTCAATAGATACTCAGTTTGATCACGAGTTTAGGAATTTAGAAGGAATTCTTCATTATGAACTCTCAAATTTGAATGAAAATATGGAAACAATAGCAAATCATGTAAAAGAAATTTCATCATTCAAAACGATTGGTCATGAGATTGCAAGTTTAAAAGAGAACATTAAAAGTTAAACAATCAAATACACGAAAGTGCTACATGTGAATGCAAAGATAGATATCAAGTACGAGTTCAAAGTAGATCTATGTATTCTATTGACCAAAATCCTTTACCCGATCATAGAAAAGTTGATCCTAAGGCTTTATATCAAAGACCGAAGAGAACTGTAAGATGCTTCTGGTGTGACCAACTAGGTCATACTTATGGGAATTGTATGGCCTATGAGAAAGCATGTAGCCAACAATTGGTATTAGAAAGTGAACAGAAAATATGTGATTATCAAACACAACTACCTTTGAAATTAAACTTAGGTCGAGGAGGGATGATAGACTAAACAAAATTGAGTCCTAAAACCAAACTTCAAAAACAATGGAAATCGAAGAGTCATAATGAGAAAAGTAATGTATGTCAATTACATTCTATGAACACCAAGATTGTGCCTAAATGTGAATGTTTGGACAATGATCAAAACCTTATTAAACCTAAATCTATGAATAACATTGATCTTCAAATTAAATCTAAGGATCAAGATACATTGAAAAAGTTTAAGAAAGAAGAAGATGCAAAGATAAAAGATGATGAAAATGAACAATCAATTGATGGAAATATAGATATACAGGCGGTTAAAACTGAACCTAAAGTCATAGAAATTGACAATAAATGTGATCAAAATAAAACTGATAAAAGAATAGTACAAACATCTGAAGACGAAAATCTTCAACTTCAATCAGAACATGACAAGAATATGGGAAAATGGGTACAAGAAGCCATATGGAAGATTGAAAATCATATAAAAAACTCATCTAAAGGTAAGAAAAAGGAGAATAATTTAAGTGAATAGTTTTATTGTGATGGAATTGTTTATTGAAGATAAAACATTTCAAATTTTGATTTTTGCTTACTGCATATATGCTGTTTTCCTAAAAAATTGAGAAACATATACCTAAATTGTTTAGTTTTAATGTTTGAAAAGCTAATTACAAACTTATGATTAAGTTTACATTACAATTTGTTTAATCAAAAGAATTCTAAAATATGAAAACACAAAGTTTGTTTCAAATTAAACAAAAACATGTTTGTAATTATGTTTGCAAATGATTTTGATCAATATGCTTGTCATTTCCTAAACTTATGATAAATTTATGATTTTTTTTCTTTCACAAATAAGAAGAAATCTATTATGAAGAACAATTATGAAGAATATTATTATGATGAATATTTTGCACAAAATGATCTTTGTTTACAACAATTATGATGATATACTTTTAAAAGAAAAAAAATATATATGATATAAATATGATCATGATTAATATGAAGAACATGAAAATATGATACAATCAGATGATGATTTTATTGTCATACCATATGATGAGTAAGAGGAACTTTCATAATCTAGATATGATTTTTTTCATTGATCTCAAAATATGATGCTCATTTATAAGGATACAATTTAAAAATACTATGAACATTATGATTTTTTCTAAAATTTATGAACTTTGTTTCATAGGTTGAAAAACCTATTTAAAAAAATTAAGAATGCATTATTTATGATAATTATAACCACTATGAATTTCTTATGATGAAATTTGTGCCATGATGAAAATGAATCTGATAGAATATATGAATTTATATTTGCAAGATAAATGATAATGAAGATTACTTGTTTTGTAGCTTCTATTTTATAAGTGATTACAGGTTCTGAAGATGCATTGATCAAAGAAATTGAAGATGTTATGCCAAAAGTTCTGATAAATTTAAAGAGAGCAGATTGAAGATGAAGCAGATTGAAGATAAAATTGATTTTTAGGTCGTATTTTTCTTTGTCTTAAAATTTTGTTTTAGGTATTTTATTTGCATTCATATAAAACTAATTGATAAAATCTGCCATATTAGGAAAATAAACATAATTTATATTTCTACATTTATAGATTAAGTGAGATTTATTAAAAAATAGAAGGATTTGTAGTTCATTTAGATAACGAAAGTAGTTGTATATGTGTAGGAGCATATTGTTGCATGATTCATGTCTGTGAAAACCTAGATCTTTCTTGTCCATGCAGCTAGATCCTTAGCTCGGATTAAGGGGTTAAGCCTTTCCCCTTTAAAACAAAAAAGTAGCGAAAAAAAAAAAAAAAAGAAAAGAATATTGACATGGAAGTTATACCTTCTTCCACCCCAAAAAGGTATTTACATTTATTATCGATATGAAGTTTACATCATATTTATATGAAGAAACTAGTTGTGAAAAACACATCTAGTGATTAAAATTGGGCATACAAGGCGGCTGTCTGTCCAAGTAGATTTAGTAGATTTCTTTGGCATGCTTGATTGCTCATATGTGAATGCATATATATGACAAAACCTGCATTTGAATGAATGAAAATGAATTCTGTTTTATACTAATCTTTACATAGTTTATAAATGGATAAAATGTAAACTAATGTTTGTTGACTAAAAAGGTTAATAGTTTACCTTTATACTTTAATATGTTTTCATTGCCAGATGTAATTGAAATAAACTTCATGTGCATGTTGAAAAGATTTAAAATTTGATAAGATTAAATTTATTTAAAAAAAGAATTGATGTTGTTCTATGATTTAATTTCAGGATAATCATTGAAAATGTTGCTTCCCTAAATCTGCAAGTTGGCCCATCGGGACGATGTGCAGGTTTGGTGGCGGTGGATGTCGGAAAGATTTGCATCTTCCAATTGATGACCAAAAAATTCAAATATTTATTGGTGAATTCTAAACCTCTTTTATATCACTGTTGATCAGTTGTGCTAATTGGATTAACTATTTTGAAAATGTTATCAGGTATGAAGGATGAAGCAGGACATATGTTCATATTAGGGTTTACCCTAAGTACTTAATTAATGAGTATTTATATTTATACATGCTAGAAACATGGGTATATAACTCTAGTTCATATGATTTATGACAATAGGGTTCATTTGAAGGGTCTCAAAAGGTTCTAATAGGTTCATGTTAGAGTTTATTTATGTTCCAAAGGGTTAATGATAGGGTTTATTTAAATGTTAATGAGCTAATGGTAGGATTCCAAAAGGGTTTTAAGGGGTTTAGTGTGCAAGAATGAAGATTAGCCTTAGTTTGAAGGGTTGAAACAAAGAATATTTAATGAAATTAATCTATAATTTAACATTGGTTAACCTACAAATTTAATTTATGGTTTAATTTGTTAATTTAATAGGGTGTATACTTTTAAATACTAAGGTTCTAATTAATTAAACCCTTAAACTAAGATTGAATTAAATGATTTATTTAAAATAAGAAATATAGGCTAATTAAATTAAAAATGGTAAATTAAATGGATAAATAACTAGTGGTCTATATGAGTCCTAGGGAAAAGAATGGTTTATAGAAGATGTGTAACTAAAGTGATTGAAAGAGTGGTTGGAATAAATGATGCAATTAAAGGAAGTTAAAGAGAAACTTTAAATGAATGGTGTATATGAAAAAGGTTAAAAGAATGGAGTAAGTGAGTTGTGTAAATAAAGTCAATTTAAAGTGTGGTGAAAGTAAGGAGATTAAAGTGTGGTTGTAGATTAAAAGTTAAAACCAAAAGAGTGGATTAGGAAGGACTTGCGTATGTATTTAAATGTGTGTTGAGCTCAAGTTTCTCCTAATGTTTTTTTTGCAGAAACATTGAAGATGAAGAGCAAATGAAGTGCAGTGAACCTAATGTTTTTTTTGCAGAAACATTGAAGATGAAGAGCAAATGAAGTGCAGTGAACCTAATGTTTCTTGCAGAAACATTGAAGATGAAGAGCAAATGAAGTGCAGTGAACCTAATGTTTTTTTTGCAGAAACATTGAAGATGAAGAGCAAATGAAGTGCAGTGAACCTAATGTTTTGTTTCAGAAACATTGCAGATTACAATCAGTTAAAGTGAAGTACAAGCAGTTGAAGTGAACCGGCAGATTGAAGATCCATTTAAACCTTATATCTCCATTTAGTCATTTAACCGATTGCTTAGACATTTATCCAATTATCTAGACTTTACATTTGTATTAGCTTATTAATTCATTAAATCAAATCAGTTTAGCATCATATTGTTTCTGTTAGTTCTTTCATGTCTTACGATTTATATCATGTATCTGAACACAGTAGTAATAACATCATTGAACATACAACCGAATCCGTAGAATTAGTGTTAGAAGAACTTATTAAGAATAGTATTACTTTGGAATCATTAGTGTCTTTATCTTATGACCACTGTTTAACTACATTCCTAGCATTTTCTTCCATTGCATCTCCTGAATCACAAAGTAGTGAAGATTTATTTCCACCAACTTTAGTTAGACAAACTCAACCAAACCCATTAGAAGCTACAATAGAAGAGGTAGTTAAAGATCAGATAACCGAAGAGTCATTATTGTTAACACCCAAACAGATAGCTATTGCCAGATATAAAGCAGTTTGTCCCTATGGTCATAAGCCTGAGTTTGCTACAGACACCCCGCGTGTGCCGAACGATTTAGGCGGATGACTTGATCCACCATCCGAGCATCTCTCACGACCCGACATTGGTGAACCCGACGTGAACAAACGGCCTTGCAGCTCAGGTATAAAATTTAAATTTTTCATGCATGTGCATACATGATATCGACAGGTTGGATTGCAGAAGCTTCTTCATCCGTGGGAGCAGTAGCTTTGTCTTTGAATCCTTGCACTCTTCTAGGTGTTGAGGGCTGTTCCCTAGGGAACTGAGCGCCTCCACGAAGAGTGGCAAGTAGCTATCCTCATCTCGCCACCCCTTTTCATCGACATTAGAAGCAAGAACGTTTGCACAATCATCCATTAGCAACTGATGTATTAGATTTTGATTCTATTAAAAATTGTATAAACTTATACACAAGTCACTCTTTAAGCCTCTTCTTCGATTCAGATTCCAGGTATTTATATTTGGATTCTTTTTGCTTACACATAATTAAAAGAAAATGACATCTAATGTAGAGAATCTTCTGCATGATATGGAAGCACGATTAATTTCATCTATAGATTTAAAGCTTAATTCCAAGTTTGAGTCCTTAAACTCGTTTCTTTCAATCTTAACTACAGTAGTATCTGATTTTAATGCAAATCTTAAGTCAATAGATACTCAGTTTGATCACGAGTTTAGGAATTTAGAAGGAATTCTTCATTATGAACTCTCAAATTTGAATGAAAATATGGAAACAATAGCAAATCATGTAAAAGAAATTTCATCATTCAAAACGATTGGTCATGAGATTGCAAGTTTAAAAGAGAACATTGAAAGGTTAAACAATCAAATACACGAAAGTGCTACATGTGAATGCAAAGATAGATATCAAGTACGAGTTCAAAGTAGATCTATGTATTCTATTGACCAAAATCCTTTACCCGATCATAGAAAAGTTGATCCTAAGGCTTTATATCAAAGACCGAAGAGAACTGTAAGATGCTTCTGGTGTGACCAACTAGGTCATACTTATGGGAATTGTATGGCCTATGAGAAAGCATGTAGCCAACAATTGGTATTAGAAAGTGAACAGAAAATATGTGATTATCAAACACAACTACCTTTGAAATTAAACTTAGGTCGAGGAGGGATGATAGACTATTTTGATCAAACAAAATTGAGTCCTAAAACCAAACTTCAAAAACAATGGAAATCGAAGAGTCATAATGAGAAAAGTAATGTATGTCAATTACATTCTATGAACACCAAGATTGTGCCTAAATGTGAATGTTTGGACAATGATCAAAACCTTATTAAACCTAAATCTATGAATAACATTGATCTTCAAATTAAATCTAAGGATCAAGATACATTGAAAAAGTTTAAGAAAGAAGAAGATGCAAAGATAAAAGATGATGAAAATGAACAATCAATTGATGGAAATATAGATATACAGGCGGTTAAAACTGAACCTAAAGTCATAGAAATTGACAATAAATGTGATCAAAATAAAACTGATAAAAGAATAGTACAAACATCTGAAGACGAAAATCTTCAACTTCAATCAGAACATGACAAGAATATGGGAAAATGGGTACAAGAAGCCATATGGAAGATTGAAAATCATATAAAAAACTCATCTAAAGGTAAGAAAAAGGAGAATAATTTAAGTGAATAGTTTTATTGTGATGGAATTGTTTATTGAAGATAAAACATTTCAAATTTTGATTTTTGCTTACTGCATATATGCTGTTTTCCTAAAAAATTGAGAAACATATACCTAAATTGTTTAGTTTTAATGTTTGAAAAGCTAATTACAAACTTATGATTAAGTTTACATTACAATTTGTTTAATCAAAAGAATTCTAAAATATGAAAACATAAAGTTTGTTTCAAATTAAACAAAAACATGTTTGTAATTATGTTTGCAAATGATTTTGATCAATATGCTTGTCATTTCCTAAACTTATGATAAATTTATGATTTTTTTTCTTTCACAAATAAGAAGAAATCTATTATGAAGAACAATTATGAAGAATATTATTATGATGAATATTTTGCACAAAATGATCTTTGTTTACAACAATTATGATGATATACTTTTAAAAGAAAAAAAATATATATGATATAAATATGATCATGATTAATATGAAGAACATGAAAATATGATACAATCAGATGATGATTTTATTGTCATACCATATGATGAGTAAGAGGAACTTTCATAATCCAGATATGATTTTTTTCATTGATCTCAAAATATGATGCTCATTTATAAGGATACAATTTAAAAATACTATGAACATTATGATTTTTTCTAAAATTTATGAACTTTGTTTCATAGGTTGAAAAACCTATTTAAAAAAATTAAGAATGCATTATTTATGATAATTATAACCACTATGAATTTCTTATGATGAAATTTGTGCCATGATGAAAATGAATCTGATAGAATATATGAATTTATATTTGCAAGATAAATGATAATGAAGATTACTTGTTTTGTAGCTTCTATTTTATAAGTGATTACAGGTTCTGAAGATGCATTGATCAAAGAAATTGAAGATGTTATGCCAAAAGTTCTGATAAATTTAAAGAGAGCAGATTGAAGATGAAGCAGATTGAAGATAAAATTGATTTTTAGGTCGTATTTTTCTTTGTCTTAAAATTTTGTTTTACGTATTTTATTTGCATTCATATAAAACTAATTGATAAAATCTGGAATGAAGAATATTAATTTATAAAGGACTCTATTTAACCATATTAGGAAAATAAACATAATTTATATTTCTACATTTATAGATTAAGTGAGATTTATTAAAAAATAGAAGGATTTGTAGTTCATTTAGATAACGAAAGTAGTTGTATATGTGTAGGAGCATATTGTTGCATGATTCATGTCTGTGAAAACCTAGATCTTTCTTGTCCATGCAGCTAGATCCTTAGCTCGGATTAAGGGGTTAAGCCTTTCCCCTTTAAAACAAAAAAGTAGCGAAAAAAAAAAAAAAAAGAAAAGAATATTGACATGGAAGTTATACCTTCTTCCACCCCAAAAAGGTATTTACATTTATTATCGATATGAAGTTTACATCATATTTATATGAAGAAACTAGTTGTGAAAAACACATCTAGTGATTAAAATTGGGCATACAAGGCGGCTGTCTGTCCAAGTAGATTTAGTAGATTTCTTTGGCATGCTTGATTGCTCATATGTGAATGCATATATATGACGAAACCTGCATTTGAATGAATGAAAATGAATTCTGTTTTATACTAATCTTTACATAGTTTATAAATGGATAAAATGTAAACTAATGTTTGTTGACTAAAAAGGTTAATAGTTTACCTTTATACTTTAATATGTTTTCATTGCCAGATGTAATTGAAATAAACTTCATGTGCATGTTGAAAAGATTTAAAATTTGATAAGATTAAATTTATTTAAAAAAAGAATTGATGTTGTTCTATGATTTAATTTCAGGATAATCATTGAAAATGTTGCTTCCCTAAATCTGCAAGTTGGCCCATCGGGACGATGTGCAGGTTTGGTGGCGGTGGATGTCGGAAAGATTTGCATCTTCCAATTGATGACCAAAAAATTCAAATATTTATTGGTGAATTCTAAACCTCTTTTATATCACTGTTGATCAGTTGTGCTAATTGGATTAACTATTTTGAAAATGTTATCAGGTATGAAGGATGAAGCAGGACATATGTTCATATTAGGGTTTACCCTAAGTACTTAATTAATGAGTATTTATATTTATACATGCTAGAAACATGGGTATATAACTCTAGTTCATATGATTTATGACAATAGGGTTCATTTGAAGGGTCTCAAAAGGTTCTAATAGGTTCATGTTAGAGTTTATTTATGTTCCAAAGGGTTAATGATAGGGTTTATTTAAATGTTAATGAGCTAATGGTAGGATTCCAAAAGGGTTTTAAGGGGTTTAGTGTGCAAGAATGAAGATTA
Organism: Ceratopteris richardii; assembly: GCA_020310875.1. Lineage (NCBI taxonomy): Eukaryota > Viridiplantae > Streptophyta > Polypodiopsida > Polypodiales > Pteridaceae > Ceratopteris > Ceratopteris richardii. Next base: position 111,331,407 of record CM035415.1, read on the forward strand.
GCCTTAGTTTGAAGGGTTGAAACAAAGAATATTTAATGAAATTAATCTATAATTTAACATTGGTTAACCTACAAATTTAATTTATGGTTTAATTTGTTAATTTAATAGGGTGTATACTTTTAAATACTAAGGTTCTAATTAATTAAACCCTTAAACTAAGATTGAATTAAATGATTTATTTAAAATAAGAAATATAGGCTAATTAAATTAAAAATGGTAAATTAAATGGATAAATAACTAGTGGTCTATATGAGTCCTAGGGAAAAGAATGGTTTATAGAAGATGTGTAACTAAAGTGATTGAAAGAGTGGTTGGAATAAATGATGCAATTAAAGGAAGTTAAAGAGAAACTTTAAATGAATGGTGTATATGAAAAAGGTTAAAAGAATGGAGTAAGTGAGTTGTGTAAATAAAGTCAATTTAAAGTGTGGTGAAAGTAAGGAGATTAAAGTGTGGTTGTAGATTAAAAGTTAAAACCAAAAGAGTGGATTAGGAAGGACTTGCGTATGTATTTAAATGTGTGTTGAGCTCAAGTTTCTCCTAATGTTTTTTTTGCAGAAACATTGAAGATGAAGAGCAAATGAAGTGCAGTGAACCTAATGTTTTTTTTGCAGAAACATTGAAGATGAAGAGCAAATGAAGTGCAGTGAACCTAATGTTTCTTGCAGAAACATTGAAGATGAAGAGCAAATGAAGTGCAGTGAACCTAATGTTTTTTTTGCAGAAACATTGAAGATGAAGAGCAAATGAAGTGCAGTGAACCTAATGTTTTGTTTCAGAAACATTGCAGATTACAATCAGTTAAAGTGAAGTACAAGCAGTTGAAGTGAACCGGCAGATTGAAGATCCATTTAAACCTTATATCTCCATTTAGTCATTTAACCGATTGCTTAGACATTTATCCAATTATCTAGACTTTACATTTGTATTAGCTTATTAATTCATTAAATCAAATCAGTTTAGCATCATATTGTTTCTGTTAGTTCTTTCATGTCTTACGATTTATATCATGTATCTGAACACAGTAGTAATAACATCATTGAACATACAACCGAATCCGTAGAATTAGTGTTAGAAGAACTTATTAAGAATAGTATTACTTTGGAATCATTAGTGTCTTTATCTTATGACCACTGTTTAACTACATTCCTAGCATTTTCTTCCATTGCATCTCCTGAATCACAAAGTAGTGAAGATTTATTTCCACCAACTTTAGTTAGACAAACTCAACCAAACCCATTAGAAGCTACAATAGAAGAGGTAGTTAAAGATCAGATAACCGAAGAGTCATTATTGTTAACACCCAAACAGATAGCTATTGCCAGATATAAAGCAGTTTGTCCCTATGGTCATAAGCCTGAGTTTGCTACAGACACCCCGCGTGTGCCGAACGATTTAGGCGGATGACTTGATCCACCATCCGAGCATCTCTCACGACCCGACATTGGTGAACCCGACGTGAACAAACGGCCTTGCAGCTCAGGTATAAAATTTAAATTTTTCATGCATGTGCATACATGATATCGACAGGTTGGATTGCAGAAGCTTCTTCATCCGTGGGAGCAGTAGCTTTGTCTTTGAATCCTTGCACTCTTCTAGGTGTTGAGGGTTGTTCCCTAGGGAACTGAGCGCCTCCACGAAGAGTGGCAAGTAGCTATCCTCATCTCGCCACCCCTTTTCATCGACATTAGAAGCAAGAACGTTTGCACAATCATCCATTAGCAACTGATGTATTAGATTTTGATTCTATTAAAAATTGTATAAACTTATACACAAGTCACTCTTTAAGCCTCTTCTTCGATTCAGATTCCAGGTATTTATATTTGGATTCTTTTTGCTTACACATAATTAAAAGAAAATGACATCTAATGTAGAGAATCTTCTGCATGATATGGAAGCACGATTAATTTCATCTATAGATTTAAAGCTTAATTCCAAGTTTGAGTCCTTAAACTCGTTTCTTTCAATCTTAACTACAGTAGTATCTGATTTTAATGCAAATCTTAAGTCAATAGATACTCAGTTTGATCACGAGTTTAGGAATTTAGAAGGAATTCTTCATTATGAACTCTCAAATTTGAATGAAAATATGGAAACAATAGCAAATCATGTAAAAGAAATTTCATCATTCAAAACGATTGGTCATGAGATTGCAAGTTTAAAAGAGAACATTGAAAGGTTAAACAATCAAATACACGAAAGTGCTACATGTGAATGCAAAGATAGATATCAAGTACGAGTTCAAAGTAGATCTATGTATTCTATTGACCAAAATCCTTTACCCGATCATAGAAAAGTTGATCCTAAGGCTTTATATCAAAGACCGAAGAGAACTGTAAGATGCTTCTGGTGTGACCAACTAGGTCATACTTATGGGAATTGTATGGCCTATGAGAAAGCATGTAGCCAACAATTGGTATTAGAAAGTGAACAGAAAATATGTGATTATCAAACACAACTACCTTTGAAATTAAACTTAGGTCGAGGAGGGATGATAGACTATTTTGATCAAACAAAATTGAGTCCTAAAACCAAACTTCAAAAACAATGGAAATCGAAGAGTCATAATGAGAAAAGTAATGTATGTCAATTACATTCTATGAACACCAAGATTGTGCCTAAATGTGAATGTTTGGACAATGATCAAAACCTTATTAAACCTAAATCTATGAATAACATTGATCTTCAAATTAAATCTAAGGATCAAGATACATTGAAAAAGTTTAAGAAAGAAGAAGATGCAAAGATAAAAGATGATGAAAATGAACAATCAATTGATGGAAATATAGATATACAGGCGGTTAAAACTGAACCTAAAGTCATAGAAATTGACAATAAATGTGATCAAAATAAAACTGATAAAAGAATAGTACAAACATCTGAAGACGAAAATCTTCAACTTCAATCAGAACATGACAAGAATATGGGAAAATGGGTACAAGAAGCCATATGGAAGATTGAAAATCATATAAAAAACTCATCTAAAGGTAAGAAAAAGGAGAATAATTTAAGTGAATAGTTTTATTGTGATGGAATTGTTTATTGAAGATAAAACATTTCAAATTTTGATTTTTGCTTACTGCATATATGCTGTTTTCCTAAAAAATTGAGAAACATATACCTAAATTGTTTAGTTTTAATGTTTGAAAAGCTAATTACAAACTTATGATTAAGTTTACATTACAATTTGTTTAATCAAAAGAATTCTAAAATATGAAAACACAAAGTTTGTTTCAAATTAAACAAAAACATGTTTGTAATTATGTTTGCAAATGATTTTGATCAATATGCTTGTCATTTCCTAAACTTATGATAAATTTATGATTTTTTTTCTTTCACAAATAAGAAGAAATCTATTATGAAGAACAATTATGAAGAATATTATTATGATGAATATTTTGCACAAAATGATCTTTGTTTACAACAATTATGATGATATACTTTTAAAAGAAAAAAAATATATATGATATAAATATGATCATGATTAATATGAAGAACATGAAAATATGATACAATCAGATGATGATTTTATTGTCATACCATATGATGAGTAAGAGGAACTTTCATAATCCAGATATGATTTTTTTCATTGATCTCAAAATATGATGCTCATTTATAAGGATACAATTTAAAAATACTATGAACATTATGATTTTTTCTAAAATTTATGAACTTTGTTTCATAGGTTGAAAAACCTATTTAAAAAAATTAAGAATGCATTATTTATGATAATTATAACCACTATGAATTTCTTATGATGAAATTTGTGCCATGATGAAAATGAATCTGATAGAATATATGAATTTATATTTGCAAGATAAATGATAATGAAGATTACTTGTTTTGTAGCTTCTATTTTATAAGTGATTACAGGTTCTGAAGATGCATTGATCAAAGAAATTGAAGATGTTATGCCAAAAGTTCTGATAAATTTAAAGAGAGCAGATTGAAGATGAAGCAGATTGAAGATAAAATTGATTTTTAGGTCGTATTTTTCTTTGTCTTAAAATTTTGTTTTACGTATTTTATTTGCATTCATATAAAACTAATTGATAAAATCTGGAATGAAGAATATTAATTTATAAAGGACTCTATTTAACCATATTAGGAAAATAAACATAATTTATATTTCTACATTTATAGATTAAGTGAGATTTATTAAAAAATAGAAGGATTTGTAGTTCATTTAGATAACGAAAGTAGTTGTATATGTGTAGGAGCATATTGTTGCATGATTCATGTCTGTGAAAACCTAGATCTTTCTTGTCCATGCAGCTAGATCCTTAGCTCGGATTAAGGGGTTAAGCCTTTCCCCTTTAAAACAAAAAAGTAGCGAAAAAAAAAAAAAAAGAAAAGAATATTGACATGGAAGTTATACCTTCTTCCACCCCAAAAAGGTATTTACATTTATTATCGATATGAAGTTTACATCATATTTATATGAAGAAACTAGTTGTGAAAAACACATCTAGTGATTAAAATTGGGCATACAAGGCGGCTGTCTGTCCAAGTAGATTTAGTAGATTTCTTTGGCATGCTTGATTGCTCATATGTGAATGCATATATATGACAAAACCTGCATTTGAATGAATGAAAATGAATTCTGTTTTATACTAATCTTTACATAGTTTATAAATGGATAAAATGTAAACTAATGTTTGTTGACTAAAAAGGTTAATAGTTTACCTTTATACTTTAATATGTTTTCATTGCCAGATGTAATTGAAATAAACTTCATGTGCATGTTGAAAAGATTTAAAATTTGATAAGATTAAATTTATTTAAAAAAAGAATTGATGTTGTTCTATGATTTAATTTCAGGATAATCATTGAAAATGTTGCTTCCCTAAATCTGCAAGTTGGCCCATCGGGACGATGTGCAGGTTTGGTGGCGGTGGATGTCGGAAAGATTTGCATCTTCCAATTGATGACCAAAAAATTCAAATATTTATTGGTGAATTCTAAACCTCTTTTATATCACTGTTGATCAGTTGTGCTAATTGGATTAACTATTTTGAAAATGTTATCAGGTATGAAGGATGAAGCAGGACATATGTTCATATTAGGGTTTACCCTAAGTACTTAATTAATGAGTATTTATATTTATACATGCTAGAAACATGGGTATATAACTCTAGTTCATATGATTTATGACAATAGGGTTCATTTGAAGGGTCTCAAAAGGTTCTAATAGGTTCATGTTAGAGTTTATTTATGTTCCAAAGGGTTAATGATAGGGTTTATTTAAATGTTAATGAGCTAATGGTAGGATTCCAAAAGGGTTTTAAGGGGTTTAGTGTGCAAGAATGAAGATTAGCCTTAGTTTGAAGGGTTGAAACAAAGAATATTTAATGAAATTAATCTATAATTTAACATTGGTTAACCTACAAATTTAATTTATGGTTTAATTTGTTAATTTAATAGGGTGTATACTTTTAAATACTAAGGTTCTAATTAATTAAACCCTTAAACTAAGATTGAATTAAATGATTTATTTAAAATAAGAAATATGGGCTAATTAAATTAAAAATGGTAAATTAAATGGATAAATAACTAGTGGTCTATATGAGTCCTAGGGAAAAGAATGGTTTATAGAAGATGTGTAACTAAAGTGATTGAAAGAGTGGTTGGAATAAATGATGCAATTAAAGGAAGTTAAAGAGAAACTTTAAATGAATGGTGTATATGAAAAAGGTTAAAAGAATGGAGTAAGTGAGTTGTGTAAATAAAGTCAATTTAAAGTGTGGTGAAAGTAAGGAGATTAAAGTGTGGTTGTAGATTAAAAGTTAAAACCAAAAGAGTGGATTAGGAAGGACTTGCGTATGTATTTAAATGTGTGTTGAGCTCAAGTTTCTCCTAATGTTTTTTTTGCAGAAACATTGAAGATGAAGAGCAAATGAAGTGCAGTGAACCTAATGTTTTTTTTGCAGAAACATTGAAGATGAAGAGCAAATGAAGTGCAGTGAACCTAATGTTTCTTGCAGAAACATTGAAGATGAAGAGCAAATGAAGTGCAGTGAACCTAATGTTTTTTTTGCAGAAACATTGAAGATGAAGAGCAAATGAAGTGCAGTGAACCTAATGTTTTGTTTCAGAAACATTGCAGATTACAATCAGTTAAAGTGAAGTACAAGCAGTTGAAGTGAACCGGCAGATTGAAGATCCATTTAAACCTTATATCTCCATTTAGTCATTTAACCGATTGCTTAGACATTTATCCAATTATCTAGACTTTACATTTGTATTAGCTTATTAATTCATTAAATCAAATCAGTTTAGCATCATATTGTTTCTGTTAGTTCTTTCATGTCTTACGATTTATATCATGTATCTGAACACAGTAGTAATAACATCATTGAACATACAACCGAATCCGTAGAATTAGTGTTAGAAGAACTTATTAAGAATAGTATTACTTTGGAATCATTAGTGTCTTTATCTTATGACCACTGTTTAACTACATTCCTAGCATTTTCTTCCATTGCATCTCCTGAATCACAAAGTAGTGAAGATTTATTTCCACCAACTTTAGTTAGACAAACTCAACCAAACCCATTAGAAGCTACAATAGAAGAGGTAGTTAAAGATCAGATAACCGAAGAGTCATTATTGTTAACACCCAAACAGATAGCTATTGCCAGATATAAAGCAGTTTGTCCCTATGGTCATAAGCCTGAGTTTGCTACAGACACCCCGCGTGTGCCGAACGATTTAGGCGGATGACTTGATCCACCATCCGAGCATCTCTCACGACCCGACATTGGTGAACCCGACGTGAACAAACGGCCTTGCAGCTCAGGTATAAAATTTAAATTTTTCATGCATGTGCATACATGATATCGACAGGTTGGATTGCAGAAGCTTCTTCATCCGTGGGAGCAGTAGCTTTGTCTTTGAATCCTTGCACTCTTCTAGGTGTTGAGGGTTGTTCCCTAGGGAACTGAGCGCCTCCACGAAGAGTGGCAAGTAGCTATCCTCATCTCGCCACCCCTTTTCATCGACATTAGAAGCAAGAACGTTTGCACAATCATCCATTAGCAACTGATGTATTAGATTTTGATTCTATTAAAAATTGTATAAACTTATACACAAGTCACTCTTTAAGCCTCTTCTTCGATTCAGATTCCAGGTATTTATATTTGGATTCTTTTTGCTTACACATAATTAAAAGAAAATGACATCTAATGTAGAGAATCTTCTGCATGATATGGAAGCACGATTAATTTCATCTATAGATTTAAAGCTTAATTCCAAGTTTGAGTCCTTAAACTCGTTTCTTTCAATCTTAACTACAGTAGTATCTGATTTTAATGCAAATCTTAAGTCAATAGATACTCAGTTTGATCACGAGTTTAGGAATTTAGAAGGAATTCTTCATTATGAACTCTCAAATTTGAATGAAAATATGGAAACAATAGCAAATCATGTAAAAGAAATTTCATCATTCAAAACGATTGGTCATGAGATTGCAAGTTTAAAAGAGAACATTGAAAGGTTAAACAATCAAATACACGAAAGTGCTACATGTGAATGCAAAGATAGATATCAAGTACGAGTTCAAAGTAGATCTATGTATTCTATTGACCAAAATCCTTTACCCGATCATAGAAAAGTTGATCCTAAGGCTTTATATCAAAGACCGAAGAGAACTGTAAGATGCTTCTGGTGTGACCAACTAGGTCATACTTATGGGAATTGTATGGCCTATGAGAAAGCATGTAGCCAACAATTGGTATTAGAAAGTGAACAGAAAATATGTGATTATCAAACACAACTACCTTTGAAATTAAACTTAGGTCGAGGAGGGATGATAGACTATTTTGATCAAACAAAATTGAGTCCTAAAACCAAACTTCAAAAACAATGGAAATCGAAGAGTCATAATGAGAAAAGTAATGTATGTCAATTACATTCTATGAACACCAAGATTGTGCCTAAATGTGAATGTTTGGACAATGATCAAAACCTTATTAAACCTAAATCTATGAATAACATTGATCTTCAAATTAAATCTAAGGATCAAGATACATTGAAAAAGTTTAAGAAAGAAGAAGATGCAAAGATAAAAGATGATGAAAATGAACAATCAATTGATGGAAATATAGATATACAGGCGGTTAAAACTGAACCTAAAGTCATAGAAATTGACAATAAATGTGATCAAAATAAAACTGATAAAAGAATAGTACAAACATCTGAAGACGAAAATCTTCAACTTCAATCAGAACATGACAAGAATATGGGAAAATGGGTACAAGAAGCCATATGGAAGATTGAAAATCATATAAAAAACTCATCTAAAGGTAAGAAAAAGGAGAATAATTTAAGTGAATAGTTTTATTGTGATGGAATTGTTTATTGAAGATAAAACATTTCAAATTTTGATTTTTGCTTACTGCATATATGCTGTTTTCCTAAAAAATTGAGAAACATATACCTAAATTGTTTAGTTTTAATGTTTGAAAAGCTAATTACAAACTTATGATTAAGTTTACATTACAATTTGTTTAATCAAAAGAATTCTAAAATATGAAAACACAAAGTTTGTTTCAAATTAAACAAAAACATGTTTGTAATTATGTTTGCAAATGATTTTGATCAATATGCTTGTCATTTCCTAAACTTATGATAAATTTATGATTTTTTTTCTTTCACAAATAAGAAGAAATCTATTATGAAGAACAATTATGAAGAATATTATTATGATGAATATTTTGCACAAAATGATCTTTGTTTACAACAATTATGATGATATACTTTTAAAAGAAAAAAAATATATATGATATAAATATGATCATGATTAATATGAAGAACATGAAAATATGATACAATCAGATGATGATTTTATTGTCATACCATATGATGAGTAAGAGGAACTTTCATAATCCAGATATGATTTTTTTCATTGATCTCAAAATATGATGCTCATTTATAAGGATACAATTTAAAAATACTATGAACATTATGATTTTTTCTAAAATTTATGAACTTTGTTTCATAGGTTGAAAAACCTATTTAAAAAAATTAAGAATGCATTATTTATGATAATTATAACCACTATGAATTTCTTATGATGAAATTTGTGCCATGATGAAAATGAATCTGATAGAATATATGAATTTATATTTGCAAGATAAATGATAATGAAGATTACTTGTTTTGTAGCTTCTATTTTATAAGTGATTACAGGTTCTGAAGATGCATTGATCAAAGAAATTGAAGATGTTATGCCAAAAGTTCTGATAAATTTAAAGAGAGCAGATTGAAGATGAAGCAGATTGAAGATAAAATTGATTTTTAGGTCGTATTTTTCTTTGTCTTAAAATTTTGTTTTACGTATTTTATTTGCATTCATATAAAACTAATTGATAAAATCTGGAATGAAGAATATTAATTTATAAAGGACTCTATTTAACCATATTAGGAAAATAAACATAATTTATATTTCTACATTTATAGATTAAGTGAGATTTATTAAAAAATAGAAGGATTTGTAGTTCATTTAGATAACGAAAGTAGTTGTATATGTGTAGGAGCATATTGTTGCATGATTCATGTCTGTGAAAACCTAGATCTTTCTTGTCCATGCAGCTAGATCCTTAGCTCGGATTAAGGGGGTTAAGCCTTTCCCCTTTAAAACAAAAAAGTAGCGAAAAAAAAAAAAAAAAAGAAAAGAATATTGACATGGAAGTTATACCTTCTTCCACCCCAAAAAGGTATTTACATTTATTATCGATATGAAGTTTACATCATATTTATATGAAGAAACTAGTTGTGAAAAACACATCTAGTGATTAAAATTGGGCATACAAGGCGGCTGTCTGTCCAAGTAGATTTAGTAGATTTCTTTGGCATGCTTGATTGCTCATATGTGAATGCATATATATGACGAAACCTGCATTTGAATGAATGAAAATGAATTCTGTTTTATACTAATCTTTACATAGTTTATAAATGGATAAAATGTAAACTAATGTTTGTTGACTAAAAAGGTTAATAGTTTACCTTTATACTTTAATATGTTTTCATTGCCAGATGTAATTGAAATAAACTTCATGTGCATGTTGAAAAGATTTAAAATTTGATAAGATTAAATTTATTTAAAAAAAGAATTGATGTTGTTCTATGATTTAATTTCAGGATAATCATTGAAAATGTTGCTTCCCTAAATCTGCAAGTTGGCCCATCGGGACGATGTGCAGGTTTGGTGGCGGTGGATGTCGGAAAGATTTGCATCTTCCAATTGATGACCAAAAAATTCAAATATTTATTGGTGAATTCTAAACCTCTTTTATATCACTGTTGATCAGTTGTGCTAATTGGATTAACTATTTTGAAAATGTTATCAGGTATGAAGGATGAAGCAGGACATATGTTCATATTAGGGTTTACCCTAAGTACTTAATTAATGAGTATTTATATTTATACATGCTAGAAACATGGGTATATAACTCTAGTTCATATGATTTATGACAATAGGGTTCATTTGAAGGGTCTCAAAAGGTTCTAATAGGTTCATGTTAGAGTTTATTTATGTTCCAAAGGGTTAATGATAGGGTTTATTTAAATGTTAATGAGCTAATGGTAGGATTCCAAAAGGGTTTTAAGGGGTTTAGTGTGCAAGAATGAAGATTAGCCTTAGTTTGAAGGGTTGAAACAAAGAATATTTAATGAAATTAATCTATAATTTAACATTGGTTAACCTACAAATTTAATTTATGGTTTAATTTGTTAATTTAATAGGGTGTATACTTTTAAATACTAAGGTTCTAATTAATTAAACCCTTAAACTAAGATTGAATTAAATGATTTATTTAAAATAAGAAATATGGGCTAATTAAATTAAAAATGGTAAATTAAATGGATAAATAACTAGTGGTCTATATGAGTCCTAGGGAAAAGAATGGTTTATAGAAGATGTGTAACTAAAGTGATTGAAAGAGTGGTTGGAATAAATGATGCAATTAAAGGAAGTTAAAGAGAAACTTTAAATGAATGGTGTATATGAAAAAGGTTAAAAGAATGGAGTAAGTGAGTTGTGTAAATAAAGTCAATTTAAAGTGTGGTGAAAGTAAGGAGATTAAAGTGTGGTTGTAGATTAAAAGTTAAAACCAAAAGAGTGGATTAGGAAGGACTTGCGTATGTATTTAAATGTGTGTTGAGCTCAAGTTTCTCCTAATGTTTTTTTTGCAGAAACATTGAAGATGAAGAGCAAATGAAGTGCAGTGAACCTAATGTTTTTTTTGCAGAAACATTGAAGATGAAGAGCAAATGAAGTGCAGTGAACCTAATGTTTCTTGCAGAAACATTGAAGATGAAGAGCAAATGAAGTGCAGTGAACCTAATGTTTTTTTTGCAGAAACATTGAAGATGAAGAGCAAATGAAGTGCAATGAACCTAATGTTTTGTTTCAGAAACATTGCAGATTACAATCAGTTAAAGTGAAGTACAAGCAGTTGAAGTGAACCGGCAGATTGAAGATCCATTTAAACCTTATATCTCCATTTAGTCATTTAACCGATTGCTTAGACATTTATCCAATTATCTAGACTTTACATTTGTATTAGCTTATTAATTCATTAAATCAAATCAGTTTAGCATCATATTGTTTCTGTTAGTTCTTTCATGTCTTACGATTTATATCATGTATCTGAACACAGTAGTAATAACATCATTGAACATACAACCGAATCCGTAGAATTAGTGTTAGAAGAACTTATTAAGAATAGTATTACTTTGGAATCATTAGTGTCTTTATCTTATGACCACTGTTTAACTACATTCCTAGCATTTTCTTCCATTGCATCTCCTGAATCACAAAGTAGTGAAGATTTATTTCCACCAACTTTAGTTAGACAAACTCAACCAAACCCATTAGAAGCTACAATAGAAGAGGTAGTTAAAGATCAGATAACCGAAGAGTCATTATTGTTAACACCCAAACAGATAGCTATTGCCAGATATAAAGCAGTTTGTCCCTATGGTCATAAGCCTGAGTTTGCTACAGACACCCCGCGTGTGCCGAACGATTTAGGCGGATGACTTGATCCACCATCCGAGCATCTCTCACGACCCGACATTGGTGAACCCGACGTGAACAAACGGCCTTGCAGCTCAGGTATAAAATTTAAATTTTTCATGCATGTGCATACATGATATCGACAGGTTGGATTGCAGAAGCTTCTTCATCCGTGGGAGCAGTAGCTTTGTCTTTGAATCCTTGCACTCTTCTAGGTGTTGAGGGCTGTTCCCTAGGGAACTGAGCGCCTCCACGAAGAGTGGCAAGTAGCTATCCTCATCTCGCCACCCCTTTTCATCGACATTAGAAGCAAGAACGTTTGCACAATCATCCATTAGCAACTGATGTATTAGATTTTGATTCTATTAAAAATTGTATAAACTTATACACAAGTCACTCTTTAAGCCTCTTCTTCGATTCAGATTCCAGGTATTTATATTTGGATTCTTTTTGCTTACACATAATTAAAAGAAAATGACATCTAATGTAGAGAATCTTCTGCATGATATGGAAGCACGATTAATTTCATCTATAGATTTAAAGCTTAATTCCAAGTTTGAGTCCTTAAACTCGTTTCTTTCAATCTTAACTACAGTAGTATCTGATTTTAATGCAAATCTTAAGTCAATAGATACTCAGTTTGATCACGAGTTTAGGAATTTAGAAGGAATTCTTCATTATGAACTCTCAAATTTGAATGAAAATATGGAAACAATAGCAAATCATGTAAAAGAAATTTCATCATTCAAAACGATTGGTCATGAGATTGCAAGTTTAAAAGAGAACATTGAAAGGTTAAACAATCAAATACACGAAAGTGCTACATGTGAATGCAAAGATAGATATCAAGTACGAGTTCAAAGTAGATCTATGTATTCTATTGACCAAAATCCTTTACCCGATCATAGAAAAGTTGATCCTAAGGCTTTATATCAAAGACCGAAGAGTAAGATGCTTCTGGTGTGACCAACTAGGTCATACTTATGGGAATTGTATGGCCTATGAGAAAGCATGTAGCCAACAATTGGTATTAGAAAGTGAACAGAAAATATGTGATTATCAAACACAACTACCTTTGAAATTAAACTTAGGTCGAGGAGGGATGATAGACTATTTTGATCAAACAAAATTGAGTCCTAAAACCAAACTTCAAAAACAATGGAAATCGAAGAGTCATAATGAGAAAAGTAATGTATGTCAATTACATTCTATGAACACCAAGATTGTGCCTAAATGTGAATGTTTGGACAATGATCAAAACCTTATTAAACCTAAATCTATGAATAACATTGATCTTCAAATTAAATCTAAGGATCAAGATACATTGAAAAAGTTTAAGAAAGAAGAAGATGCAAAGATAAAAGATGATGAAAATGAACAATCAATTGATGGAAATATAGATATACAGGCGGTTAAAACTGAACCTAAAGTCATAGAAATTGACAATAAATGTGATCAAAATAAAACTGATAAAAGAATAGTACAAACATCTGAAGACGAAAATCTTCAACTTCAATCAGAACATGACAAGAATATGGGAAAATGGGTACAAGAAGCCATATGGAAGATTGAAAATCATATAAAAAACTCATCTAAAGGTAAGAAAAAGGAGAATAATTTAAGTGAATAGTTTTATTGTGATGGAATTGTTTATTGAAGATAAAACATTTCAAATTTTGATTTTTGCTTACTGCATATATGCTGTTTTCCTAAAAAATTGAGAAACATATACCTAAATTGTTTAGTTTTAATGTTTGAAAAGCTAATTACAAACTTATGATTAAGTTTACATTACAATTTGTTTAATCAAAAGAATTCTAAAATATGAAAACACAAAGTTTGTTTCAAATTAAACAAAAACATGTTTGTAATTATGTTTGCAAATGATTTTGATCAATATGCTTGTCATTTCCTAAACTTATGATAAATTTATGATTTTTTTTCTTTCACAAATAAGAAGAAATCTATTATGAAGAACAATTATGAAGAATATTATTATGATGAATATTTTGCACAAAATGATCTTTGTTTACAACAATTATGATGATATACTTTTAAAAGAAAAAAAATATATATGATATAAATATGATCATGATTAATATGAAGAACATGAAAATATGATACAATCAGATGATGATTTTATTGTCATACCATATGATGAGTAAGAGGAACTTTCATAATCCAGATATGATTTTTTTCATTGATCTCAAAATATGATGCTCATTTATAAGGATACAATTTAAAAATACTATGAACATTATGATTTTTTCTAAAATTTATGAACTTTGTTTCATAGGTTGAAAAACCTATTTAAAAAAATTAAGAATGCATTATTTATGATAATTATAACCACTATGAATTTCTTATGATGAAATTTGTGCCATGATGAAAATGAATCTGATAGAATATATGAATTTATATTTGCAAGATAAATGATAATGAAGATTACTTGTTTTGTAGCTTCTATTTTATAAGTGATTACAGGTTCTGAAGATGCATTGATCAAAGAAATTGAAGATGTTATGCCAAAAGTTCTGATAAATTTAAAGAGAGCAGATTGAAGATGAAGCAGATTGAAGATAAAATTGATTTTTAGGTCGTATTTTTCTTTGTCTTAAAATTTTGTTTTACGTATTTTATTTGCATTCATATAAAACTAATTGATAAAATCTGGAATGAAGAATATTAATTTATAAAGGACTCTATTTAACCATATTAGGAAAATAAACATAATTTATATTTCTACATTTATAGATTAAGTGAGATTTATTAAAAAATAGAAGGATTTGTAGTTCATTTAGATAACGAAAGTAGTTGTATATGTGTAGGAGCATATTGTTGCATGATTCATGTCTGTGAAAACCTAGATCTTTCTTGTCCATGCAGCTAGATCCTTAGCTCGGATTAAGGGGTTAAGCCTTTCCCCTTTAAAACAAAAAAGTAGCGAAAAAAAAAAAAAAAAAGAAAAGAATATTGACATGGAAGTTATACCTTCTTCCACCCCAAAAAGGTATTTACATTTATTATCGATATGAAGTTTACATCATATTTATATGAAGAAACTAGTTGTGAAAAACACATCTAGTGATTAAAATTGGGCATACAAGGCGGCTGTCTGTCCAAGTAGATTTAGTAGATTTCTTTGGCATGCTTGATTGCTCATATGTGAATGCATATATATGACGAAACCTGCATTTGAATGAATGAAAATGAATTCTGTTTTATACTAATCTTTACATAGTTTATAAATGGATAAAATGTAAACTAATGTTTGTTGACTAAAAAGGTTAATAGTTTACCTTTATACTTTAATATGTTTTCATTGCCAGATGTAATTGAAATAAACTTCATGTGCATGTTGAAAAGATTTAAAATTTGATAAGATTAAATTTATTTAAAAAAAGAATTGATGTTGTTCTATGATTTAATTTCAGGATAATCATTGAAAATGTTGCTTCCCTAAATCTGCAAGTTGGCCCATCGGGACGATGTGCAGGTTTGGTGGCGGTGGATGTCGGAAAGATTTGCATCTTCCAATTGATGACCAAAAAATTCAAATATTTATTGGTGAATTCTAAACCTCTTTTATATCACTGTTGATCAGTTGTGCTAATTGGATTAACTATTTTGAAAATGTTATCAGGTATGAAGGATGAAGCAGGACATATGTTCATATTAGGGTTTACCCTAAGTACTTAATTAATGAGTATTTATATTTATACATGCTAGAAACATGGGTATATAACTCTAGTTCATATGATTTATGACAATAGGGTTCATTTGAAGGGTCTCAAAAGGTTCTAATAGGTTCATGTTAGAGTTTATTTATGTTCCAAAGGGTTAATGATAGGGTTTATTTAAATGTTAATGAGCTAATGGTAGGATTCCAAAAGGGTTTTAAGGGGTTTAGTGTGCAAGAATGAAGATTAGCCTTAGTTTGAAGGGTTGAAACAAAGAATATTTAATGAAATTAATCTATAATTTAACATTGGTTAACCTACAAATTTAATTTATGGTTTAATTTGTTAATTTAATAGGGTGTATACTTTTAAATACTAAGGTTCTAATTAATTAAACCCTTAAACTAAGATTGAATTAAATGATTTATTTAAAATAAGAAATATGGGCTAATTAAATTAAAAATGGTAAATTAAATGGATAAATAACTAGTGGTCTATATGAGTCCTAGGGAAAAGAATGGTTTATAGAAGATGTGTAACTAAAGTGATTGAAAGAGTGGTTGGAATAAATGATGCAATTAAAGGAAGTTAAAGAGAAACTTTAAATGAATGGTGTATATGAAAAAGGTTAAAAGAATGGAGTAAGTGAGTTGTGTAAATAAAGTCAATTTAAAGTGTGGTGAAAGTAAGGAGATTAAAGTGTGGTTGTAGATTAAAAGTTAAAACCAAAAGAGTGGATTAGGAAGGACTTGCGTATGTATTTAAATGTGTGTTGAGCTCAAGTTTCTCCTAATGTTTTTTTTGCAGAAACATTGAAGATGAAGAGCAAATGAAGTGCAGTGAACCTAATGTTTTTTTTGCAGAAACATTGAAGATGAAGAGCAAATGAAGTGCAGTGAACCTAATGTTTCTTGCAGAAACATTGAAGATGAAGAGCAAATGAAGTGCAGTGAACCTAATGTTTTTTTTGCAGAAACATTGAAGATGAAGAGCAAATGAAGTGCAGTGAACCTAATGTTTTGTTTCAGAAACATTGCAGATTACAATCAGTTAAAGTGAAGTACAAGCAGTTGAAGTGAACCGGCAGATTGAAGATCCATTTAAACCTTATATCTCCATTTAGTCATTTAACCGATTGCTTAGACATTTATCCAATTATCTAGACTTTACATTTGTATTAGCTTATTAATTCATTAAATCAAATCAGTTTAGCATCATATTGTTTCTGTTAGTTCTTTCATGTCTTACGATTTATATCATGTATCTGAACACAGTAGTAATAACATCATTGAACATACAACCGAATCCGTAGAATTAGTGTTAGAAGAACTTATTAAGAATAGTATTACTTTGGAATCATTAGTGTCTTTATCTTATGACCACTGTTTAACTACATTCCTAGCATTTTCTTCCATTGCATCTCCTGAATCACAAAGTAGTGAAGATTTATTTCCACCAACTTTAGTTAGACAAACTCAACCAAACCCATTAGAAGCTACAATAGAAGAGGTAGTTAAAGATCAGATAACCGAAGAGTCATTATTGTTAACACCCAAACAGATAGCTATTGCCAGATATAAAGCAGTTTGTCCCTATGGTCATAAGCCTGAGTTTGCTACAGACACCCCGCGTGTGCCGAACGATTTAGGCGGATGACTTGATCCACCATCCGAGCATCTCTCACGACCCGACATTGCGATGGTCTGCAAAGTTCGGAATTTGGAGAAGGCGACCACACCAGCGTGTAGAGCACACTTGCGCCACTAGGAATCCATACTTGCATTGCAAAAAATCACATTTTGGTGGACCATCGCGACGGTCTCTGACCATCGCGATTGTGTCACACCATCGCGATTGGCTCACGCCATCGCGACGGCTTGGCCGGACCATCGCGACGGTCTCTGACCATCGCGATTGTGTCACGCCATCGCGATTGGCTCACGCCATCGCGACGACGGTGCCACGTGGCAAGTCAGACCATCGCGACGGTACTACTCCACGCCATCGCGATCGTGTAATTTCAGACCATCGCGACAGTGCTACTCCACGCCATCGCGACGATACCCCTAGACCATCGCGACAGCCCAAAAGTTCAGACCATCGCAATAGGCCCACGCCATCGCGTTTGTGACCATCGCGACGGTGCACTGTTGACCGTTGACCCAGACCATCGCGACTGTCCAAGTCCACGCCATCGCGACGGTCCAAACTCACGCCATCGCCATTGTGCAGAACCACGCCATCGCGATTGTGCAGCCTCACGCCATTGCGATTGTCCACTTTCAGACCATCGCGATTGTGTAAGTTCACGCCATCGCGACGGTCCAAGTTCACGCCATCGCGATTGTGTAGGACCACGCCATCGCGACGGTGCAACCTCAGACCATCGCGATTGTGCAGCCTCACGCCATCGCGATTGTCCACTTTCAGACCATCGCGATTGTGTAAGTTCACGCCATCGCGACGGTCCAAGTTCACGCCATCGCGATAGTGCAAGCTCACGCCATCGCGACGGTCTCAGACCATCGCGATTGTGCACCCCCATCGCAAATTTTAGGGTTTCATTTTTTGGCCAATTTTGGGGCAATTTTTGGGAAATTTTTGGGTGATTATACTCATAGGAGACCCCTTAGCTCATATTTGGAGAGAAACCTGTCTGTCAGTTTTTACCCCCCAGGGCCTGAACGGTCATAACTTTTTCATCCAAAGTCCGTTTTTTGAGCTTAATAGCTCATTAGAAAGCTCTTGACGAGTACTACGTGACCTCAACTGTTTTTTTCTTAAAGGATACGTCTATTTTTAGATAAGCTAGTTTGAGGTTGACATAGCTTGGGACTAGGAAGCCAGGGGGCAAGCATTGAAAAGTTGGGCAAAAGGGAAGGGACTTAAAAGGTGTATATGCTCAAGTGCTTGATCATCCAACTGTGAATTGGTCTAATATTGGATTTTTTCAGGTATAGCAAGGACAATCAAGGGCAACCAAAGCAAGGCAGTGAAGAGCATCAAGCTTGGGAAGCGCGGCTTCTTGGGCATCAGAGCAACCAGAAAAGCTGACTTGAGGTTGGAAGATTACTCAACCCCCTCAGTCAATTCTTAGCTTAGGCTAAACGGTAGTGTTGTGGATTAAAGACGATAGGAACGCCTCAAGTTCAAGAGATTAAATTTATCAAGTCCAAGACTAAAGTAAAGGTGTGACGCGAAAACCTAAAGGAAAGAACATAAGTCTGACGGAACGAGAACTCAAAGTACCACGGAAAGTCGAATTCCTGACGCATACATTGAAACAAGAATCTAAAGAAATCTAAAAAGGAATCAAGACAGTAATAACAAAGAATCATTGACAATTTGAGCGTGTACTGAGTGTGCAAGGAAGAAAATTCATGAACCTTAGATCGGGCAAACATATAGGTAAGTCAGACCGACGAAGCCTTAGATCATCAGAGGCAAGTGTAAGAACGACTGCTCGATCGTGGGCTCAGCAATTGAATAGTAAATACCCCTACGAGAGCTCAGACACCAGCGGATCTGAAATGGCATTTAGCACACATAGACCAGAAGAAGGGTCAAATGTGGCATACTTAGAAAAACCAGAAGGACCCTATAGAACTCAACTAGAGTTTCTCCGAACCAACCGATTAGGTGCTCGCATCTATGAGGATGGTTTGCAAAGGCAAGTGGTGCAAATGCACAACCCCGATCAACCCATTGGATTGGAACGTCCAGTGGTGAAATTTGAGAGAGATGCGTACATAGACAAGGAAGGAACGATGTACATCTTAAGTACGCAGCCAAACAATACGAACGAGTTTGGCGTAATTCAGCTAGAGACGGAAACTAAGGCTCAAGGAAAAGAACCATTAGAAGAGCCTAAAACACCTAGAGGGAAATCTGTACTAACACGAGTACTAATCCCGGAGAGGATCCCTCAGGACAACAGAAGCATAGAGTTGTTCGTAAATAAAGAAACTAACGAAGCCTTTTGGAGATACAAGACCGAACTACTTAGTGAGGTAGGTATCATCACAATCTACGAGTTCAAGGACCCGGATACACCTGGAAAGGTCGTATACCTGGATGAGACTTCAGAAAGAGTCTTTGTGGTGCCTGACCACGCTAGAAACACATATACATGGAGAGGTGAATTGGTATTCCCTCCATCTAGAACGAACATGAATACAAGTCAACCAGGGGCAGGAACATCATCAGCCCTTGGAAATCAAAGAGAAAAGAATAAAGAAAGACCCGAAGTAAGCTTCACTCATCCCATAGGGAGAGATAGAACAACCACGGATAGAAAAAGAGATCATGGAATATCAGGTGGTAGAGATGATTTTCCTCTACCTAGACCACGTGAACACGCAAGAATACTGAGACCCACACAATTAGTGAAATCCATGAAAAATTATTTTGATGGTACAGGAGATCCCTATGACCATGTCGCAGAATTCAAGCAAGTACTAAGAGCAGAACAGGTCGACGACATGTTCACGCAATACAACGCATTTGGGCTAACGTTAAAGAATACCGCTTTAACTTGGTTCCAACCTTTGCAACAAAGGCAATTTAGGGACATCCATCACTTTTTAGAGTCATTCATCACTGAATTCTCTAAAAGTGGGATTAGACATGACACGTCTTCGTTGATTCATAGCTTTAAACAGACCCCTCAGGAAACAGTTAGACTCGCAAGACGTAGGTTTAGACAATATGTTGAACGATGTCCAATGCAAGAGCTACCCTCACAAGCCAAGCAAGTGTCATTGTTCCTAGATGGCTTGTTGAGCTCTAAACTACGCTCCTATGTGTACCTGAAAGAACCCAGAACGCTAGAGCAATGTGTAAGAATTTGCATAGACATTGAGGACAACTTAGGAGACGAGTTGGAACTCTCGAAGGTCTATAAGGACTCAGACTGTTCCTCTCTAGCATCCACGAAATTGTCTAGCTCGATAGAGGACCTAGCAGAGAAAGTGGCCCAGAAACTAGGAGTTTCTAGTAAACCTAGGGTACTAATGAACAAGCGTTGCTACACTTGTGGTGGTGATCATATGGAAAATGTGTGTCCCAATGCACCACAACCTCAAGCCAACCCTAGTGGCCAATACTGTACGATTGAAAGAAGATATACAAATCATACGGCTCAAGACTGCCCATACAACAAACAGACTGTGAGACAGAACTACCCGCAAGCATACCAGCAGCCAGGTAGGTATCAAGGCCATTACAATGCTCAGCCTTATTACTATAGGCCTCCTCAGAACTACCCATACCAGGCTCAACAGAGACCTCAACCTGTCTTAGCTCAGCAGCCACCACCACCAGCGAATGTGATCTCAGTCAAATATGCTGCTGCAGAAGAGAACCTAAATAGGGCCTTAGTGCCTTCTTCACCTTTGATCACAGAGAGTGACCCAAACTCAAACAGTTTTGACTCTACGCATGTAGATAGCCCACCCGCATATTACAGGGAGTCACCAGAACATGTGGAGACATATCATTATGATAGTCCACCAGTGGAACCTAGTTGGGAGCCTGACTACGCTCATGTGATGTACACAAACCCAAATCCACGGCCCCAATTGAGACAACAGAGACCACAGGGCCCTAGAGGACCATGCTTTAGGTGCCAAGGAGATCATTTTATAAAGGATTGTCCACATCCTCCAATAGCAGGACAATCACAGTACTATAACATCCAAGGCTTTTGTGCCGATTGTGGCAAAGAGCATATAATCAAAGATTGTCCTAAGAACCCAGTTAATGCTTCGAATGTGACACCAATCAACGTGATAGGTATTGTAAATAACGCAGATGGATCCAACCCTACCTATGTGCCTATCCAAGCTATAACAAGAGCCCAGGCGCTCTTACAGAACCAAAAGCTCAATCAAGAGAAAGTAGCCGGAACCAGTGAAGTTGCAGAATCTAGCAGTAAAAAGACAAAATCTTGGAAAGATTCTAGAGAAAGAATTAAGAGAAAATGGAGTAAAAAGATAACTGAGTTGGAAGGAAGTTTAAAGGAATCTAGAGCCAGAATCCAGGAACTGACCTCGCAGGAATTGAATCAAGAGAATCCAGCTTAGACATCAGGATCAGTGTTAGCAGAACCCATACCAGAAAATCTAGACATGATGTTTCGTGCATATCAGGCTAGATTAAAAGAGGGACCTCAAGTAGCTGAAATGAGTAAGAACTACCCTCGAGCTGATCTAGAAATTGAGAGAACTAAACTTTGCATGAAAATGGTAGAATTAGCACAAGCTTTGTTCGAAGCCTCTAGATATCTTAATTGGAGTAATATGGCAAAACCGGAGTTACACTTTCAAGGACTAATGGAGAGGCTAGAATACTTGATAGAGAGCAAAGAGAAAAAGGATCAGCATAGGAACCCTAGCATCCCAGAGACACAGGAAAGGAATGCACCATCCCTGTCTCAAGTAATCAATACAGAAAGTCAAGACAATTTGTCTTCCATACATAGGTACTCTCATGAATTTTTGAGAGAAATCCAAGAAGAGAAATGGAGAAAAGAACAAGGAACTCATCCTCCTATTCAAGAAATAGATGATTTGCAGGAGCAATTCCCCCAAGACATTCCCTCTATATATGATGATGTAGAGGAAGAACAACTGAGTGAACACACAGGCTTTGAATCTAATTCTTTACAAGAATTACCTCAGTTCACCGGACCTTGGGAAGCAAAGTCTATTAATATGAGAGCACCCACGATAATAGTGAGGAATGAAGAATCAGTAATCCCTAGAAACACAGAAGTGATCAAGAACACTAAGGTACAGTGTAACCTCACTCTAGAGGAGTTGTTAAAAGTAAAACCAGAATTGTGGAAGCATGTAGCAAATCAATTCCCCGAGCTTGCTACTACTCCCTCACAAATAGGATCACATAATAAGGTACCAGAGATACCAGT
This sequence comes from Ceratopteris richardii, assembly GCA_020310875.1. NCBI lineage: Eukaryota > Viridiplantae > Streptophyta > Polypodiopsida > Polypodiales > Pteridaceae > Ceratopteris > Ceratopteris richardii. The sequence continues at coordinate 111,354,034 of CM035415.1, forward strand.
GGAAAAGATTGGAGACGTAAGCGAAGGAGAGGAAGGTAACACATATCTTCCAATAACCCATCAGGGCTACACCACGAAAGCCATCTTAGATTCAGGAGCCGGAGTAGCCATAGCTACCAACGCTTTATGGAAACGTTGGGGTAAGCCAGCACTCAAACCTACCAGGATGAAGCTACAAATGGCTGACGGACACATAGAAAAACCATTAGGCTTACTAGAAGGGATATGTCTCACCACTTGTGGTGTAGAATTTGAGCATACCTTTGCCATTTGTAATTTTAGCAAAAATCATGCTTATGAGATGATATTGGGACGACCATTCATGCGTCAGTTGCAAATTGTACAAGATTGGGGAACTAATTCGTTGTACTTGCAACATTTAGGAGTGACCACTAAAGTCAATCTTAAAGACTATTCACACAGAGACGTACCCCCAATACAATGGAATACCATCCATAAGACACCAGTAGAGACGGAATCCGTGCACTCATTAGAATCAGATCCTTCTTGGTTGCACGAGGATACTCATTTATGGATGTGTAAAGTTGCAAAACAAGAGGAAGAAAGGTTAGAAGCAAGGACCTTAGGTGCAGAACAAAATCCACGAACCCTACAAGATCCAGCTTACGCACCTGTAGTATTCCCTGACGAAGAGTTTGAACCCCATGGTTGGGCAGAGATACTAGCCACCATGGATGTAGCCATCAATGAAGAACAATGGACACCCCACTGTGACGAGGATGGCTATGACATTTCAGTTTTCACGATAGAGCCAATCATGGGCGATGCAATTTTAGAAGAGTGTGAACCCAACACTGATGCATTTGAGGATGCAAGCGATTTTGATTTAGAATCAATTATCATGGATTCACCCTTTGCATCAGAGGAAGAATATTTTTTCGAAGTAGAGACTCACACTCAGAGACACGAGGAAATTACGAATGAGGTGAGATTAGCCACGGAAGTGACTACTAAGAGTGAAGGCAAGAAAAGAAAGAAGAAAGAAACCATGTCAGAAAAAGAAGAATCCTTGTTTGAAGTACCCGAGAACTTCAAGAAATATGAAATCGAAGATAGAAGAATCATGGTACGAATGCCTAATAGAAAGGCGAATGACGGACAAGTATATGATAACCGAGAGAAAACCAAGAAAATAATAGTGGCCATAAAAGGAGAAGAAGAAAAATGTACATACATAGGGCATGATTTGACAACTAACGAAGAAGAAGAATTAGTTGCCCTATTGCGTGAATATAGAGATGTGTTCGCTTGGAGTTACAAGGACCTAAAAGGAGTAGACCCAGATATATGTTCTCATAGAATCCCTATGACTCCAGAGGAAAAACCTACGAAACAGAAACCTTACACATACAATGATAACTACGCTGCGAAGATTAAAGAGGAGATAGATCGGCTGATAGAAGCAGGATTCATTTACGAAATTGAGCATACCGAATGGGTATCCCCCATTGTGGTAGTGCCCAAGAAGAATGGGAAATTGCGTGTGTGTATTAACCTTAAAAAAGTTAATGCCGCCACAATTAGAGACAGTTATCCTCTTCCTATCACAGAACATCTATTGGAAAGAGTTGCGGGCAAGGAAGTTTATAGCTTTCTTGATGGATTTTCGGGCTATAATCAAGTAGCCATTGCTCCGGAAGATCAACACAAGACAGCTTTTGCCACTGAATGGGGCATATTTGCATTTCGTGTAATGCCTTTTGGCTTAACAAATGCACCCGCCACTTTCCAGCGACTCATGTGTCACGTTTTTAAGGAATTCTTACGCAAGAGTTTGGAGGTTTATGTCGATGACATATGTGCTCATTCTAATGTAAGACAGACGCATATCCCAGAGTTAAGACAAATATTTGACAAATGTCGAGAATATCAGGTTTGTTTGAACCCAGAAAAATGCGTTTTCATGGTCAGACAAGGCAAAATTCTAGGACACATTGTGTCAAAAAATGGAATCTCTACGGATGAAGAAAAGGTGAAGGTAATTGCAGAATTACCTAGACCAACTAATGTGAAAGAGGTACAGGCATTTATGGGCCATTGCGGTTACTATAGGAGATTCATACACATGTATGCAATCATAGCTAAGCCCTTGTACTCTCTTTTAACCAATTTTGAGTGGACAGAGGAATGTGAAAATTCATTCAATGAACTTAAACGACGTTTGTGCTCAGCACCTATATTGACTACCCCAGATTGGAGTAAGCCATTCCATGTGCATGTGGATGCATCCAATTACGCCATAGGGTGTGTGTTAGCACAACCCACGAGTGAAGGTAACATAGATCTCCCCATAGCTTACGCAAGCAGACAATTGAACGCAGCAGAAAGAAATTACACCACGACGGAACGAGAAGGATTAGGGATGATCTACGCAGTAAAGAAGTTTAGACACTACTTGTTGGCCAACAAATTCAAGTTCTTTACAGATCATCAAGCCCTATTGTACCTAGTCAACAAACCATGTAACACGGGACGATTGATACGTTGGTTTCTATTACTCATGGAGTACGATTTTGAAGTTGTAGTCAGGAAAGGAAAGACACATCTTAGAGCTGACCACCTTTCAAGATTAACATCAGGAGAAGCTCCTCAAGGAGTAATGGATGATTTACCAGATGCATATTTGTTCAATCTTGAGATGGCACCAGAATGGGCTAAGTCTATAGTCCCTATCCTGACATATGGACCCAAGAACCCTAGGATAAAGATCAAAGAAGGAGAGATTACCAAGTCTCAGAGATACCAAATCTTAGCAGGAAGCATATATAAACAGGATAATCAAAAGATTCTTGCTTGCTGTGTGGATGAATCAGAACATGCAAATTGGTTGCAATTAGCACACATAGGTGCACTAAAGCAACATCATTCAAAACATCGAACATTACAGAGTCTGCATAGACTAGGAGTATATTGGCCTACGATGGAAGCAGACGTCTACAAGCTGTGTAAAGAATGCCATGTTTGTTGTGAAAGACCACCAGTAGAGCATGCTACTTTATATCATGTGTCTCTCACACCAGACTGGAGTGAACCCTTAGTGACATACTTGAGGACGAACACCTTCCCTCAAGGAATGACCTTAGCTCGACAACGCAGTCTGGAGCAGGAAGCTCAAGACTATTCACTTATTGGCGATAATCTATACAAAAGAGGACGAGATGGATATCTAAGACAATGTGTTCATGAAAGCGATTATCTGAGCATACTAGAGACTGCACACCAAGGTGTCGCAGGAGGTCATTTTGGACCCGATAGGATAATCAAAGCCATCCTCTTTGCAGGATTATGGTGGCCCACTCTCCACATGGATGCTCATACCTATGTTAAGAGATGTGATGTGTGCCAAAGAACTCAGTTTCCTACTCGCAGAGATGAAATTCCATTGAAACCCATGATGGGCGGACGTGCATTTTCTAAGTGGGGTATAGACTTTGTAGGACCCATTAACCCCCCTGCAAAAGGTACACATGCGGAATACATTATTGTTGCCACAGATTATCTTACGAAATGGGTAGAGGCAAAAGCCACAAAAAAGAATGATGCACACACAACTGCAAAATTCTTATTTGAAAATGTCTTCACAAGATATGGATTGCCTATTGAGTTAGTGAGCGATCGAGGAACTCACTTTCTAAACCAAGTCATTGAATATTTGTTACAGGATTTTATGGTGATTCACAAGAAATCTGCACCATATCATCCTCAAGCCAATGGTCAGGCTGAAAGCACTAACAAGATACTTTGTAACGTACTGACGAAACTCGTGAACAACAAACGTTCAGATTGGGACAAACAGTTACACCACGCTGTTTGGGCATATCGAGTGGCCTACAAGACCGTACTCAATGCAACTCCCTTTCAGATGGTTTTTGGTCAGAATGCTGTGCTTCCTTTGGACTTCTTGATACCGACCCTTAAGGTTGCACAAGAACATCAGTGGACCGGCCATGAATTATCAACAAGAATAATGGACTTGGAACGATTAGGAGAAACCAGGCTAAAGGCAGCAGCAGGAATATATGTAGCGAAGAAGCGACAGAAAGCATATTTTGATGCACATGTGAAAGATAAAGGACTAAAAGAAGGAGATTTAGTTCTAGTATATACGCTGAAACAACACGCACGGAAGTTAGAAAAGCGAGGTTATGGACCTATGATCATTAACAAACTCTCGACAAGTGGAGCAGTACAGCTAGCCACCTTAGAAGGAAACATAATGCCTAATTATATTAGTGGCTGTAGAGTCAGGTTATATCAGGAACCTCTTACTGAGGATATGCTTAGACGACTCACGTTGGCAAAGAAGCGTAAGGAGGAAGAAAATAGAATACGAGCAGAAGCTCAGGCAGAAGCAATAGAACGCATTAAGCGCATGAAGCTAAGAAGACAAGGACTAGGGAGAGAACATTATAACCCTCTGGAAACTACACCCAGATACCCCATGGCCATGTGTCAAGTAAAGTCAACCACCCATCCTAGTATAGTGGACAGAAGACCATTCATTACAGTTAGGCTAGAGCACGGGAACCCTTGCCAAGAGCTCAGGGCTTTAATTGATTCAGGTGCTGCGACTAGCGCGATTAGATGGTCCCACTATAAGGATTCAGGAATAGAAATGCGGCCAATTGAGGCATACCTCATAGGGCTAGGAGGCATGGAAACCCCTTGCATGGGTGAGGTGGACCTTCCTATCCTCATTAAGGATGTGACCATGACAGCAAAGCTACTAGTGTGCCATGATGACGACCTAATAGAACCCCTAATCCTTGGCCAAGATTGGCTATACGATCACTCAGTGGACCTAAATCTTAGACAAGGCTCCTTACAGATTGGAACCTTAGAACAGAAGCGAGTGATACCGCTTGACTTCCCTAATGGCATTCCGACTGAGGTTTGTAACCCTAGACCCTATGCAATACATGCGATGGAAGACCGGAAGATCTTGAGTCAGATCAATCACGTTACGTCTACACCAACCCACTCGGTCTTGGCTATAGACAGTTGTCAATCAGAAGGACGACAGGAGATCTTCCCTGGGACTTCCTGCAAACTAGAAGAGGCAGCTACCCAACCTCTAGGGCAGATGGACACAATCAGCGGTCAGGTGGGTTGCATCAGCGGCCAAATGAGCACGACACCCTGCGGTGCTCATCCTTCCAAACTTGCTGCGGACTGGCCTAGATTAAAGTTAAAGAATGAATCACTTCCTAATGGGCAGGTCACGCAAGTGTTGGATCTCCCTTCTTTTCCAAAGCAGAGCGTCCATCCGACCTCTCAACCTCAACCACAACAGAGTCAACCACGACAAAGGAACCCTGACCGACGGCAGTATCAGAAGACACAACAAGGAAAGCAGTCTAGGCCACCCAAAGGAAGCGGCACCAGACAAATATGGGTGCCAAAAGGACAGAACACACCGAAGAACTCCAACCAAGCAGAGATCGACAAGAAAAAGGCAGGGCAGAAATAGAATCAGTATCCACCATCCCCTCTACCTTCTTCCACAAGTCCGAGCATTCGACAAATTTGGATCGCCAAGAAATATCTTACCCATAGACCCACACCCACGCAGATTTGGGTACCCAAACAATGTATTATAGCCCAATCCTCTAGCCATGTAATATATACCCCTCCGACATCCTTTCATCCTTCAATACCACCAAACCCGATATCACTTTCTGTACCTCAGCAGAAACCCACCACCCACTCAAGGACTCTTAGGAAATGGATACCGAAGCGTGTCCAACCGTCTTCCCCTAACCCATTGTCTAACTACCCCCCGACTAATATACAACCTTGTAATAAATCACTAACCTTTAAACCTTGTATAAATTCACCCACCCTCATCACACATCACTCATAATCTCATCTCATCAAGAAATGTATACATAATCTGAAACGTGTAGGTGTCTAGAGACCTGCACTAGTGCTGCAAGAAGCATTGCATCCATCACATCACAGCACTTGGCTACACGGGTAATGCATCAGTTATGGAAAGGGATTGCGGTCTCACTTTAATGGGATCATAATTAATTTCCATGCTAATGTGTTAATCTTTTGTAGCAGATCTTTCTCATTAGCGCATCAATCATCATGCAAACCGAAGCAGGACCATCAGGAGCAGGCCCCAGCGTGGCGGCAGTGCCCCTCAATGTTTTACGAGCAGAATCCCACCCGACTGCTCCACCGCCAGAATTCCAAGGATTTCCAGGGCCCATGCCGATCGATAACCCACCTATGGGATACACCGAGAAAATACACCGTAACTCTCACTGGTTCCAAGGCCTAGCAGGACCTTTATCTGATGCTGATTTCATTTTTGAAGCAAATATGACATTTGACGACCGCACATGGGGCAAGTATCAATTTTTCTCCAGGGAATTCGAAGACCTACAGAACACCCAGGACTTAACTCATGTTTGGGCCAGAGCCGGTTTCACAGAGTATTTCAGTGATCCTCTACCCAAACCTGACTTTTATAGGTGTTATTATTTAATCACTACTTTGCTGGCCTCAGAGAATAAGGATATCCCAGGAACCTTTATCTTACCTTCTTTAGTGGAAGATCCACCTTACAAAAGATTTTATCTTTCGAAGGATTTAATCAGAGCCGCCATCAAAATACATGGAACCCACACTCCAACGGAGAAAGAACGACTAGTCCCAGAGCAGATGAAGCGTGGTGATGTCACTAAGTGGGAGGAGATCTCAGCAATTACACCTGAGCTGTCAAAGCCGCTACGGATATGCATGCAACATTTTGCATTCCCCGCTCAGGACAGATTCACCATGCCACATAAAAGAATATGGTTTGGATTATACTTAGCCTGTACTGGACCTCAGACTGTCGATCTGGCGAGCTGGATCATTGATCAAATGTATTTGGCACAACACAGATGGGAACGAAAGAAAGTGCTTAATGGATGTTGTGCGCTGACAAGAATTGTCTATATGTGCTTGGCTTATGACTTGCCAATTGAACGTGCATTAACAGGAGAAGAGCTGAAGGCATTCAAAGGAACGACGAAGAAAGCCAGGAAGCCCAGCAGAGCACGGGCAGGTAAGCGCATGAGAGGCACTATTCCTTGCCTTCAAGTGCCAGAGTCACCATCACCACAACCTTCCCCAGAGCAATCACCGACAGAAGCCACTCCCACAGTACAACCTATTCGCATAAGGTTATCTAGACCAGTGGTAACGGAGAGCACTACTAGTACCGTTGCACCTCAGGCAGCTACAACCACAGAACCCACCCCCACGACAGAAGAAGCTCCCACCACTATTGGTGCGGAAGCCTTTTCTTTCCCAATACCACACATGGAGGCAGAACCAATAAACACAACATTCGATTTTGAGATGCCTGATGCATTTTCTAATGAGTTCCAATTTTCAGAAGGACAGTTCTTTTCTCAAGAATATGAAAGACCGAGTTACCCTACCACACCCAGGGGTCAGCCACAAGGACAGCTCGTGTCGAGCTCTGATGACGAAAGAACAGCATCTGATGACGATGAAGGTGACGATGAAGCCAGCCAGGGCACGCATGATTCCCAAGAACAAGAACAGACAGATGGCCAAGGCCAACAAACCGATGCACACGGTGACACCAGTACGCATGAAGAGGAGACTTTCGAAGCAGCAGCTTACACGCTGGCAATCAAGAAATTATATCGTACGATGGAGAAAGTCTGGGCCCAGAAGAAATTGACTGAAGAAGAGAGCCAAACCATAATCGAACAGGAACTCATCTCCGGAGGGTTTGAAGAAGTTTACATCAGAGGGTTCAGAGAACTGGTCCAATCCATTGGCCCGGTCGAAGCACTGAGATATTTACAAAGGAAGCCACTCCCCCAATATGACCCTCGCAGAGTTCGCCTGTTATCGAAGCCCGGTGAATATATTCGAGTTCCGATAGGTCCTCAATCATCCCACCAAGCGCAAGATGCACGCCTACGTCAGGAAAGATCCATCACCGAAGAAGCTACCCTAGTCGACTCCCCACCACATACTACCGTTGTACATACTACCACTATCTTTGAAATAACATCCACACCATCTACTCCTCTCTCACCTCATGTTTCACCAGCCCATCCTGTATCCCCCGCACACCCACCTGCTCCTCCCACATCCACACCAGTCCACGGCAACATAGCCACAACCTTTACCCTGCCCATTCATGCCACCATGCCCGCACCCACCCCACCTCGCCTCCGTGTTAACCCCTTCATCCCTACATCCTTCCCATCTTTTCCCCCACCTTTAAGACACCCTTTCACCTTTCTAACCCCACTAACCTTCTCCCCAGTTTCACCTCCCCAACCCACTATAACCCCTATTTCCCCTTTTCACCAAGCTGCTCCAGCAATCCCCCCTGTAAATTACTCTACATTTGTAAATCCCATCTTCACACCGACACAACCACCCACATACACACCACTTTTCACAGTCACCGCACTTGACACGTCCAGTGACATGGACATCTCACCACCCACCGCACCAACACCCACTCCACTCGCAGCACCATCATATTTAGGTACGTCACAATTTTCCACAATCACCACTGCATCCACCTTCCCAACCCCATTCCCCATTCCCGTTGCATCTACTTCCACTGCATCCTCACTTAGCACTTCATTACTATTATCGCCAACCATAGACACTGCACTTCAACAAATGTTCACATGCATGACACAAGTACGAGATGAGTTCGCATCTCTTGGCAACAATTATCAACAGCTGCAGAGGACGACAATTGAATTACAGTCGCAGCTTAATTCATTATCAATCGAGAATGCCTCTTTAAATACTCGATACCAAGAACTACGAGAGGCATATCATAAGCTAGAACTAGAAAGTGAAGAGAAAACAAAATAGGCAACTGCTGATCTGGATAATTTATTAAGAGCCCAGACAGTACGCAACGCGACGTTGACCAGGAATATGGGCTTACTCAGGAGACACCTAGCCGCAGCAAAAGAGGAGAACCAGAGACTCCAAGAGCAAAATAGAGAGAATTTGGAAGCGGCATTGGACCATCCAGAACAACCCTTAAGTCCTAGCAGATTCAAGGCAATCCCATCCGAATCGATGCAGATGTTGCTAGAGGATCACGTGAGATTGCTAGAGGACTATGATCGAATGAACGAAGAGCATCAGAAGTTAAAAGAAGATCACAAGCTACTACAGCTCAAAGAACCAGCACCACAACAAGTACAAGTAGCAGTAGAAGTACCAGAACCTGTGGACCCCTCTCCTGACCTCATAGAGGAACTCAACGCATTACGGGCCCAGGTAGCCACACTCCAATCACGCATAGATGTATACGAAGCACCACCACGACCTGACTCCCCACCGGAGATCCCAGCGGATGACGAGAACGTAACCATTCCGGTGGAGGACACATTTGAAGAAGCGTACGAGCCACAACCCATCCCAGGCGGACGCGTCACGGCCGAAGGACAGATGACGTACGAACTTCCGACCCCCGCATGGATGAAAACTGTTGAGGAAATAGGAACAACGCACTCAGCTAGAGTCGAGGCCCAGCTACATGCAATGGCCATGATCGAAGAAAGAATTCTCAATCTCCCTACTTTGCTCAATTGGCCCCACGCAGGTACATATCTGGGCATGAACTTCAATACAAACCATACTTCATGCTAATGGCCGAATACCAGCTGGCCATAGAGAAGCGAACTGGCAAGAAGCCCTCACATGCAACTCAATTTGAGCCTGAAGACTTGCCACTGGATGCACAACAAGGCACTATTTATCAACCAGATTGGCGTACACGTCTTTTACAAGAGTACCCTGAAATGATGAGCACATGGTTTAAGGCACCTTTACATTTAAAATACAATCCGTGTTGGGGACCAGTGCCACGACGCCGCTCCTAGACTGCCTTTGCTATCAAAGTACAAAACAATAAGCAGTGCCAAGACTGGCTGAACTACCCATATTTCAGGCCACCTACAGGACCACCGACAATTGGCTACATGATGGCAACAATTCGTCACTGGCTCCCTCGCTTGAGATATATGGACGATATAGCAGCGCATATGACTGTCAAGATATTTGACATGATGCAAATGATATTTAAAGTCTTCCGGCGAGTCAAAGCACCACATGTTAATACCCCGGGCTTTGAGCATGGCAACTTGGATCTCGCATATGACATGAGTACGACGCCATCGCTCCGGGTGTGTTATGCCTGGCATTGCACAGTCAAGTACTTACCGGCGTGCTACAAGCAGACATTCGAAGAAATGTTCACAACCGGATTTTGGGAATACCACTCTGAAGTGTTCATCAGCAGGCCGACTCACTTATTGCAATTATTTGCCTGCGAACAGTTGGTGTATTCCACGCATTACAGACTCCCACCATCCGACGAACCGCAACCAATAGACTGGGAGAAACTCGAGGCTGATTTGGCCCGGGGCATTCGAGTATCTGAGCACACCCTCGCTCACGACCTCCTACAAAACTACATCCGGCAGACCGCACAACAAGGTTCTGTCGCGGACGACAGAAGCGAGAGGGAGGGGGGTGTTGGAAGCAGCCAGAGGCACAGACGACGCGAAAGCATGTAACCATGGAGCAGGGAGCCAGTCGGATCATTTTTTCAAACAACTATGTTTTTATTACCTCTTCAAACATCCAACAGTGATTTTCATCACTCTTGTAACATATGTAATATAGACAAAATCCCATTTTCTAATTCATAGCTCCATTTTGTGCAAGCCGAGGAGTCCTCGAGCTTGAGGAGCTTAGGTAGAATGCGCGTACCAATTTTCGTTATTTTTAGACATCGTTTACCCTTCCAAATAGCCTCTAGGACCTATTTTTTAACTATGCCGGTCATTAGATGTGAAACCGGTCAAAACTAGTCTAGAAACCATAAAAAGAGCTAGAGAGCTCATTTTTGAGGTTGGTTCATGTTGGCTAGTGTGAGCTTAGAGCTAGTTTGAGCTTGTAATAGTGTTCTTGAGTAATAGAAGTGATTTCTCACCTTCCATTGTGTCTTGCTTGTCTCTTCGTAGTGTGTGTGTATGTGTGTGTGCATTTCTATGCTTCTCACCTTCACTCTCACTTCATCTCACGTTCACGATCTTCATATCACTCCTATCTCTTCCACGGATTGACATTAAGGAGGTGGAGCTTCTTAACGTGGTTCTCACCATTGTGCTAGAGCAACAGAATGTTTAACAGAAACATTCAGAGTTCTTCATAAGGAATATGCAAAACTCATGTATGCAGACAAATCTGTTCAATTTTTCAATAGCATAGAGTTATTTGTCCATTATGCAGATTATCAAGTGCCATCAGGGAGGAGTTCTTATGGAAATCTTGTACATGTACCTGGTCCTTGCATCTCTTCATTAGATTGGGATGCTCCTGATCATTCAAAAGTTTCAAGTTTTCTATGCAAAATTAAATTTGACATCCAAAAGGCAATGTCAGCAGGCCGAATTTCGAGAAGAATAAAGATTCAATGGTTTTTGCCTATTCATGTCTTTGTATCATGCTTTAAAAACATGTTATTACAAAAAACAATGTGGTTGAATAGGAGAGTCTCTATTTAAGAGATTGATGATGTTTTAGGTAGGGAATGGGATAACAAAGAAGTTCAAAAGCTTGATGACATTATTTTATGTAAAGTTAGTCCCAATTCTCTTTCAATCTCATATCAGATATGTCGACAATCTCTGGTTCTAGGATATGACTATAGAAGGTGGAAAAAAAAGCTTGGACTTTGGATAGCCTTGGACTCAAAGGAGAGTTGTCCAGAATTTGAGTTAGAAGTATTGATTCATCCAGATTTTCAATCAAGGAAAATAATTGTCAATGCAAATTGGAATCTCAGAAATGTAAGGGAGCTCCTAGAATACCTTGATGAGGTATCATCTTAGTGTAGATTCTCAATTGATGATGCAATAGTTAACATTAGATCAAAGAAATCATTATCTTGCATAAGTTGCCTGCCACCAAGGGTGATTAAGTTCCAACCTTTAAGATTGTAACAAGTTAACCTTGACATTCTTACATAATGTATCTTCCTCTAATAGAAGCTTCTATTGATACTTCCATTGAATTTTCTTTGCAGGATGGTGACAAAAAATGTGTGTTAAATTATGAATTTTAAATGTCTATATTCATATTTGCATTTTTTAATTTACTTTCAAGATTTTGATGAGGTTCTTATTGTACAATGATAAGAATATAAACCAAGACATTCTTAAATATTTTTTAGGTCCTTTATTTCATATTTCCATTGATTTTCATTTGTAGGAGTGAATTGATGACTTCAATTATTCCCCTTCATCTAAACTCATATTGGCATTTTTTTGTTTAATTTCAACATTCTAATGAGGTTCCAACTAAGAAATAATTATACAGGAACTTGCATAAGTTAATTCTAGATGAACAAGAGATCTTGAATTCAATATCTAATTTCAATTTAATTATTATATTCTATCAAAGGTGCACATGAGTCTCAATTAAATAATTTGATTCTATCCAACTTTTCTGTCCTCAAGTAATGCAAGAGAAAATATCAACAAGTAATATAAGAGAGGGTGGAGAACCTGGTGCAAATTCCAATCCAAGGTTTGGTATTTCAAAATTAGAAGAGCATGACTTAAGGCATAAAACAGAGGAGATGCGATAAGAGAAGACGATCGATGCAAGTGACTAGTGCAATCTGAACTTGTCGGATGGCCCTTATTGCTTAGATCGGTCGTGTTTTAGCAAACTACCGCGAGAGACTTCAACAAGTGATCTTGCATAAAGATGTGACTCATGAGTATAAGAACAATTAACAATAGTGATGAAATGGATAATACGACCGATGCAAGCGATAGGGCAATCCAAAATTCTCTGATTCCCCATATCTCTTGTATCGGTCGTGTCCTCTTAATTCTTTATATCTTTCTGTATCTTCTCCAATTTAAACTTTCCAACAGGAATGAAGTAAGAAACCCACAATGTAGTCATATTTGTGACACGAACAAATTTAATTGGACCATGCAATGAACTTTTGTTTAACTCTCAAGAGGTTCAATACAACTATATATTTCTCAAGGCATATAAATATTGTAAAGGCAAATAAATATGGTTACAATGACCATCTTCCAAATGAAGATTGGAATAAGTACATACAATTTGTACATAAATAAATCTTCCAACCTATGTTGGTTATACAATAAATTTCAATCTAAGACTAAAAAACGATTCAACCCTTTCTATCCTTTTTGGAGCCCTGTTTTCTCTATTGCTTCTGTCCCTTTTTGGAGCTTTCAGGTTGACTCTTTTTGTTGGTTCCATGCTTTAATGGTGAGTGAAGAGGAAGCCCTTTCTTTTTATCTTCAGAATTTTTTTTATCAGGTGGAGGGGGTGGAGGTGAGTTTGGATCATAGGGGCAGATTGCATGTTTCGTGATACCATTTATTGCTCTCTCTCTGATCAAGATGATCCATGCATCTAGGTAGTCTGATAAATTCAATTCAGGACTGTAAAACCTTCTTTCCAAGAATCTTACAGCATTTGCAACCACTCTCTAGCCACATGATGTTGAGTCTCTCTGCAATGGCACATGAATTTTTATGTATCCAAATTGCTTTTGTTCATTCAATTTAGCAATTCCAAGAAAATTTTGATCAATATGCATCTTGAGAAGCTTTGCAGCACTGCATTGTAAACTAAAAATCAGAATGGATGGCATGGCTCTAAAATAGAGAACAACAAAATGTATAGCAACTTACACTTTGCAATTCCCATGTTGTGATTGAAGAGAATTGAGGAAAAGAGCTTGATGTGCATTGAAGTCAACAATAATCAAACTCCAATGGCCCTTGTCAATGAGTTGCATGTAAATATACTTTCTTAAATGAAACAAATATCTTTCCAAAATGAAGATGAATACTTACTTTTCAATATATGGGTAGATAACACATTCTACCTCTTCTGTAAAATCCTGTAGAAAGGACTTGGCATCTCCATGTTTATGCAAAAAACATTGTGTCACCAGAGGATCTAAAATAAATACTTTTCTTTGAACCGCTTCCTCACATTGTCTAAGAAGAACCCTACAAATCAAGAAATAAAAATTCAGTTAAGGAACTAGAAAATTAAGCAAAACAAGAGCACTATAAGGCCTCTAGATATACCTGAGTGAAATGTTGACCACACTATCTGATATTTCACCATGAAGCTCCCTCAACATTTTGTTGTCTTCAGGTCTAATGTCAAGAAACCAATCTTTTTGTCATGGCATTGCAACATTAACTATTATCTGCCCATCTTCTTTCTTAAGGAGCTCTTTATTTGCTTTCTGTAACTTTTGAATCTGGGTTAAGATGACACTTTCCTCTATAAATAATCCCTCCTTTTTCCTCTCCTCCTCACTATTTGCTGCAATTCTAGTTTCATGATCATGAGTGACTTGAGGGTTGATCTCTTCAATGACAACTCTTGTTTTGGGTGCTCGAGCTGGAGGTATATTTAAAATATCAAAGAATTTTTTATCATGGTGATCAATAGGAACCAAAGATTTATCAAATTTATATCTTATTCTTGAAACAATAACATAATCCTTTGCCATTAGTGTTACTCTATGAGAATGAGCAGCACATAAATAGGCATCATTCATAAAATCAATAGCAAAGTCCTCTGCAGCTTCTTGCAGGCATAGTAGTGCTTGAGTTTGCCACCTCACATTGACAAAGGATGAGGTCTTCATCAAAGAGCAGAGGTTGGCTCAGATCTGCTTGACAACTCTCATAAATGGAAGTCTAGGGATCAACAATCCCACAAACTTTTGAGCTCTTCTAATTTCCCTCAAGGACTTTACATGGTACTTGACCCTTTTTTTTGAAGGCTTGTTTGGTACATTGGCTTCAACCTTCTGGGGATTTTGCTCCTGGACATTTTGCTCCTGGGCATTTTGTTCCTGGGCATTTTGGTCCTGACCCTTGCTCTCTTTTTGGTCCTAGCCATACTCTGCACAAAATGAGAGTCTTTAGGCAAGGAATAAGGAAAAGTGGAAACTTACTCTCAAAAAGCTATGATTAATGACTCTTTCCACTATCAGAGACATGACCGATCCAAGCGATAGGAGTCATCCGAAAATGCCCGGATGTCGCCGAGCGCTTGCATCGGTCGTCCTTGAATTCATCATCAACTATCAATCAAATATATCTTACAATGCAAAATACTCAACTATCACTAAGAAAAACATAATTTGAAAGCTATGATCAATGACTCTTTCCACTGTCAGAGACACGACCGATCCAAGCGATAAGAGTCATCCGTAAATGCCCGGATGTCCCTAATCGCTTGCATCGGTCGTCCCTGAATTCATCATCAAATTTGAGTAAATACAACTTAAAATATAGGTAACAATGCATAATACTCAAGCATCACTAAGAAAACCAAAATTTGCAAGCTATGATCAAGAACTCGCTGCCATTTAAGAAACATGAACGATCCAAGCGATTAGGGTTATCCAAAAATCTTGGATGTTCCATGATTGTTTGGATCGGTCATGTCCATATTACCTAACACAGAGAGCGCTCTCTATACAAATTGTGAAGACGCAGCTTAAAAACTTGGTGGCGATGAAACCTCGACGCTTGGAAAGTGTTGACAAAAAAAAATGAAAGAAATGAATAGGGAAGCTTAAATAGGTCCCAAAACTGAGTTGACCGTTGGTGCCACATGGCATGCCACGATTGTTCCACATCATATAGTCGTTGCGAATTCCAACATCTTTTGCCACGTGGCATGATTTGATTGGTCCATGTCATCGGCCAACGTATGCTTTGCCATGTGGCACTCGATGATTGGTCCACGTCATTCAATCATTTGTCTCATTTACATGCGTATTTTGCTTTCATCCCCGACTTGACCGTTACAAGTGATTTTCCCTGTTTGACGTACGTTGACTCGCTTTAGTCGCTTGCATCGGTTGTCTTCTCCTCATAGACATACAGGAGAAGCTGCAGCTAAGATGGAGGGAATGGATGAGATCCTTAGTGTCTCTCCATCAGAGAAACTTCTTGATTTCATGGTTCAAGAGGGTTTAACTATAGATTATTTTCCTGATGCAATGACGATATTCAACCCCAAAATTGATTTTGAAAAACTCCTAGAGAAATCGAAAAGTTTTCTTAAGGATGAGTGGGAGATTTTCTTGGGGTTGATCAATGGAAAGATCCTTTCTATTTCTCAGAAAACCTATGTCCATCCTCACATCTTTGGGAAGGATCCAATAGATAGGGCTAGAATCACAAGAAAATGCAAAAGGATATCCCCTTTGCCAAGGAAGCTTGATTTATGCCCAGAGCATGAAAAGGACTGCTGCTTGCTCCCTTCAAACATTGCCTTCTTGATATGGATTGATCATATCTCAGTTGAAAAGGAGGAAAATGTTCATGTTGAAGACGAGCCTTTCTTAGAGCTGACACTTGAGGGAAGCTCAAAAAGTACAAAAGGTGTCATGGAGATTGTTGAGGAGATCAATCTCCAAGCAGAAGAAGAGCAGGTCAAAGGTTTTGATGTGGCCACTTTTAAAGTAGAAACTGCAATAAGGGAGCCAACTGAAGAAGTTCAAGTGTCTGAGAAGTCCCCACTTCTCCCAAATCTACCTTTTTACTTTATCTCTGAAAAAGAGTTTATACCTCTATTTTACATTCAGGAACTTTTCAATCTAAGGGAGGACTACTGCCTTGCAGCTATAGCTGAGTCAGAAGAAGTTGCAAGGAGATTCATCAATAAGAAAGGAGAAAGAAAAGAAGAATTTTTGCATCTTGATTTGGATTTGTCTAATGAAGAATTCAAGGATTCATCACAAGCTCTTTCAAAATGCTTTGAGAAAGCTATCCTAGAGAAGCCAAGACTTGCTGATGAAGAGTTTGATGAACATCAGAAGCAACTTGGAATATACTCGTTTGGGCACGGCTATTCATTCTTGGATGTTGCTGAGGACAAAGGAACAATTTGTATTGACTTAAAGGAGCTCATCGAGGAGGAAGATGAGGTCAAGGTATGTTGTTTAATATATTCTTATGAATTAAAGGTTTTGTCTGAGATCTCCATTTTAAGTGAGAAATTGACCACGACCGATGCAAGCGATTAGGCCCATCGGATAATTTCCATTGGGCCTTATCGCTTGCATCGGTCGTGCTCGGACTTGAAGAGGAAGATGAGGTCAATGTATGTAGTAAAATATATTCTCATGATTTTAAGGCTAAGGAGATGAGATGCCACCATCGGTTTTCTCCAAGGTCTCCATTTAGATTGAGAAGTCGATCACGACCGATGCAAGCAATAAGGCCCATTGGATATTTTCCGTTGGGCCTCGTGTTTGGACTTGAGGAAGATGACATCAAGGTATACAGTTAACTATATTCTCAAGAATTTAAGGCTAAGGATATGAGATAGGACCAATGCAAAATCTCTAGCTTGTATCAGATTTGTCCAAGATCTCCATTAGAAGTGTCAGAGATCGATCACGACCGATGCAAGCAATAAGGCCCATCGGATATTTTCCGTTGGGCCTTATCGCTTGTATCAGTCGTGTCTAGGAGTTGCATGCAGCATTGATAATAGATATCTGGCTTCTAAGAATTCCCCTCATTCATTAAATGTTACATGTTTCTAGGTAGTTTGCAAAGAGATATTGATGACGACTCATGCAAGCGATAATGACCATTTGAATTTCTCTAAAGACCCTAATCGCTTGCATCAGTCGTGTCTCTTTCTTTTTTTCTAATTGTTTCAAGTTACTTCTCATGACTCCTTAAGTGTGCTTGCACTTCATCTAACCTTGTTTTTCATTTTTACCACAGTTAACTTTATTGGATGAAGACAATTACCTTGGCAGGGGCAAGGGAACAAGAAAAGCCATAGAAGAGAAAGGAAAAGCAAAGGTGAATATTCATTCTATTATCCACTATCTTCCAAACTTGAACCCAGACACTTTTTGTGTTATTCACAAGCACTATAGTGAGGAGCCAGACTTTTCATTGTTCTGCTTGAGGACTCTATCAAAATACATGGGTTTTACTCCAATACCCTTTAATGCTTTTAGAGTTTTGCTGCTTGAAAGAGCAGCTACATTCAGAATTTTTGGATATGCCCCAGGACTCAATGCTTCAAATGCAGGGTACTTTCTTTGTTATTCAAGCTATGCAATGGGTGCAGGGGTGTCAAATTTAAAAAGCATTGCTGGATACAGGAGAAAAGAGTTCCTCAGATATAGAGGTGATTTTCTAGAGCCAAGCTCTTTAAAGAGGCTCAAGGAATGACTTCATTTTTTCAAATTCAATATGTCAACAAATGTATATATACAGAAATTGCCCAATGTGATCTAAGACATTGCAAATTTTTTTTGGTGTAATTGATCCATGGCCTAATATTAATTGTTAGTGATTCTTTGGTCAAAGTCATCTGATGGTAATAGACATATTTCTTTTCAAAGCTTAATACATCATGAAATGTACATACATGACATCTTTATTTCTCAAAGAAATAAAAGACATTGCAAATATTAATGCTCTATTTGAAATGTAGTCTTTTTCATTTTGTGATATTGATACATGATGATTTTGTCTCGTGATAGCCATATCCTTCTGATTATATTTGGCATGAGGTCCTTTGTAATTGCCTTCTAAAGAACCAATCAAAAAGCTCTCTAAAGGCATTGCTCTTTGTTACTCCTCCTCCTTTCCTTGTACACCTAAAGAAGCTTGTCCTTTCTTGATAATGAGATTTTTCCATGCCTTGGGTGTTCCACATGGCAAGTTGTTCTTTTTCTACAAAGAATGCACCATGCACAAGAAGAATATGCTAGAATAGCAGAAGAATCTCATTAGATCTTTATTTCAATAAAAAATAAATAAATTGAATAAAATATCTTTGGAACTCACCAAGTAGTATGTTATGTCTTTGGCACCCCATGCCTCTATGATGGTTTCTATAAGCTCTATGGTTGCCTTTTTGAAATCTGTCACATAACTTTTTGATGTTACCTGCTCCCTCATGATCTTAAAAAGATTATCTAGTTTGATCCACACCTCCATTCTCTTTTTTGCTATTTCTGGTTTGCTTTTTACATTAGTCATGGCCTCACAAAATTTTTTCCAACAATTCCACATGGCATTTAGTTGTTTGTCATCATGGTTGGTGAAGAATCTCCTTGGTTTTGCACCTCCCATTGAGACATCCTGTAGTACATCACCTGAATTTTGTGAAAGCTTTGGATCTTTTCTTAGATGAACATCACCACCATGAACTCCCATTTCTAAAAGAAGACATTCACATTTTTTTATGCACTCATCTGCAAGAGTTGTAGGCTTGGTAGAATATGCATAATCCAAGTGAAGACGAACCAACTTGTCAATGATTCTTAACTCTGCATGTAGTGTACATATGTGTACATTTGTCAATGCTATTGGAAGTATGGGATCCCAAATCATTGAAGAAGATGAGTAGTTATGAAGAATAACATTTTGTCTGGAAGGAGCCTCTTCAACCTCAGCTCTAGCAATCCATCCATTTGTGCCTGGGCTTTGCATGCAGTATAAGCAAGTGTACTTAGAATTTGCTCCCCTACTTATACGAAACATGCATTTGAGTGTCTTTAGGTCTCCAGTCAAATGCCACTCAACTTGAAAGTTCCCGTAGTCTTTCACATTCAACAATTCTCCTGCATGATGCTTTTGGATAACATGTGGAATGTTTGTCTGTGAGAATAACCATTTAAGTGTTTTATGGCTCTCAGATGGAACTTGAGCACATCCAACCCACCATAACTCCATTTCTTATTGTACTTTGAGAGATGGAGTATCCAATTTCCCAAGGCTATAGTCCAAAGCTTTGTTCATCAGTGCAATACTTATTCTCTCCATCTTTTAATGTTTTTTCAGCTCAGCTTCATCAAGTTTGATTACAAATTTCAATAGACCAGAACATTCATGTTCTTTTATATTTTCAAACTGAACCATGTATGTTTGAAGTTTTATAATATCTATCCATATGTTGTTAAATGCATTGTAAGTGAAATGTAACTTTTGTTTTCCTACTTTGTAAGGCATGTTACCGTGAATATGTTTATATTAACCAAATACTGATGTGATCTTCTTATTCAAGCAGAGCCAAAACTTTCCTACATGATGGCGTCTCGGCAATCCAAAACTTCTAACTTTGTTAAATTTTAAAAATTCACACCAAACTTTTGAAATTGCTCTATAACCTTTCCTACTCACTCCGGCACTATCACAAATGTTTTGAATTTGAGATGGTTCTAGTAACACATTCATTTCTGTCATGAGTTTTTGAAAAACAAAGCGTTTCAAGCATGTATTTTCATTCAGTTTCAATAGTCTTAAAACATCATTTTGACTCAAAATTTCATTACAGAAATGTACGTGCTCAAAACTGCTCGACATATTGAAACCTAGCACATAAGTCACATGATCTCTAACAATTTTCATTCTTTTCTTTTTCTGGCCAGGTTTTTCAGTCAAATCTAAAAAAGGTTTTACTCGTTTTGACCGCATTCTCAAACCTATAGGAGTTTCTTTCATTTTTTTAAAAGACTCTAACTGAGAAGATAAAAAGGATAATTTTTTTTCTAACTCCCTCATATGTAAATCCTTCTGATGTAGTGTGTTTTGTAAACAGTTTATGTATTGTACATAAGTCCTTGAAATATCCCAGAGCCTTGAACAATAGCCTCGTAAATCATCCTCACCATCTCCCACAAATCTAATCAGATCATGAAGATTATGAAAAGGGGGGTACCTTCCAATTTGTGGATCAATTGGATAAACACATCCATCTGTCCATATGTCGATATGTTTCTTGCCTTCCTTTTGCAATCCATCCACTTTAGGAGGATGAAGAGCCCTTTGGAATACTTTTCTTGTCGTCGCATACTCCTGACTAATTGCAATGTTGATATGGAACTTTTCACAATGATTTCAATTGTTTGAAAGCTTAGTGAGAGTATTTGGGTTAACGTTCTCCATGGTCTACTATGAAAAATGACCGGCAAGTGTCTAAAATGACGTGAAAGAGAGAAACAGGCCTGCTATGAAAAGTAGAGTAAAAAAGCGACAAACATCATCAACACACATTATATAGGTCCGTGAACAAGAGGAAAATTCAAATTTTGATCAGCGCCCGGTGAGCACAAACTTTGAGGCGTAAGATATCACACAAACTTTTCATGATTATGATACGAGTTTCTCTCTCTTCAAAATTTGCATAAGATACGTTTTAAATGAACTTACACCGAATTTCTTAAAGGATTTGACAACTTTGATCTAGATTAAGCACAACTAATTGAAATCCTTACACGGACCTTTTTGAGCCATTTTTCGCCCTAATGCTTCACCTCCTATATCAAAACACAAAACACATTAAAAAAATCAAGGCATTAAAATTCATTTAACATTCCAATATTCCGTAAAGTACAACACATTGAGCCTCTGAAACCATAGTATCATTCTTTAAAGCCCAAGCTTCAGCCCATCTAGTTGCATAGTCGGTTCAAGTCAATATATACGAGTTATTGGTAGAAACTACTAGAGTGGAAATGGGTCCAAAAAAAATCTAATCCCCATTTTTGGAAGGGTTCAAGGGGCATGACAGGCTGAAGGGGGAAATCTTTAGCCGGAATGGGTTGCCCAATCCTCTGACATGGATCACACATGAGCACATATTGTCGAGCATTTTTTATCATTGAAGGCCACCACATCCCACTCTACAACACTTTCTATAGTGTTAAGTCCACTGAAAAATGTCCATCGGTGGCATCAGAATGAGCGGAAGCAAGTAGCACAGGTACTTCATGGAGGGGAACATGGGGAAGCCAAGTACTAGAGAGATTATAATAAATAAGTTGATCTATAATAATAGTAAATTTCTTATGTTAAGAGAGAAAATAAGCTAAAGCATGGTGGGTGTCGGGTCAATGCACAATATCAAAATGAAATTCCTATAAATGTAGTACCACCTATAAGACTAGTCGAAGTGTAGCAACCATATTCTGAATTAAATAAACGAGATTAGTGTGATCCACATGGAAACTAAATTTTTGTCCTAATAACTAATGGTGATACTTCTTAATTGAGTAGATCATTCTCAAACACTCCCGTTTAGTCACCTGATAATTCTTCTCTACATTGGCAAGTCATCGACTAGCGTAGTAGATTGGTCTATACTTTGATCAATAAAATGAGTAAGGACACTACCGATAGTGATGTTTGAAGCATCAATGAAAACATGGAATGGGAGCTCCGAATCGGGTGATTGCAAAATCAGAGCCTGTGTCAATAAAATCTTCAATTGATTAAAAGCAAGTTGGCACTCTAGTGGTGTGTGGATGTCTTTTGTATGGATATTTACTATTTTTTCCAGAGGAATAGTGAGATGTGCCAATGACATCAAGTGAGGACCATGCCATCGAATTTTCCCTAGAAAATGAAGAAACTCCTAAGCATTTCGTAGGGTAGGAGCTTTTAACACAACTTTGACCTTATTAGGATCCAGCTAGATATTAGACAATTATTTGATTTAGTTTTCTATCAAAGGCATCAAACGTGTTGAGCCTTAAAACTTCCAAAAAGCTAGGAAGCTTTGGAACAAAGGTTTCCATTTGTTGAAACACATCTGGAATTCAGAAACATGCCAATGGATTAGATTTGAGGAGATTGATGCGGCTAAGAGAGTGGACTATTAAAAATGGTGTCTGCTATGAATCTGATTCAATCCTTGGGGGGTCTAGAGGACTCGTCTCCTTGTTGGGCATGACTCCTCTCACCTTGATGATCTTAGATTGCACAATGGCAACAATCTTGATAAAATTATGAGATCCACCTTGAGGTTATTAGAGTCCCATGGGTGCTAGGCCCGTTCACTTGTACCAATTAATTTTCTATGTAATCTTGAATGAGTGAATAATACATACAAAATTAACCGGAGGACAAAGAAGTGAATTACTTGCACAATATAAGCAGATTTTCTACAGAGTCGATGATTCTTCCAATAATCAAGGACACCGAGTGAAGCTATGTGCTACAGAAAATAATTACAGAATAGCTCGTGCACTTATCTGTGAGTATAATCGGGAAAAGGCGACAATACAACCTTTCTATAGCCTCAAACAGCAAACAAATTCAACCTCTCAGAACTTACAATACATGAGGATGAGATAAGTTGTAAGGACTGATTGATTATGGACGTAATAAGCACATAATTGTGAATCAGGAACTTTCGATAAACACGTATGGGCGCTGCTAAATAGTTCTAAAGAAGAACTTAATTTCCGCAGAAAATTTCGGAAGAAGGAGATTAGTTCCAGGACGAACAAAAAGATATTGCGTGCCAATACACATTCCATTCCCGACACCTGACAACGCGTCTGGCCTAACTCACAAAAGTTGTTGTGTTGTTCCTTAATGCTTGCCCTCCATTGAAGCTCAAGGTTTCAGAAAAACAGTCCATTATAATAGTACAGTACATTACAAATAACCTTTCCTTTTCGATGATGGGCAGGAGTATCTGTTTTCCACTTTTTCCACGGATACATTTACTCTTGATAAGTTCATAGCATATTGATAAGTCTCAACTCCATCGAGGGGGAGCATGTCCCTTCTTGTTAGCTTTAACTGTACTAGATTCTCACATCAATTCACGCCACTTCGTTGCACCATTGATCTCTGGTGGACGATCAGATCAGGATTCAAGACCCATGGGCTATTTGTATGCCTAGAGACCACAGATACGTAGATCAAATTATTTAACATCGAACATTTGCAAACATGTTAGAGCTCTTTGAAGATGAATAGCTTCGGACTCGTTGCCACTTGGCTTCATCCTCATCTTCATTCTTGACAGGTATGCTTGATTGTTTCCGGCTCATCCACATATCATGCCTCAAATCAATAGCTAGAGAAGTATCTGCTTAGGAATGTCTACAGGAGATTCCTAAACCAGCTATCTTTTACAGGACTCCAAAAAAATAATCCAATTTTTTTATAGTTTGTAAGGCATTCCTAAGCGAGCTTCTTCATTTGGGCGGCAGCACATATCCCGTTTCATATTTAAAATTCCTCTCTTTGTTGATCTTTCATCTCTTAAACCCTCTTGGTTCTCCTCCATCCTACATGCATCCCCACCTTTCTTTAGAAAAAAATTCATGCCTTCAAATTTGAAGCAAGGTTAGATGATCCTATATGTTCATTCTACCTCCAATTTTGTATTGAAAAATATATTATCTCATTGTGGTGTGAAGAAGCGAAGAGGTATGAACAGGAAAGATCCCTGAATTCTTTTCTCAACCACTTTCTATAGGTTTTGTGACCAATGTCTCCGCTTATGAACAAAGCTTCTTTCTATCTCTATCTCCAATAAGACAAGAAGAAGGAAATCTCATTACTTCTTGGCATATGCGTTATCAAAACCCTTGTTTTGAGAGCTAAACTTTTTTCTTTCAGTGAGTCTAGGATAAACCTTTCTTTAATGGTACCTTCTTGCTTCCTTCCTCATCATTGTTTTAGATCATTACACCATCTCATCAAAGGATTATTGTGGTTATCTTTTTGAAATTTGATCATAATAATATGTCTTGAGCTTCCTAAATTTTTCATACCTTCTGTATTTTCATAAGATTGACCATCTTTCATTATCGTGAATTGAAAAAGGCAGTTATTTTACTCCTTTTGCCCAAACAAATAGGACATAAGGGAAATGTAGAAGTGTGTTACAAAAAAATAATAGTACAACTATACTAGGATTTTAAAGATTTCATATTAGCAAAATGTAAAATGTGCTAGTGTTGTCCACATATGCACTCTTAGACTTAAACTTGTATGGAAATGTAGACAACTTTAATGGAAGGTAGAAGAATGCTCCCAAAAAGCATACACCCCCTGGATTTGGTGGAGATCAAAGATGAGGATGGTTTCTCTTGGTCAAACCTCTAGTTCCAAGTGGACTTGAGGAAAGCCACACTTGACAAGAGCTATATTGCATAGAATATAATCAATACGTGGGCCCCAGCTCCCTCTCCCAATGTGTGGACCTAGTTGTCTCTCATCACTAGTCAATTGTGCTTACCATCAAGTTGGTCATCAATCTCATTAAAGCCCCATGATTTCATGCCAATCTGATAACCTTCTCTTTCCCCTGGATCAAGTAAGAGATTATTTGTGCCTTGAAGTGGGCCTTTTGTTGGAGTTAGATGTCTTCGGAAGCACATGAGCAACACAAGGAAGAAGAAAAAGCTTGGAGCACAACACACAATACTGAATGTATTACCACTAGAATGTACAGAGATAAGTAATATGTTAGGGCTATAGGCGTATATACAATCCGGGGGAATAAAACCTCCTCAAGAGGAAAAAAAGTGCCCTGATAGTCCTAGTGTGTTCACACACACATCACTACCTAAATATATCAACAAATCCCCCTGGGAGTGATGCGCTAAACAAGGAACTAGCACTCATGTATAAGGAAGTGCCAAGCTATGTATCAATCCAAAAAAGTAAGTAAGCCCAAAGCTTTAGGGAAAGCTTCAAACTTCTCCTTAGGCAGAGACTTTGTGAAAAGGTTTGCAATGTTCTCCTACATGGGCACATATACAAAGCTGATCTCTACAACAGAGAACCTCTCCCTGACATAATGATAATGCACCTCAATGTGCTTAGTGCGAGCATGGAACACAAGGTTCCTTGCAACTACCAATGCACTCTGATTGTCAGTGAAGATGGTGGTGGTAGAAGATTGACTAGCACCCAAATAAACCATAAGAGGATTGAGCCACACACACTCAAGATTCACTATGAAAGTTGCCCTATACTGAGCCTCACAACTCGAAGTGGCCAGAGTGGTATGCTTCTTGCTCAACCACGATGTACATGAGCTACCAAGCATAAGGCGAAAGCCACTAGTGGACACACAAGTGTCATAGCAACCAACCTAGTTTAAGTCAGAAAAAGCATGCAAATTTGGCAGTAGTGATCCTCCCTTGTGATAAAACAATCCAAGTAGCCACGTACCACTCAAGTAGCAAAAGATGCGCTTAACCGCGTGTCGATGCTTGACACCTGGGCAATGCATAAATTTTCTCATATGTGAGACGACAAACTAAATATCTAGCCGAGTAATGCATAAGTAAATCAAGCATCCAATAGTCCGCTAATAGAGAACAACATCAAATGCATCTCCAGCATCATGAAGACTTAATTGTAAACCTGTGTCCATAGGAGTGGCAATAGGTTTGCAGTCTTCAAGGCCAAAATGTTGCAATAATGTGTCAATATATTTCATGACACAAATCCATTCCACCATCAACTTGCGTAAACTAAATGTCCAAATAATGTTGCAAATGCCCAAAATCATACATCTCAAATGAGGCATGCAAATCAGCCTTGAAATCAATAATATGCTTCTCATGAGGACCAATGAGTAGCATGTCATCATCAACATACACAACAATGATCAGAAGCACATCATTAGCATGCTTAACATATAAGATGCTTTTAGTTGGATTGTTCTCAAAACCATGTGCAATCACATAGGCAACATGTGGTGCTTGCTTTAAGCCATATAATGCCTTCTTTAACCTACAAACCTAGTTTTCATGCCCTTTCTACACAAAGCGACGGGGCTGAAAAACATGCACTTCTTCATGCAAGTCACCATTCAGAAATGTTGTTTTAATGACCAACTTATGTACATTCCAACCATGATGAGATGCAAGTGCACAGATGCTATGAACATTAGTCATGCGGCAAGTAGGTGCAAAGGTTTCATCAAGATCAATGCCTCTTTCCTGCGCATAACCCTTTGCAACAAGCCTAGCCTTATACCTGTGAATTGTTCCATCAGCTGTATGCTTCAGCTTGTACACCCATTGTTGACACTCAAGGTCAAGCACAAGCATGAAAGCGCATCAAGGAAGTTGACACACAAGAAGGAGGAGCATGTAGGGAGCACCAAGAAGCACATGTCAAATTTTCAAAAGAAATCCCTATAGAAATAGTGATATTTATCACTAAAAACCATTGTACTAGTCAGACCTCTAGAACCTCCACTTAGATAGATGAGATAGCTAAGTAGGTTGCCAAAAAGCTAGGAGTTCGAAATAGACAAACACCAAGAGTCACCTCATTAAAGTGATGTTACAACTGTGGAGGAGACCACATGGCTAATGTTTTCCCAATGATGGCTAAGCCTCAAGGAAACCCTAATGCTCCATATTGCACCATTGAGAGAAAATACACAAATCATACAGCTCAAGATTGTCCAAACAATAGGCAGGTTGTCAGACAAAATTATCAGCAACCTTACGAGTAGGGTAGGTATCAGAATCAATACCAAGAGCCATATTATAGGCCACCACAACAATATCAGGCACCATATAGGGCAAACCCGGTCCTAGGAAACCAACCGCTAGTTGATACCAATGTGATCCCTGTTAAGTATGCAGTGGCATAGGAGAACCTTAATAGAGCATTGGTGCCAGTGACCTCTTTGGTCTCAGAAAATGACTCTCATGCTCATAGTTCAGACTACTCCCATGAAGATAGTCCACATGGTTATTACACAGAGTCACCTCAGCATAGTGAGACTTATTCGTATCAATATGAGGCGCCTATGAAACAAAATTGAGAGCCAGAATACTCCAACGTCATGTATATGAATCCTAACCCTAGGCCCCAATTGAGAAAAACAAGACCACAAGCCCCTAGAGGTCCATGTTTTACATGTCAAGGGGACCATTTCATTTGTGAATGTCCCCATCCATAGACCATCACAATACAAGCCTTTTCTCTTGAGTGTGGCAAAGACCATCTCTGAGAGATTGTCCAAGGAACCCCTCTAGTGCAACCAAGGTTTCACCCATTAATGTGGTAGACTTAGTGGTGGATTCAAGTTCAAGTGGTGTTAATGTGGTGCCTATACAGGTAGTTAGTAGGGCACAAACTATACAACAAGTAAAACCAGCTGATCAATCAAACTCAAGCAAATCAAAAGAGCCTAGTAAGAGGAAAACAAGAACTTGTAAGGATACTAGAGAGAAGGCCAATCGTAAGTGGAATAAAAAGCTATATGAGCTAGAGGAAAGCTTGAAAGACACAAAAACAAAAATAGAAGACATTGCATCTCAAAGCCCCTTGCATGTCAAAGCTCCATCTACACCACCTCATCCCACTCCACCACCCATTCTAAATAACGCTCAACTAAGGTCGGTTCTTGCAGATCCAACCCGAGAAGGCTTGGACATGATGATCAAGGCCTACCACGCTCAACTTCAAGAAGGGCCAACAACTGCAAACCTAGACAAGAGTTACCCTAGAGCAGATTTAGAGATTGAACGGACAAAAATGTGCATGAAAATGGTAGATCTAGCTCAGGCTATGCTCGAGACCAATCAATTGTTCAATAAAAAAAACTCTATCAAACCAGATTTGCATTTCTAGGGCTTACTAGAAAGATTAGAGCAATTGGTAAACAAGCCACATGTTTCTTTACCTCCATAGGCTCAACCAGTTGTTGAAAGAGGAAGCTCACCACCAATGGGAGCTTATGTTTCTAATTCCACGTATGCTGGAACACCTCTTTCAATTCAAGAGTACTCCCAAGAGTTCTTGCGGGAAATACAAGAAGAGAAATGGGCGAAGGAGAACGATAATCTCCCTCCTATTCTTGAAATCCATGACCTTCATGATCAATTTCCCCAAGACATTCCCACAATTTATGGAGAACAAGTAAAGCAACAAGAAGATGAAATATTAGATTTTGAATCTAATTCTTTGCAAGAGTTTCCACAATCCACAGGCCCGTGGGAATTTGAATCTCTTCATATTAGAGCTCCCACAATATTGGTAAGAAATGAAGGCTCGGTGGTTCCAAGAAATACTGATGTTATGAAGAACACTAAGGTTCAATGTCATCTCACTGTAGAAGAGCGGCTCAAAGTAAAACCAGAGCTATGGAAACATGTGGAAAATCAAGTTCTAGAACTTGATACCAATATGTCAAAGGCAGACTCTAAGTAGAAAGTACGAGAGATACCTCTAGACAAAATAGGGGACATAAGTGAGGGTGAAGAAGGTAATACTTATCTTCCAATCACCTACCAAGGTTACACAACCAAAGCTATCCTAGATTCAGGTGTTGGTGTTTCTATTGCATCCACCTCCTTGTGAAAGCAATGGGGTAAACTGGCATGAAGACCAACTAGTATGAAACTTCAAATGGATGATGGCCATGTTGAAAGAGAAATTGTATTAAAAAAAGAAATTCTTCATACGGTTAAAAGAGACAGCAATGTTATATTCTTGTACATGTGGAAAGACTCTATTTCTCAATTTCCTTAATCTCTCATTAGCAAACAACCCCTTTTCAGCCATTTTTTCCCTAATGGATTCATGAGAGTGTGAATGTGCTTGGACTTATTCAAATATATTTGGACATATTTAGAAGAATTTCTTTAAAAGATAGTATTTTTAGTTTTTTTTGTAAAAATAATAGATCACTTTAAAAATCAAAAGCAAACGCATGCTTTTCAAAGCATCACCCTCATGTATCCTCTATCCAGAACGTAATATGAATTACCTATAAATACACATGCTCTGATAGACTCCTCATCCATTAGAGTATGTGGGGGGGAGATTGTACCCAGTCTAGTGTCGTGTCTTGTCTCTTTCTATTCTCTGAGTACTTTTGTGTGATTTGGTTTTTGTACTATCCCCTCCGTTCATGCGTCTGGAAGATTCGAAGGGGCGTACAAATCAGGGAGTTGACCTGTTTCCAACACCCCATTTCCACGTGCACGTATAGGAATTTCCACACAAAAGAGAAGCCATCATCTTGTTTGAAAGTCACATCAAGACAACATGCACTCCCACAGATTTCCAACCATGTGGAGGCTAGGGCAAGAGCTTTCTATATTTATTTTCAATAGAGCCATGGAATTTGGATGCATATATATATACTTTCTTATAGTTCACGCTGCATGTGGGACTAACCCAAGCTACGCGCACCTCTTATCGGTGGACATAGACTATCCTCTTCAAATTTGAAGAAATGAGATCCTTGGCACGTGCATATATAGTGTTTCTTATAAACATGACATATGTGGGATATCATACTATGCTTGTGAACCCATCTGATTGAAGAAGATGATACAAAGAATGAATTTTTTGTTTTATCTTCAACTATAGTCTCAAGCTTTTCTAGTTTAGCTTTTTTGTTGGATTACCCCTATCCACTTCTTTGTCCATAATTTTGGCATATCACATCCAATTTCTAAGTTTTTTTATTATTCACATTCATATTAAATTGCAGTTTTCCAGTTCCATGCATGTGTTTTTACATGGAACATACTTATGATTGTTAACTGATGGGACATGTGAGTGGCCATCCATGTCTATTTTATTCTTATCAGCTGAGGTCAGTTGCTTGTCGACTGGGAGGCATGTTATACTTTATGGAATATTGGAATGTTAAATGGATTTTAATGCCTTGAGGTTTTTAATGTGTTTTGTTTTTTGATCTAGCAGGTGAAGATTCATGAGGGTGTTAACGTGCTTGGACTTATTCAAATATATTTGGACATATTTAGAAGAATATTTTTAGAAGATAGTATTTTTAGTTATTTTTGTAAAAATAATAGATTGCTTTAAAAAACAAAAGAAAAAGCAAAACCAAAAGCAAAACAAAAGCAAAGCAAAAGCAAAATCAAAATCAAAAGCATGCTTTTCAAAGAATCACCCTCATGTATCTTCTATTCAGGATGTAATATGAATTATGTATAAATACACATGCTCTGATAGACTCCTCCATCAGAGTATGTGGGGGGAGATTGTACCCAATCTAGTGTCATCTCTTGTCTCTTTCTGTTCTCTGATTACTTTTGTGTGATTTTGTTTTTGTTCTATCCTCTGCATTTGTGCATGTGCGGGATCTGAAGGGCAACATGATATCTAACTCGAGAATTTTTCCCATGTTTTGGTTTACCCCTAGAACTTGTTTTTGATGGTGGAAATCATTTTGTGATTGATTTAATTACAACCTTAACACATGAACTTCATATAATCCATAAATTTAGTACACCTTATTACCCTCGAGCGAACGGCCTGGAAAAACTTCTAATATGACTTTATTAACTATGTTATGAAAATTAATTCAATTCTCTCTTCAGCATTCGGATCACTAGCTTCCTTTAGTTCTTTGGCTTATCTTACCACATATAAAGTGTCTAGAGGTTTCACACCATTCAAACTCGCATTTGCAATCAAAGCAATAGCTCCTATTCAAATGGTGGTCCCTAGTCACTGTGTTGCCATCGAGAATAAAATTTTATCAGAAAACTTAATGACCTCCGTGCCTTGGATGAAACTCATTTGGAGAGCTTTCTACTCATGTAGGAGATGCAAATCTCGCAAGCTAAAACCCATGATTGTTTTGTCAAGACACCGGTATTAAGAGTTGGTAGTTAGTTTTAGCCTACAACTCTAAGCTCAACAAAAAGTAAGGAAATTTAAATTTTGGTGGTTCGTTCCTTACCAAACTGCAACACTAATCGGTCCAACTTTGTTTCAATTGACCACTCTCACTAGAGAGCCTTTATGAAGTGGATCAAAGTTAAGCCCTTTTTGCACTCCCCTTGAGGAATAATGTCTTCTAGTGGCTTCTTAATGGTGCACATCCTCCAGGATGAGTTTTCATGAGCTTCTCCATGCAATTATACTGTGGTTGACAACATCCAATTACATGTTTTCATTTCTCCTGATGGTCATTGCATATTGTTATGTTATCTTCCTCCTTCCCATTTCTATTTATCCTTCAATGTTTTTTCTTATTTACATTCTTGAAAATTGCATGATCCTTGTAGGCTACCTTGCATTCTTACTGTCATCATTACGACCATGAAGTCCTTGTCATAGCTGGTTGGGTTCGGTGATGCTATGGCTCTCAACCTAGCTGAGTATTTCCAAGTATGCGATCTGCTAATGTTTGCACAACTAAGATGGCACACGGTGTCATCTCACCCCCTGGCCATGACCTTCATCCGAGCTACTGTAGACTATCATGTTTCCTCACCACCTAGCCCATGGTCCAATCATATCTGATGACTTACATCACCGTAGACACCATTGCTTACTGCCTATATCTCCCTAATGTGGGTCATACTTCGAGTCAACAAACGAATATGCAATTATGTGTCATCGGTCCCCTAAATGTCTTGCCCTACAACTCCTCATCATTACTATCAACTTCTAGAAATGAGCCTATGGAATTTCACATCCCATTATTCGGTGATTTACACGGCAACCACTGAACCTGTAAATTGTGCATCATTTTTCCTCCACCGCATTCACACGGAATGCCTAGTGGTGGTTAAGTAGTTGTCCTAAGGGAAAGTCTCATGAATGCGATTGCCCCATATTTTCTCTTTGATCCTTCCCAATCCCCCTTGTGAGGTTCCGACTTCCATCACTTTTATCATTCACGCTCTTGTAGTATCATCTCATATGGATCAAGAAGAAGAAGAAGATTCAGTATTGTTGTGCTTCCCCTGCAAACAATGATGTGTTGCGATCGTGCCCAATATGGCTTCGAGCTCCCCTTTTGCCCTAGCTGATACATAAATTTTCATCACATCAAAGGAGGCTCTGGTTATCTTTGCAATTGTTGAAGTCCTTTCAAACTTTATTGCTGATTGTGCTCTCAACATCACATATGACATTGAACAGTCTACAAGTCCAACACTGATGGACATTGACAAACCAGACATTCCTTCACATTCCTCTACAAAAGGTCATTTTATCTTTTCTTAATAATATTATCACTCAGATCCTAGACCAGCAATTTTTTGTGAATGCCAAAGAAATTTCACTAATCAAAGATCTATCCATCCTCCTTCAACCCATTATCCTTATTGTCCCATCTGGTCCTATCATATCCATGAAGGCCAACCCAATTCATGATGAAGTAGCTACATTACACTATCAGATTCCCAGACATATTCACCTCCTTCTCTCACCTTTGACCAATCTGCTGTTGAGAAATTCACTCGAAAAACTGGTAGTAAACCCTATGTTCGATGTTCATTTCTATAGTTGGGGATTGGCCCCAATCTTTCACAAGACAATCTTTCCAAGTCTAGGTTGTATCTTGTACAGGTTGCCAGTCAGATTCAAACATGCATGGAAGCATAACAAACACACATGCAAAAGCTTCTTTAAGAAAGATTTGAAAAGGCCGAAGCAAATCTTGGTGATGACATTCAGAGCACAAGAACTCACAATGTTGCAACAACATTTAACAACAAAAGATGAAGAATTGGAGCCTTATGACAGATCGTAGTGGAAAAGAATGAAGCTCTAGCAAAAGTAAGTTCACTATTGGAAGAACAGATTGAGAAAGCGACTGCATTGGAGCATGCTTGCATAGAGATTATGGCTAAAGCTATTGAGGCAAGAGGTGATGAGTCGTAGTGACTCGGTCGGCTTGCAGGCTCTGGTGCAAAGACGTTTTTTGAAATCTGGTGCATTCTGTCCCTTCTCTGTCTCTGATTACTTTTTAGAAATTGTTAATGAATTTTGTGTGCGCTAAAGTGAAGTGAAGATTATGGTGAATATGTTTGCAAGTGAGTCTATACCTCTTAAAAGAGCATCGTGGTGTTGATAGTTCAAGTGGCAATCATTGTCGAAAATTTGCAAATTATTCAAATAGTGTGATCCCTTCCTGAATGTACTACTGTATGTGAAGTATAAGATTATGTTCGGAAGATTGTAGTAGATTGTGGTGGATAATAGTGTGTATGAAGGCCGTAATATGAAAAATAATAGTTTATAGACTATTATGTTAAACTACCACCCAAGAACCCTCCTCTTTAGTCATTTCTATAAGCTAAAAGGCTAACAAAGCCCAAGAGTGCTCTTGTTTCAAAAAAAACGTTTGGCCCAAGAGGCATCGCTATTGCTCCAAGCTTAAATTAACCATTTGGCCTCTAGTCTATTGGCCATTACGTAAATGTCTAGAATAACCAAACCACCTTGACCTTTTCGGCTTATGCAAGTAGCTCATTTAATTTTGAGGCCACCTCTTCTATTAGCATCTCCCATCCAAAAAATATTTGTGCAAATTCTTTCCAATTTAAAAATCTCTTGGCCCTTCAGTCTTGAGCAAGAGAGAAAGTAAATAATTTAAGAAAGAAGGAATGTTTTAACCACCATAGCTATCCCACCCAGGTTGATGTGCATACATTTCTAGTAAGCCAACATATTATCGAGCTTAGAAAGAGCTCTGTTCCATCACTGACCCATGGAAACATCCAATCCTGTTGGAATACGTAATAGGGAGAAGATTTGTTTGCTAGGGATCAACCAACAACCATGATCAATCAAAATTTGAGGCCGATGTCCAATAACATCCATGAAAGCAATTTTAGTGTGCTTTAATTTGGAAACTGATGCCTCACAGAATGTATTTAGGAGACACCAAAAGGTATCAATGCTAGTGGGATCGTTATGCACAAAAGTTTTGGTGTACTCTCATGATCATATCATCTTGATTGAGGGAAAGAAAGAGGCCTTGAATAAGACCTAAACATGCAGGAAATTTAACAAGGCAATTGAGACCATCACCACGTATCACAAAGGGAAGAGGGGCAAGGGGCATTCTTCTCTGATAGAAAATTTTAATCATATAGCTTGAGAAAGCTGACCACTGATGTTTATTTGCACTCGTGCTTTTTGTGCAACATTGAGATCATCTAAATGAATTTTTTAGTGCAACTCACGTCTTTCAAAGATTAGATAATGAAGTCCCACTGGAGTTTATGATACACTTTATCAAAGTCAATATTAAGGAACAAAACATATTGAGCAGACTCTTTAGTGAAAACCAAACCTTCCCAAATGTCAATGATATCGTCGTGGATGGACCCTCCCCTGATGAACCTTTTTTGATCCTCATTGATCCAATTTTGTAAGTGATAAGCAATTCGATAAGGAATAAATTTAGCAAGTATCTTGTAACGTGTTTGTAAAATTGTAATTGGATGTCAATTCTCAATCTTGTTTTTGTTTCTTTCTTGGGAAGAATCTTGATAACGCCTTGATTGATACATTCGGGTAGTGCACCAAAAGAAATGGCCTCTTGCCACAAGAGACATAACAGAGTAGTCACAATGTGCTTGAAGGTCTTGAAAAACTCATTGGTGAGGCCATCTAACCCTGGGATTTTTCCAATAAGAGGCAGATCAATAACTTCAAGAATCTCATCATGCAAAATCGGAGCTTTGAAAAGAGACTTCATATTTTGTGGAATTCTTTTGGTTCTAACTCTAGAGATGGTCGCCATGCAATCATGCCTATGAGGAGAAAGAGGCTTGGCAACCCCAAAACCTAGGTGAAGTGAAAGACAATCACCAGACAATTTTCTTCATCTATCTTGCACTCAACCCCCTTGATTTCCATCATGAAAGGGACCGCTTCCTTTTATTGTTTCTTCTTGAAGAGGTCACACATCTCTGTAGTAGGTTTGTCTACCCTTCCCGACCACAAATCTTTAAAGTATACCTATGGATTCCTTCTTTGAATTTCTTCTTTAAATCTAAACATGCATCGGATATTCCGAATCCCTTTCAGGTATTTAGAGTGGCTATGTTTACTTCCACAACAAGAAATAAGGGGGCGTAGTGATGCCCCCAAATTGAAAAAAAAATGAGAATTGTCGCTTATGCGACGCTAGCATCGCATAAGCGATGGTCCTCGTTTTGGATTTTTTTTACGAGTCTTCATCGCATAAGCGATAGTAGCGTCGCATAAGCGATAGTAGCGTCGCATAAGCGATGCTAAAAGTGTGCATCGTAAATAGCGTCACTCAGTAGCGACGTTGGCAAATTGGGCTGCTACGTTTAAGCATCACATAAGCGACGTCCTGTGTTCCAGAGCGTCGCATAAGCGACACTCTGGAATGTCAAAAGAAAATTTTGATTTGTCCCAGCACATTCATGCCGGGATTTGGATGTGAGAGAGCAAGAGAACGAGAGAGAGAGAGAGAGAGAGAGAGAGAGAGAGAGAGAGAGAGAGAGAGAGAGAGAGAGAGAGAGAGAGAGAGAGAGAGAGAGAGTGAAGAGAGAGCAAGGTATCATCATTGAAGCCAGGTATGCACACACACACACATACATATGCATACACACACACATATACAGACATAGAGACACACACACATAAACATAGACACACACACACATACACACACATATACACACATACACACATACACACATAATGTTGCATATACACACACATACATGCATACACACACACATATACATGCACACACACATATATGCATACACACACATATGCATACATAATGCATACATAATGCATACATAATGCACATGCAGACATACACATACATAATGCATACACACACATATGCATACATAATGCATACACACACATACACACACATATGCATATATACATGCATACACATACATAAATAGACTCATACACA
This sequence comes from Ceratopteris richardii, assembly GCA_020310875.1. Classification (NCBI taxonomy): domain Eukaryota; kingdom Viridiplantae; phylum Streptophyta; class Polypodiopsida; order Polypodiales; family Pteridaceae; genus Ceratopteris; species Ceratopteris richardii. The sequence continues at coordinate 111,390,610 of CM035415.1, forward strand.
CACAGACACATACACACACATAAACACATACACACTCATAGACACACACACACATACACACACACATATACTCACACTCACATACACACATAGACACATACACACATACACACACACATACACACACACATACACACACATACACACACACATACACACACACATACACACACACATACACACATATACACATAAACACATACACACATACAGGCATACATGCATACACACACATATATCATACACACACACATAGAGAGACATGCACACACATACACATACCTGCATACATATGCATACATAATGCATATGCATATGCATACATACATACTTACATTCATACACACACATATGCATACATAATGCACATGCATACATACACATACATAATGCATATGCATACATAATGCACATGCATACATACGCATACATAATGCATACACACACATATGCATACATAATGCAAACACACACATACACACACATATGCATACATACATGCATACACATACACACATAGACACATACACACACATAGACACATACACACACATAAACACATACACACTCATAGACACACACACACATACACATAGACACACACAAACACATACACACACACACAAACATATACACACACATACACACATATACACATACACACATAATGATGCATACACACACATACACATGCATACACACATACACACACATACACACATACACACATACACACATACACACACATATATATGCATACACACACACATAGAGAGACATACACATACATGCATACATAATGCATATGCATATGCATACATACATACTTACATGCATACATACATAAACATAATGCATACACACACATATGCATACATAATGCATACATAATGCGTACACACACATAGGCATACATACTTGCATACATGTACACACATAGACACATACACACACATAGACGCATACACACACATAAACACATAGACACTCATAGACGCACACACATACACATAGACACACACATACACACACATATACACACACATACACACATAGGCACATACACACACATAATGATGCATACACACACATACACATGCATACACACATACACACACACATACACGCACACCCATACACACACATATATGCATACACACACATAGAGAGACATACACACACATACACATATATGCATACATATGCATACATAATGCATATGCATATGCATACATACATACTTACATGCATACACCCACATATGCATACATAATGCACATGCATACATACACATACTTTATGCATACACACACATATGCATACATAATGCATAGACACACATACACACACATATGCATAGATAATGCACATGCATATGCATACACATACACACATAGACACATACACATGCATAAACACATACACACTCATAGATGCACACACACATACACACACATATACACACCCTCACATACACACATAATGATGCATACACACATACACATACACACACACATACACACACACATACACACACACATACACACACACATACAAAGACACATACACACATGCACACATACACGCATACATGCATACACACACATATATGCATACACACACACATAGAGGGACATGCACACACATACACATACATGCATACATAATGCATATGCATATGCATACATACATACTTACATGCATACAAACACATATGCATACATAATGCACATGCATACATAATGCACATGCATACATACACATACATAATGCATATGCATACATAATGCACATGCATACATACACATACATAATGCATACACACACATATGCATACATAATGCATACACACACATACACACACGTATGCATACATACATGCATACACATACATACATAGCCACATACACACACATACACACACGTATGCATACATACATGCATACACATACACACATAGCCACATACACACACATAGACACATACACACACATAAACACATACACACTCATAGACACACACACATACACATAGACACACACACACACATACACACACATATACACACACATACACACATAATGATGCATACACACACATACACATGCATACACACATACACACACATACACACACATACACACATACACAGACACATATGCATACACACACACATAGCGAGACATGCTCATACATACACATACATGCATACATAATGCATATGCATATGCATACATACATACTTACATGCATACATAATGCACATGCATACATGCACAAACATAATGCATACACACATATATGCATACATAATGCATACACACACATACACTTACATATGCATACATATATGCATACACGTACACACATAGACACATACACACACATATATGCATACACACACATAAACACATACACACTCATAGACGCACACACATACACATAGACACACACACACAGATATACACACACACATACACACATAGACACATACACACACATAATGATGCATACACACACATACACATGCATACACACATACACACACACATATACGCACACACATACACACACACATATACGCACACACATACACACACACATACACACACATATATGCATACATACACATAGAGAGACATACACACACATATATGCATACATACACATAGAGAGACATACACACACATACACATACATGCATACATATGCATACATAATGCATATGCATATGCATACATACATACTTACATGCATACACATAGATATGCATACATAATGCACATGCATACACACACATACTTTATGCATACACACACATATGCATACATAATGCATACACACACATACACACACATATGCATACATAATGCACATGCAGATGGATACATATATGCATACACATACACACATAGACACATATATGCATACACATACACACATAGACACATACACACACATAGACACATACACATGCATAAACACATACACACTCATAGACACACACAAATACATATAGACACACACATACACACACATATACACACACATATACACACACATATACACACACATATACACACACACATACAGACATAGACACATACACACATAATGATGCATACACACACATACACATGCATACACACATACACACACACATACATGCACACACATACACGCACATACATACACATACACACATACAGACACATATATGCATACACACACATAGAGAGACATACACACACATACACATACATGCATACATATGCATACATAATGCATATGCATATGCATACATACATACTTACATGCATACATAATGCACATGCATACATACACAGACTTAATGCATACACACACATATGCATACATAATCCATACATAATGCATACACACACATACACACACATATGCATACATAATGCACATGCATATGCATACATACATGCATACACATACACACATAGACACATACACACACATAGACACATACACACACATTAACACATACACACTCATAGATGCACACACATACACATAGACACACACACATACACACACACATACACACATAGACACATACACACATAATGATGCATACACACACATACACATGCATACACACATACACACACATACACGCACACACAGATACACACACATATGCATACACACACATAGAGAGACATACGCACACATACACATACATGCATACATATGCATACATAATGCATACGCATATGCATACATACATACTTACATGCATACATATATACTTACATGCATACATACATACTTACATGCATACACACACATATGCATACATAATGCACATGCATACATACACATACTTAATGCATACAGACACATATACGCATACATAATGCATACACACATACGCACACATGTGCATACATAATGCACATGCATATGCATACATAATGCACATGCATATGCATACATACATGCATACACATACACACATAGACACATACACACACACACACACTCATAGACACATACACACTTACACACACACATCCATACACATTTACACACACACATACACATGCACACCCACACATAGATATAGATACACACGTTTATACACACATAGAAACACACATACTCACACACACATTTACACACACATACACATGCATACAGACACATAGATATAGATACACACACATATGCACATACACAGATACATGCATATGCATACATAATGCACGTGCATATGCATACATACATGCTTACATGCATTCACACACGTACACAGGCATAAACACATACACATACACACATAGACACACACACACATACACACACGTACACACACACATACACACACGTACACACACACATACACACATACACACACATATATGTGTACACACACACATAGAGAGACATACACACACATACACATACATGCATACAAATGCATATACATATGCATATATACATACTTACATGCATACACACACATATGCATACATATGCATACATAATGCACATGCATATGCATAGATACATGCATACACATACACACACATAGACACATACACACACATACACACACATATGCATACATATACATACATAATGCACATGCATACACATACACACACATAGACACATACATACACATAGACACATACACACACATGCATACACACACATACACACATAGAAACACACACACACACACATACACACATGTACACATGCATATGCATACATACATGCTTACATGCATACACACATACACACAGATCCATATACACACAGATCCTTACACTCACATATACATCATACACATATACACACATACATATGTACACGTATATATATTGATTTCTAACCCATTTTGTTTTATATGTTAGGTATTATGGATCCTAGTAGAGAGAGAGAAAGGCGAAACTCACTCTCATAAAAAGTCTTATGAGAGCAAGAGTTCCATCTGATACTCTAGGGGCTGTCATGCATGATTCATCAGAGATGTCTGATGATGAGTTGGATTATACGATCCAGATGCTTACCCAGTGATCAGAGGAGGGCTTTTCTGCAGCTCCACATGTAGGAAGACAGCTATCTGCCCATAGGTATGTTTTTTTTCATAAACTTTCTTAATGATATTATAACACATATTTTTATTAATTTTTATCTATCTATTTTCAACACACCTATACCACCTCCAGTTCATGATAGCAAAGTAGAGTTACCTATGAGGACATGCATAGGCACCTTAGGACTAGAGTGTGATATAGAGCCAGAGGGGAACATTGTGTACATAGGGAATGGATTGGAGTTCAAGAGAAGAATGTGGGCATTATGCGACTCTTACCTGCGCCTTGTCCACTTACCGTGGAAGTAAGTATAAATTTTACATATAAATTGAAATAAATATCTTATGTTTTATTTACATGATTTTTTTTTATTTTTGTAGTGAGCATGATGAGAAGGATAAAAAATACGTACTTAGTTCACTTGAGACAGAGTTTGGGACAGGATGGTCGCATAAGTGGTGTCTAAAAGAGATGCAGACACTTATGGCTCATCGTCACAATAATGCACCGTACACACTGCTTTTATGTATATATATGTGGATATGAGTATGTGTGTTTATGTATGTATATATGTATATGAGAGAGAGAGAGAGAAAAGAGTGAGACTAGAGGTACAAATATACGCATACACACATATACATCATACATGCACATTTACACACATATACACATACATGCACATTTATACATACACACACATACATGCACATTCTTACACACACATACACATGCATGTATTTACACACATATAATGAATACACATAGACACATACACATACTCACATACACTCACATACACATACTCACATACACATACACATGCATAATCATATGTACACACACATAGGCTCATATAATCATATTTACATGCATATATACATATACACATGCATATATACACACACACAACACATGCATATGCACATATAGATACACATACATGCACAACACATGCATACGCATAAATAAATAAATAAATCCTATTTCAAAAATCCTAATTTGAAAACACTAATTTCGATATTAGGGTTTTAAAACCCCTAATTTAAAAACTCTAATTCAAGATATTATCCATATGATTCAAGTATATGTACACATTGCATCTATTCCTCCAACGTCCTACTAGAGAGATGTCTCTCCTCCCAACTTTATGCCTCTATATATAACTACTCAAATCAACGAGGATCATAATATATATAAAGATATATACACATCATGTAGATACACATACATAAATATAAAATGGAGTAGATATATTATGCATCACACATACATGCCTAAATGCACACATAAATATATATATACATGCATACATACTTACATGTACACATTTACACATAGACACATATACATATATACATGTACACATTGTTGGAACATCAAGCTTACACTATGCTTGAGGTGGATTTGATCTACATCAAAGGCTATTGCGTCGAAAGAATATCCGTTGGAGAGTTCTTTTTCATATGCTCATTTATTGTATTTTTTTGAGAGATTTTTTATGTCATTTACCATTGTAAAAGCCTTGAGCTTGACACATGTAAAGGTAGAAATATAGAGCCAAAATCCCACGAATTTGTGGTGGTTGAAGTTGCATTCAATCAAGCAAATCAAATCACCTAAAAGTAGATCAATCAAGATCTTCACTTTTCCTAGATTGTAGGAAAATGAATTGATTCCCTCCAACAACCATTCCCACCTTCATTTGAATTCAAATTCAACTTGTAAAAGTCGTGGAACACTCCTAGAGTCTATATAAAGACTTGAAATCACTTGTAAATTACATGGAAGCAATACACATACACTTGTGACCATCATTGTTTTGCTCCTTCAATTTTCTACATCATCTTCTTCGCCAACAGTAATCTTGCAGAGGCTGCTGCTCTCTCTCTAGAGCTTTAAATTGAGTGCAAGATGACACATTGGAAAGGTTTTAGTGTCTAGTTTATGCCTGTAAATTTTCAAAGCATTTGATTCAGCAGATGTGGTGAAATCTGAGTTTTTCTACCTCGGAGTCAATCTCTGCGTATTCCTGAAAAATAGGAAGTACCACTGGTGAATGTCCCATTCATTCGTATAGCATATTTTGCTTATTTCTTATACTTTTGTGCATTCCATACACTCAACCCTATGTGTATCACTCCCATAAAAGGATTTTTTCTAATTGTAATCACGCTGGTTGCTATGGGCTTTTTAAGTTCATTGTCTCTTCCATAGATGGTAAGTTTTTTTGAGCTACTCGACCCGCGAACCTATCTGTTTCATATCGACTCATTCTCCTTGATGCTCCAAGGTTTTATAGTGTGTTTCTTTGCACTTATAGCATGCCTATAAGGTTTATTTGAGTCTCCATAAGCTCAAGGACTGGTCTGGTGCCGGTTGGCTTGACCAAACTTCATCGCCTTGAAATGCACTTTTCTACCTTCGACAAGCTTCTCCAAGTTTCTTTCAGTGGTATCAGAGCTAGATCAAGATGGGTGATGGCTTTCCCTCAATGATTGAGAAGCTTGATCGACACAACTACGCGGCTTGGCAAATCAGAATGGAGGCCTATTTGCAAGGTAGAAATCTTTATGGAATTGTAGCAGGTGATGAAGCTATGCCTATTCCAAGATCCAAACGAGGACCTTCATAAGAGGAGACAGATAAGCTCAAACTTTGGTGCACAAGGGATGCTCAAGCAAGTTCGTACATACTTAAGTCTATCTCTGACTTTCTATTACCACATATTAGAGGATGCAAGACATCTCAAGAGACTTGGGATGCCCTCGAGACTTTCTTTTCTGCTAGTACCAAAGCAAGAAAGAATCACCTTTGGAACGAGTTCAACCAAATGAAGAAGACACCTAAAAAAACCATCACAGAGTTTGTTACCAAGGTCAAGGAGGTTGCGGATCAGTTAGCATCCATTGGAGAGCATAAAGGAAGGTAACTCTTATCATGGTAATTCAACTAGTGCTCTATATGCAGATAAGAAGGATAAGAAGCAGAAAGGCATGAAGAAGGAAGAAGATGAAGAAGAGACTTCCCAAGCCAACTTCGCAAGCAAGAGCAAGTGGAAAGTGAAGAAGAAAGGACCAAAGCAAGACAAAGTTAAAGGTGAGAATGTTCAACCTTGTGCCATATGCGATAAGAACAACCACACCACTCAGAATTGCTGGTTCAATGGGAAGACCTAGAAAGGAAGTGGAAGAGGTGGATATGGCAGCAATAGAGGTTGAGGTGGACACAACTTCAACAACAACAATAGAAGCTATAATAGAAGGGACTACAACAATTATTCAGAAGATCAACCACATGAAGACTCATTGCTTCTTATGAATCTAAGCCACAAAGAAGGTAAAGAAGATGATCATTTGTTCTACATAGATTCAGGATGTTCGAATCATGTTGCAGGCAACATTGCTCTTCTATCTGATTTGGAAAGTCCAAAGCATAGACATGAAGTGCAAAAAGGGGATGACACAAAGCACAATGTGGAGAAGATTGGTAATGTCAAAGCTTCCAATGGTAGGACAAACATTCTGAGTAAGGTTCTCTATGTACCCACTATCACTAAAAACCTAATAAGTGTAGGCCAAATAGTTGAAAAAGGCTTGCAAGTTAGGTTCACCCAACATGGAGCTTTTGTGGAAGATCCATGTCAAGGCTTCAAGAAGATAGCCCGAGGTGAGAAGCATGGTAGGCTCTTTACTTTTGAAGTAGGAGAAATCAGGAACATATCTCTATTCAACATTGGGTCTCAAACCCTAAGTGAGCTTGAAGTGTGGCATAAGAGACTTGCTCATGTGAATGAAAGAACCTTGAAGGATATATGCAGGGATCAAAGTGTTCTAGGACTGCCGAACATATCAAAGCAACACATGACAAACAGGTGTGATGCATGTCAGATTGGGAAAGCACAAAGACAACCATTCAACCACAAAGGCTACATCCACAATAACTTATTGGACTAAGTACATACAAATGTATGGGGATCAAGTTAAGAACCTTCATTGGCAGGATCAAGGTATTATGTATCATTTATTGATGACCATAGTAGATGGACTATTCTATACTTTATCAAGAGTAAGAATGAAATGTTTGATTGCTTCAAGAAGTATCTTGCACATGTGGAGAATCATACAGGTAGATCACTAAAGAAGCTCAGATCTGATGGAGGGGGAGAATACTTCTCCAAAGATTTTGATGAGTTCTTGTAGGACAAAGGTATCAAAAGGGAAGTGACTACCAGGTACTCTCCTCAACTAAATGGAATTGCAGAGAGGAGAAACAAGACATTGGTTAGATCAGCCCGAACAATGCTTGAAGAGAAGAAGTTGCCACATTATATATGGGCAGAAGCTATTTCAACTGCTGTGTACCTTGTCAATCGACTACCATCCAAATCACTTCAAGGTATGACTCCTTATGAAGCATGGCATGGAAGAAAACCTAGTCTTGGACATTGCAAGGTTTTTGGTTGTTTAGCTTATGTTCATGTACCATCACAAATAAGAGGTAAGCTAGATGAAAGGGCAACAAAGGTAGTGTTTATTGGATATGATTCAACTCAGATGGGTTATAGGTTCTTCAATCCTTCAACCAAGAAATTCACTACAAGTAGAGATGTTTTGTTTGAAGAACACAGGTCTTGGTATGATGAAGACAAACAAAAGGTAACACTACCATATGATCTTGATTCTGACTCTCATCAATTAGGAAGCAAGCATGATACACAGGTCCAGGATCCAAGAAGTGATACAGACGATGACCAAGATGAAAGAGAAAAGGATTACAAGCTATGGAAGTCAAGAGGCAAAGCAAAGATGCAAGAGGTTGGAGAATGCTCCAAACAAGCACCTAGAAGATCAGAAAGAGAGAAGAAACAACCAGAAAGGTATGGATATGATTCCACGTTTGTTACAAAGCATTCAATCTACTTGGCAAAAGAATCTATTTCAAAGGAACCCTCAACCTACGAAGAGGCAAAGGGAAACCCTAATTGGGAAAAGGCCATGAACGAAGAGATAGATACATTGAAGGAGATGGACACTTGGGATTTGGTTCCAATGTCGCGGAATCAAAATGTAATTGGTTGCAGATGGGTATATAAAGTTAAAAGAAATTCAGATGGATCAGTTTGCAGGTACAAGGCAAGATTAGTTGCCAAAGGATGCTCACAAACTCATGGTATAGACTATGAGGAAACATTCTCACCAGTTGCAAAGATGACTACAATCAGGACATTGATAAGTGTAGCTGCTGCAAGGATTGGAGACTCCTCCAACTTGATGTGAAAAATGCATTCTTAAATGGTTGGATAAGTGAAGAGGTATACATGTCACAACCACCAGGTTTTGAAAACCCTAATCATCCATCTTATGTTTGCAGACTTAAGAAAGCATTGTATGGATTGAAACAAGCTCCTAGAGCTTGGAATTACAGGTTGGTTACATATCTTCAAGATCAAGGGTTCAAAGCTAGCAGCTCAGATCCTTCTCTATTCATCAAAAGGGATCACAATGAGGTTATCTATCTATGTGTATATGTAGATGATATTATTGTGACAGGTGATGATCTAAATGGCATTCAAAGGATCAAGAGACACATGCAAGAGGAGTTCAAAATCAGTGACCTAGGTGAGCTCACATATTTCCTAGGTATGCAGGTGATATAGACAAATGAAGGAATGTATTTGACTCAGAGAAGATACATTCAGGATCTTCTTCTCAAGTTCAAAATGGAGAACACTAAACCTGCAGGTACACCTTTGGAGATGAATCATAAACTTAGTGTTTATGAAGGTGAGAAAATTGAAGACATTAAAGAATATCAAACCTTGGTAGGTAGCTTGATATATGCTACTCATACAAGGGCAGCCATCTCATATAGTGTGGAAGTGCTTAGTCAGTTCATGCACTCACCGAGAAGACCACACATGGATGCAGCTAAGAGAGTACTCAAGTATCTCAAAGGTACAATCAACGAAGGTATATTCTATCCTTACTCTTCAGATTTAGATATCAAAGTCTACTCAGATGCAGATTGGGCAGGAGCTAAGGATGATAGAAAAAGTACATCTGGCTACTTAGCATTTGCAGGTTCGAAGCTAGTGTCATGGAATTCCAAGAAGCAACCAACAGTTGCTTTATCTTCAACTGAAGCAGAGTACAAAGGCTTGACCATTGCAACTCAAGAGGCAATATGGTTAAAAGCATTGTATACAGATTTGGGACTTGTGAGTTTCAAACCTCACATATTTGGAGATAATGTAAGTTCCATGCATCTAGCAGCAAATCCTATTTTTCATGCGAGAAGCAAGCACATAGAAGTCCATTACCACTTCATCAGGGAGAAGCTCATGGCAAAGGAAATTGACATTTCTTTTGTTCCAACTGAAAAGCAAATCGCAGATATGATGATGAAGGCACTTGATGGAATAAAGCTTTGTAGATTCAAAGCTATGGCAGGTATTCAACCTATCAGAGAATGAAGACTCAAGCATACTTTAGATTGAGGGGGAGCTGTTGGAACATCAAGCTTACACTATGCTTGAGGTGGATTTGATCTACATCAAAGGCTATTGCGTCGAAAGAATATCCGTTGGAGAGTTCTTTTTCATATGCTCATTTATTGTATTTTTTTGAGAGATTTTTGATGGTTCATTTACCGTTGTAAAACCTTTGAGCTTGACACATGTAAAGGTAGAAATATAGAGCCAAAATCCCACGAATTTGTGGTGGCTGAAGTTGCATTCAATCAAGCAAGATCTTCACTTTTCCTAGATTGTAGGAAAGTGGATTGATTCCCTCCAACAACCATTCCCACCTTCATTTGAATTCAAATTCAACTTGTAAAAGTCGTGGAACACTCCTATAGTCTATATAAAGACTTGAAATCACTTGTACATTACATGGAAGCAATATACATACACTTGTGACCATCATTGTCTTGCTCCTTCAATTTTCTGCATCATCTTCTTCGCCAACAGTAATCTTGCAGAGGCTTCTGCTCTCTGTCTAGAGCTCCAAATTGAGTGCAAGATGACTCAATGGAAAGTTATTAGTGTCTAGTTTATGCTTGTAAATTTTCAAAGCATTTGATTCAGCAGATTTGGCAAAATTTGAGTTTTTCTACCTTGGGGTCAATCTCTATGTATTCCTGAAAAATAGGAAGTACCACCGGTGAATGTCGCTTTCATTCCTATAGCATATTTTGCTTATTCCTTATAATTTTGTGCATTCCATACACTCAACCCTATGTGTATCACTCCCATAAAAGGATTTTTTCTAATTGTAATCACGCTGGTTGCTATGGGATTTTGAAGTTCATTGTCTCTTCCATAGATAGTAAGTTTTTTGAGCTAGTCGACCCGCGAACCTATCTATTTCGTATTGACTCATTCTCGTTGATGCTCCAAGGTACATAGTGTGTTTCTTTGCACTTATAGCATGCCTATAAGGTCTATTTGAGTCTCCATAAGCTCAAGGGCTGGTCTTGTGCCGGTTGGCTTGACCAAACTTCGTCGCTTCGAAACGCACTTTTCTACCTTCGACAAGCATCTCCAAGTTTCTTTCAACACATCACATATACATGCCTACATGCACACATAAATATATATATATATACATGCATACATATTTACATGTACATATTTACACATAGATACATATACATATATACATGTACACAATTATAAACACTTGCATATATTATATGAATACATGAATATTTTACATAAATGCATATGCATATATACACATATGCATACTAACACATGTATACATATATCACACACATGCACACACATACATATACATGAAATAAATATATATGCATACTAACATATGTATACATATAATACACATGAATACACACACATATGCATACATACATGATAAACATTTGCTCTTCGAAGATAAAGCTATATATAAAATATCTAGGCATACCCCTGAACTTCATGTTCTAACTTAAAAGAACATGATTTCACCTCTGTAGTAGGATTCATCGTTATTCAAGTTAATAAAAAATCTATTATCTGATATCCATTCAGAAGCTTCAAGTTATTGATCGATAACTAGAGTAGAATTTACTATCTAATCTGCTCATATGTTTTCATTATTGCCATCATTTTGGTAAGACATCAATATAGTCTCATCTTCATTATCCTTATTGATTTCATTTATTTCTTCTATTGTTAAATCTATGTTCTCATGAGTCACATCATCTATTGATGGATTAATATCTATTTTTGGTAATTCCTCTTCCTCATCAATAGAATCAGCATGTAGAGAATTATCCTCTTCATCAAAAAGATTAGTATCATTATCACGTATAATGATTCTAATTTCTCTTTCAGATGTTGATGTATCAATATCTGATGCTAAATCATCAAGAGGACTTTCTTCGATCTCTCTAACAACAAATTGTTCAAACAATGACCTGCCTCTAGGTTGCACATGAATGACTTGCCACCAAGGGTGAGCATTTGGGTTTTTATAAAAAAAGGCTTGTTCAATATGCCTAGGAAGAATATATGGTTCTTTAGTAGATGGCATTACCTTGGAAGAATCAATTGCCCAAAACCCAGATAATCCCTTTCTTAATGTGGAATTACTACCTTTATACTCGGCTCGAAACCAGTCAACCTTCAAAAAGACCTATCAAAATATCTAAAAAAAAAACCGTTATTAGATGCTTAAAAGAATAACTAACTCTATCATAAAAAATATAAACTTTTTTCTACCTGTTTGAATGTACGAAATGAAATTTCGTAGATACCAACAATAGTTCCTACGTAACCAAGTTCACCATCTATAAGGTTTTTGTCTTTTGAGCTAGCAAGTGATAGTTGCTTGAAAGAAGCAACAATACTAGAATCCTCTGTTTTACGTAAAGAATGAATGGCTTTGATTCTAATATGCTGTCCAAAAGCCCACATATTAGTTACATTCGAGCCTGCAAAAGAAATGCAATTAGTAAATAGACATGTGTATGTATGTATGTGTATATATGAATGTGTATATATGTATGTATGCATGTGTAGCTGTGTATATTTGATTTTGTTTTTAATTGTTTTTTGTATATTGTGGTTTGCACATTTTCATATCTAGATCATTGAATCGTATGGCAGTTTCCCATTTTATAGTCAATCTATTACTTGTCTTGCTAAGCTGTTTATAGATATTAAAAAGCGGTTACCAAGGAAGGTATTTATTCATATGTAAAATGGGAGGATCGAATTTTTCACGAATATTTTGAAAGATGCATTAATAGTTTTAAAAGATGGGTGGACAAAAACTGTCCATTCAATTCAAGCTCTTCTCCTTACCTTATCGAAAGTAAGAATAAAAACCTGCATTGAATGGAAACTTTTTGTTCACCCATCCTTTAAAATTATTTTTCCATCCTTCAAAATCTTCAAGATAAATTTGCTCCTCCCATTTTACATGTGGCCTAATACCTTCCTTGGTAACAACTATTTAATATTTGTATAATTAGCAGCACAGGTATTAGGGCGACTAAAATAGGAGAAACATATGTGTCAAGAAGATTCTAAAGGTTGGGTGGACAATTCTAAAGGCTAGATGGACAAAACATCTTCATTCGATACAGGTATGTATAATTTGACCTTACTCTCATAACATGTGTATGTGTGTATATGTGTGTGTATGTTTATATCTGTGTATGCATTCATGTAGATTATGTGCATGTTTATATATGCATGTATTTATATATATATATTTATGCATATATATATATATATATATATATATATATATATATATATATATATATATATATATATATATATATATATATATATGTATATATATAGAGAGAGAGAGAGAGAAAATTGAAAATTATACCTTAATAGTGTCAAAACAGATACATTAATCCATCCAAAACGATTTTGAAGATTGAGAATAAGTAAGCTCGCACTTAGTCATGTCAAACGACTTCCTTCATATACATGCTTTAGACATTCCTCTCAAAGATATTTCTCATTTTTAGAAATATCAATGCTCTCACTGTCATTTTGATACCAATCCTCAATAAAATCTGCCATGCCATCATCTTCATCATTGTCACACAAATCTTGTACTTTATCGTCTTTTGAATATAGATCTTTCAACCTTGCATATTCCAGAGGATTACTTTTGCATAGCCTCCTCATAGAAGCTTCTGATAAATGAGGTCTTACTGGCAATTGAGATAGTGTGGGGGATTTTCGTCAACATCATACGTTGGAATCTACACATATAAATAAGATTCATTAGTATTCCATAAATGAATAAAAAGTAAACTTTAAATATAAAATTAAGTATATAAGTTATTGAATATGGATAGAAGATGTTTAGTCTCTCTAGCTAAAAGGTGCTCTTGGAGGTCTACGCCATCCATAATTAACTAATAGTTCATCACCGGCATGTAATGTAGTAATAGCATTGACAACTATGTATCTTGATACATCTCTACTCATGTATGGTGATTCATGACTATTTTCACGCTCCTCAAATGTGCAATTAGTCCTTGAACTATTATGTAACCCTCGACTACTATTTATTAAACCTACTATATTCCCATGTGTGTAAGGTCTTCCATCAATATATAATCTTTCATTTTCTGTATGTAAAATCCTTCTACTAGTAAGGGATGCTACGTTCAAGCATATTCCATAAGTAATCATGCTTTGAACATAACGTGAAAGTCGATGCCAATGTCCCCATCCATATATAGGACCACAAAATGACATAAGAGTGACTTTAGAGTTCGGAGGCACATACAAAATCCTCTACAATAAAGAGACCACGACCAGCATTAGTAATAGTGGATGGAGCAATCATATAGGAATTACCTCAAAAGTTGAAAACCTCTCCATCTAAAGGAAGTGGTCCTCTATTCCATCCTCCATATCTTCTTCTATCATATGTTTGTACTAAAGAATGATCATGAGCTGGCAATGGATAATCTCCAGCCGTTTTAGTCTCTAAATCAGGAGGTAGAGGATTTCTAGAAACCTCTACTTGTAATTGATGAACAACAAGTCCATGACGCAAAAGGGTCGTTTATGCAATGCAAAAGCATCGCTTATGCAAAACTTTTTAAAACCGTCACCTTAGCGACGCTCTATGCGATGGTCGCACACCCTGTCATGCCATACATAAAAAATAACTTCATTTTATTCGTCGTTTAATCAACAATTTGCACGTGACGCTCATTGCAATGCATTTTGCAATTTTATAGCGATGAAATTGTGTCGCCTTAACCGTCGCTATGCGCTCGTATTCCTTGTAGTGTTCCTCCTCAAGAGGCCTTAGCCTTCCACGAATATTTTCCCTTCTAGCTCGATGAATGTTTTGAAGATTCTTATGAGTCCTGAACAACATTTTTCATGTCATCATGAATACCATCCTCTAGTACCTAGCCTATGAGGAGAGGGTGACAAAGGCCCAATTTGAGGCAACAATAATCTCTTGCTGGATCGAGAGGAAGAGAAGGACATCAGATTGGCATGAAACCAAGGGGCTTTCATGAGATTGATTACATTGTGAGAGGGAGGGGGCCCCACGTAATTATTCTATTATATGGAATATATCTTCTGTCAAGTCTAGCTTTTTGCAAGTCCACTCCAAACACGAGGTTTGACCAAAAGAAACCATCCTCTTCTTTGATCTCCACCAAATCCAAGGGGTGCTTCACTTGGTCTAAGACATCCTTCTCACGACTATCATTTATATGCCCTCTATTCCCCCACTTGTCAGAAACAATGTCCACCATATTAAAGTCCTCACAAAGAACAACATTGAGGAATAGAGAGTCCAATGACTTAAAAGTGGAAATTCTTTCTGAACCGATATTGGGAGCATACATAGAGGACCCCCAAAGAAGGACCAATCCATCGATGGTCTTGATATGCTTGGGAATCCATAAGTCTAACAAACCAAGGGTTATCAATTCTGATAGTTGATTCACCATTTCCCCTTGGGTGCATGGCGGAGAGCCAGAAATGGGACGATAAAATACATTTCAACCTCTTTGGAAGGCCCTTCTTGTCAATTTTGATCTCTTGAGGACATATGAAGTTCAGGTTTAGGCTTTTGCCACAGATCCATTGGCCCATAAAGGCTTTCCTTGAAGGGTGAGACAACCCTCTAATGTTGAAAGAAATGATTATCTTTATGAGAGGTTAAGTTCTTTGCGGGGAGGGGCCTTATCCCTCTTTTTCTTGTTTTCCTCATCATTCTTTTTCTTCGAGGTGGAGGGCTTGTGACATAGGAGTTTACATTTTCCATGGTATCTCATCTTGTTGTTTTCTTGAATCCTTTGTGAGAAGTTCTCTTCGAAAGTGAGTTCGGTATCCTTTCTAGAATTGTGGATCCAATGATCGAGCTTTTGCTCTTCTAGTTATCTTCTTTGTTGGTGGTGAAATCATCCTTTCTCCTAGTGGTGTATCCTTCTTGGTTGTCTTCGTTGCAAGTGAAATCATTCGGAGTTTTCCCATCATTGTGATAGTCATAGTGATTTGTTCCAACTGGGTAATCCAAATCATTGAACTCCTCCAAGTTGCGGAGTATGTTTTTTTCTAGAGTCATGCAATCTATGCTCCTCTAAATAATCCCCTTCAGGATTCTTCTTCTTCTTTGTCTCACTTTCATGAAGTATTTTGGGTTTGTCTCCATGACTTGTGTTTCCTTCCCTTTCTCAAAATCTAGAGGATGATCTTCATATATGCTCTCGGTTACTAAAGTTGCATTGTTCTCCATTATATTAGTTTTTTTTCTGATTTTGCTTGTTCTTAATGGATTTTTGTCTCAAAGGTAGGGCTGCAAGTAGGATGGAGGAGAACTAAGAGGGTTTAAGAGATGAAAGATAAAAAAAGAGAGGAAGTTTAAATATGAAACGGGATATGTGCTGCCGCCCAAATGAAGAAGCTATCTTAGGAATGTCTTACAAACTATAAAAAAATTGGATAATTTTTTGGAGTCGTCCAAAAGATAGTTGGTCCCAACTCATGAGCAGGTATTGCTTTGAAGTTTGAGGCATTGACATGTTGATAAGCCCGAAATAATCAACCATACCTCTTCATCAGAATGGAATTGAAGGGTAGATGTTCTCAACCTGTCCAGACTCTAACATCATCAAAGGTGAATGCATCACCAACCGTAATCCGAGGTTGTCATGAAAAAGGATGAAGATGAAGCCAAGTGGCAACGAGTCCGAAGACCCTTGCATCTAACTTCTCTACCTGCGAAGCTTGTCATCTTCAAAGAGCTCTAACATGTTTGCAGATGTTCGATCTTAAATAATTTGATCTACGTATATGCGGTCTCTAAGCATACCAATAGCCCACGGGTCCATAATCCTGATGTGATCTTCCACCAGAGATCAACGTTGCAACGAAGTGAAATGAATTGACGTGAGAAAGTAGTACAGTTAAAGTAATGGCATGCTCCCCTCGATGGAGTTGAGACTTATCAATATGCTATGAACTGATCAAGATACGCTGTCCATCATCGAAAAGGAATGTACTGTACCTGAGTATTATAATGGACGATTCTGCCACGCCTTGTACAGGTGTCGCCAATGGAATGTGTATTGACGATTCTCCGGCACGCAATATGAGAATTGTGAGCACTGTGTCGTCCTGGAACTAATCTGCGGAAATTTAGTTCTTCTTTAGAATTATTTAGTCATTAACCGTAGATCTGAATTCGCGAAGCCTGATTCACAATTGTGTGCTTATTCCGTCCATCATCAATCGGTCCTCACAATTTATCTCATCCTGATGTATTGTAAGTTCTGAGAGGTTGAGCTTGTCTGTCTGTTGTATTGTCGCTTTTTCCCGATCATACCCACAGATAAGTGCACCAGCTATTCTGTTATTACTTTCTGCAGCTGTAGATTTCAGTGTACAAAGCTTGACTGGGTGTCCTTGCTTATTGGAAGAATCATCGACTCTGTAGAAAATCTGCTTATGTGCAACTAATTTACTTCTTTGTCCTCCAGTTGTATTTCTTTCTATCAATGACTAGTTCAAAATTACATAGAAAATTAACCAGTACAAGTGAACGGGCCTAGCACCCATGGAACCCCCAGAATCGTACAAAGTAGGGGTTGCCTAAAACTTGCTACAAGGCATTACAAAGAAGGTTGATAACCCTTTCATCCTCTTTAGGGGGCCTACATACTCTTAATCTTGTTGCGCTCAAGGAAAAACACTCTATGATGTCTAAAAGGTGCGGGCTTCTTATAACTGGAAATTCTTTTGCCTAAAAGGAAAAGAGATCTTAGAATGGATCATTCTTTAGAAGGACTACCAAAGTTGCCTGCAAACTTCTCTTTCTAGATCTTCCAAAGGGTGTCACATCTTATAGCATACCATAGTGTTGAAGAGCAACCGATCGATTCACCGAATACCGCTTGTTTATAGTTGATTTCTCCATATAGCAACATGATTCTCCCAAGGGCCCACTAGATGGACATTGACTTGGGGCATGAAAAGAAGAGGTGTGCCCAAATCCTCATTGCCATGAAGGCATCTTTTACACCATGGAGGGGCTCCACAAGTTTTGGTAGCTTTTACATTGGTCCAAATTCCCTAGTGGAGGATTTTCCACATAAGAACCTATCTTTTAACCTCAATGATGGCATGCCAAAGGGATTGGAACTTGAGATCCCACCTAAAACTCGACCAATCCTTCCAAAGCTTCCTAGCTCTTTGGAGGTTCCAAGGCTCAAAATCTTTGATACCCTTGATAGGTAACGAGATCGAATCATTTTGCCTAATATCGGTTGCCCATTTCTAGCATTCATTAATCTTCACAAAGTGTTTCACTTTGTTTCAACTCTTCCAAAGGATTAGGCAAACTAAGCTCGAGCCTCTAGGAGTTACATGATAGGGGAAGAAAAAAAGAGTGAGAAGATTCAGACCCTTCCATCCTAGAAGGCCCACAAGCCTACGAGTGCTCTACTCTCTAAAACTGAGTTTGGCCCAAGAGGCATCCCGATTGCTCCAAGCTTTAATTAATCGTTTTTCCTCTAGTTTATTGGCCACTACCTCAATGTCTAGAGTCCCCAAACCACCTTGATCTTTTTGGCTTATGAAAGTAGCCCATTTAATTACGGGGACACCCCTTCTATTAGGGTCTTGAGCAAGAGAGAAAGTAAATAATCAAAGCAAGAAAGAACATGTTAACCACCATAGCTAACTTTCCTAGGTTGATGTGCATACCTTTCCAGTAAGCCATCTTGTTATCAAGCTTAGAAAGATCCCTATTCAATCACTGATCCATGGAAATGTTGAATCCCATCGGAATACCTAATATGGAGAAGATTTGTTCCTTTGGGATCAACTGATATCCATGGTCAATAAAAATTTGAGGTCGTTCCTAATAAAGGCCCTAAAAGTGATTTTAGAGTGGTTTATTTTGAAACCTGATGCCTCACAAAATGCATTTAGGCAACACCAAAAGGTATCAATGATGGTTGAATCGTTATGCACAAAGGCATTCTTGTCATTAGCAAAGAGTCTCATGACCATCTCATCTTGATTGAGAGGAACAAAGAGGCCTTGAATAAGACCTAAACATGCACGATTTTTTACAAGGCAACTCAGACCAGCGATAGCTATCACAAAGAGAAGAGGGATTAAGGGGCATCGTTTCCTGATAAAACTTTTTGATTGCATAGCTTGAGAAGCTGGACATTAATATTTATCTACAGTGATGCATTTCTGAGCAACATTGAGATCATCTTAATGAATTTGTTACCATAACTCATGACTTTTAGAGATTGGATAATGAAATCCTACTCGATTCAGTCATAAACTTTGTCAAAGTCAATCTTAAGGAAGAGAACAACTTGAGGAGACTCTTCAAAAAAATCCAAGCCTTTCCAAACATCAATGATAGCCTCGAGGATGGACCCTCCAAGAGAACAAGGATTATGACCACCACCACATGCTAGAGAGATGGTTCTCCTCCCGACCTTATGCTTGTATATATAGCTCCTCGAATCAACGAGGTCCACAAATGTAACTAGAGTCCCCAAGTGCATGTGCAATCTCCTCCACTCCTTCAATATTTTCAACTAGAGCCTACTGGTGGTTGACATGATCTCTATCAATCCTTTAGTACCTTCCATAGACTCAAGTTAAATCACTTTAACTTGAGCTAGAAGGTGCTAGAGCTCCTTGGGAAAAATGCTCTCCCCATGCTCCCCATGGGGGTTGAACCCAAGTCCTCGCCCTTAACAACCTTGAGACTTAACCACTAGGCTAAGTGGATCACTTGTTCAAAAGATGAGATGAACTTATGCTTAAGTATAGTCTAGAGATATTTGGCCATACACATGAGTGGCCAAACGATGTCAGATTTCAAATCTATTTGAACTAGCTAGACCCTTAGATCATAGACTTACTTTATTAAATTCTTCCCCCTTGGGAAAGATTTTAATTCTTTAAAATAAAGCTATATATAATAACCTTAGGAAACCCTCAAGCCTCATGTTCTAAAAATGCAAAGAACATGTTTCATCTCTTTGGTGGGATCCCTTCCCAAATGATTCAAAGCAGCACCTTGCTTTGTAATTTGATGAACTAGTCACAGTAGAAAGTAGTGAATGAATAATGACGATAGATCCAAAAACATCCCTCGCAATTTCACTATTTCTCAATGTGAGATCTTGGCACAAATATATGAAATGGATGGATTCCAACTACTAGTCCATTTCTAGGCATCACTGGTGCATGGACTTAGTAACTAAGGCGGGATTACTAATGCAAGAGAATGAGGATTATGACCACCACCACATGCTAGAGAGATGATTTCCCCCCAACCTTATGCATTTATATATAGCTACTCAAATCAACGAGGACCACAAATGTAACTAGAGTACAGAAGTGCATGTGCAATCTCCTCCACTCCTTTAATATCTTCCACTAGATTCTACTAGTAGTTGGAGTGATCTCGACCACTACTTTAGTACCTTCCACTAGAGTCCACTGGTGGTTAGTATACTGGCCACTAGAGTTAAGTCTCATTAGACTCAACTTAACTCACATTAACTTGAGCAAGAAGAATCCATAGCTCCTTGGAAAAAACACTCTTCGCATGCTCCCCATGGGGGTTGAAGCCTAAAGTATTCTGATGGAGATGCACCATAATTTTCTATCTTTCTTGAGAACTCCATGACAATATCCTCGGAGTGGAAAATCAAGCAACTAGTGTCACACATGTTACTTTGCACAAAGGTTGCAGAATATGCAGAAAAACACAATATAGAGGGAGCACCAACATAGACTTATTAGGTGTTACAAATGCGATAAAACTTATAGTCTGTGACTGACCAAGCCACTATATGTTTTATTAAAGAACATATACAAAGTGTATGGTGGCCATTTGGCATTTCACATGGACACTAACGGTAAAAATCTCCCACTAAAGGCCAATATGGCCAAAGTAACGATGGGAGGAAAATGAAGAATGATAAAGATTACCTGAGTGTAAGTATACAAAGTATACCTCCCACTTGATGGGCATGTTACATAATGTTGGTGTAATTTGCAAGCCTACACATTTGGCTCAAAGAATGCATTAAATTCTACACATACATGAAGAAGCATAACATATGCTAGTGGTTAATTACCACTTTACCTCATTGTAAAAGTCAAATTGACTTGGAATCTTTTGTAATCACCTACCAAAGTGAGTTGTGGAAAAAGTAGCTCATTTGATTGAAGGAATATCTCCAAGTATTTAGGAGCTTGATCATAGGGAGCCAAAATTTGAATTTGAATTCAAATCCTTACTCATTACATATAAAAAGTGAACATGAAAAGTCGCAGGTAAGAGAGATCATTCCCGAGCCTCATTCTACTGATTTTGAGTGTGTGTGAGGAGTATAATATAGCCTATACCTCTCTACACCATTAGGCAATGTTATTCATGCCAATGGGATTGTATACAAGTGATCATTAATAGATACATATACAGTATTCATCTCCGAGTTCTCTCTTAGTCTACTCAAAAGTCTCTCAACTTGTCAAGGGCATGTCTCGGTCACTTCTTCACCAAATCAAGTGATTCAAAGCTTGTTGGATTCAGCTCAAAGTCATCTACATGCTGTCAAAGTTTGAAGTAATTCTCTTCAGCCATTTCAGAGAAATCTGCGTCGAGGTGAACTCTAGTCATTTTCTGCTACAGCCCTAAAAAGTCGGGGGTATAGCTAAACTTGCTAAATTGATTTCTCTTAGCATAAGTTATCGTTTTACATCATTCCACTTGCAAATGGTAGCTTACTAAGCTAATTAAATACTCCTAGAAGGAAGTTTATCGATTTCTACTGTGCTAGTCACACTGAGCAAAACATTCAGCAGGTGTCAAGACAAAAATAGAAGGTTTTCTTGAGTTTGTGAACTTCAAAGTTATCTGTTTTGATTCAATCATTACACACATCACTTCCAAAGTACATAGGCCGTTTTTTGGTGTTATTGGAAAGCCAAGAGGGTCTACTTATCAAATCTGAAGCAAAAGAGGGCTGGTACAAAGCAGGTATAGCAGTACCTACTCAGTCTCTTGGAGCATCCATCCATCTATCCCAACAATGGTATCAGAGCAATAGAGGTAAAATGGGAGATGGTTTTCCTTCATTTATTGATAAATTGGACAAGAACAACTATCAAGCTTGGTCTCTAAGGATGAGGACCTACTTACAAGGAAGGAGTCTCTATGGATACATCTCAGGAGATGAGGAATTGCCCTCATTCAAAGCAAGAGGATTGCCAACAAAGGAAGAACAAGAAAAACTCAACACATGGTGTGCTAAGGATGCATTGGCAAGGTCTTATTTACTCAACTCTATCTCTGACTTTCTTTTGCCACATATCAGAAATTGTAAGACATCCCAAGAAACTTGGGAAACCTTGTCTTCATACTTTTCCTCCAATACAAGGGCTAGGAAAAATCAGTTGTGGATTGAATTCACAACACTAAGGAAGCAACCTAAGCAAGCTGTTTCAGAATTTGTGACCAAGATCAAAGATGTTGCAGATCAGTTAGCAAGCATAGGAGAAGAGATTGAAGAAGAACAAATTTTAATGCAAGTGATCAATGGAATCAAGGCTGATGACAAATGGGAAAGCTTCACCACTGCAATGGATCTCTACATGGACATGCACACTCCAGATCTTACAACACTCATGGGAAAACTATTTACACATGAAGCAAAGCTCACCAAAAATGGAGATACATCCAAAGGTAATAACTCTTCTGCCCTATACACTGATAAGAAGTCTAAGGATAAAGGCAACAACAAAAAAATGGACGATGAAGGCTCTACCTCCCAAGCCAACTATGCAAGGAGAGGTAGATCCTCAAGAGGAAGGGGCAGAGGAGGTAAGCAAGGTAGGGGGAGACCCTATAACTCATCACCATGCAACATTTGTGGTTTATCAAATCATACTACAGATGAGTGTTTCAGGAATTACAAAAATCAGAGAGGAAGAGGCTACCAAAGAGGTGGATACTCACAGTCAAGAGGAAGGTTCAACCATCACCAAGGCCACAACAACAATTACAACAACAATTACAATGGCAACTATCAAGGAAGATTCAAAACCAGAAAGGACTACAACAACTACATAGAGGAGCAGGATGACTCTCTTCTGATCATGAACATGACTTCAAAGTCAGGTACAAATGATGACCACCTATTCTACATTGACTCAGGGTGCTCAAATCATGTGGCTGGCAATGTGGCACTAGTCTCTGATCTTGAAGAACCAAAAGGTAAACATCAAGTCCAAACAGGTGATGATACAAAACATTCAGTAGTTAAAGTTGGAAATGTTAAGACTTGTGATGGTAATCAGAATTTGTTGAGTAGGGTACTCTATGTACCAACCATTACCAAAAATTTGATGAGTGTTGGTCAGATTGTGGAGAAAGGTTTGCAGGTCAGATTCAATCAATATGGAGCATATGTGGAGGACCCAAGACATGGGTTCAAGAGGATTGCTAAAGGAGAAAAGTCAGGTAGACTTCTCACCTTTGAGTTGGAAGATACAAAGAACATTGCACTATATAGTTATAAGGATCAAACACTTTCAGAGCTTGAGATTTGGCACAAAAGGTTAGGGCACATAGGAGAAAGAACCTTGAAACAAATGTGCAGGGACCAATGTGTGCTTGGGATACCTAATGTATCCAAGCAACATATGATTTACAAGTGTGGTGCTTGTCAATTTGGTAAGTCTCACAGGTTACCCTTCTCTAAGAAAGGATATATGCATGAAGACTACCTAGAGCTTGTACACACAGATGTATGGGGGCCTAGCAAAGATCCCTCAGTCTCAGGATCAAGGTACTATGTGTCTTTCATTGATGATTATAGCAGATGGACTGTATTATACTTCATGAAGCACAAGGATGAGGTATTTAATTGTTTTAAGAAATATCTTGCATTAGTTGAAAACCAGACAGGAAGGAATTTAAAGAGGCTAAGGTCAGATGGAGGAGGTGAGTACTTCTCCAATGAATTTGAAGACTTCTTGCAGGAGAGAGGCATCAAAAGAGAGATAACCACAAGGTATTCTCTTGAACAGAATGGGGTAGCTGAGAGAAGAAATAGGTTAATTGTTGAGACAGCTAGATCTATGCTTAATGAGAAGAATTTACCTAACTATCTATGGGCAGAGAGTGTTTCTACTGCCACTTACCTCATAAACAGGTTACCATCTAAGTCACTTGATGGTATGACACCTTATGAAGGATGGCATGGTAAGAGACCATCATTAGATCACTGCAAAATATTTGGATGTGTAGCATATGTGCACATTCCGTCTCAGATAAGAGGTAAGCTAGACCCAAAGGTTGAAAAATGCATTTTCATTGGATAGGATTTAAATAAAAAAGGTTACAGGTTTTATAACCCTACCAATAAGGGATTTATGGTAAGCAAAGATGTGATCTTTGATGAAAATGATTCTTGGTATGAGAATGAATGCAGGAAGGTTAAACTACCCTATGACTTGGAAGAGGAATTTCCAAAACTTGCAAAGGAGGAACCCACTCAGAATGAAGACTCAAGTTCAAATGATGAAGACACTATCAACCTTGAAGAATTCAAGGCATGGAAGTCCAAGGGCAAAATGAAGATGAAGAAGCTTGAAGACATACCTGAATCTTCAACTCAATCAATTAGAAGATCTCAAAGAGAAAGCAAGAAACCTATCAGATATGGGTATGATACATCTCTTGTTACTAAACATTCAATTTATCTTGCCAAAGATTTGTCAAATGAAGAACCAGGATCATATGAAGAAGCAATAACCAAATCAGAATGGAAAGAAGCTATGGATGAGGAGATTGAAGCACTTAAGGAGAGTGACACATGGGAGTTAGTACCTAAGAAGGACTCCATGAAGGTAATAGGATCCAGATGGATCTATAAGTTGAAAAGAAACTCTGATGGAACAATTAATAGGTACAAAGCCAGATTGGTAGCTAAGGGTTTTGCACAAACCCAAGGTATTGACTATGAAGAGACATTTTCTCCTGTGGCCAAGATGCCAACAATCAGAGTGTTGCTTAGTGTGGCTGCATCAAAGAATTGGAACATGTACCAATTGGATATCAAGAATGTTTACTTGAATGGATGGATTTCAGAAGAAGTTTATATGTCACAACCTCCTGGCTATGAGGACCCTAAGAAGGTAACTTATGTTTGCAAATTCAAAAAAGGCTTTATATGGATTGAAGCAGGCACCTACGGCATGGAATTACAGGCTAACTACATACCTCAAAGACCAAGGTTTTGTCATGATCAAGGCTGATACTTGTTTGTTCATTAAGAGAAGTAATTCAGAGGTAATATATCTCTGTGTTTATGTTGATAACATCATCATTATAGGTAATGATGTCAATGGAATCAGGTATATCAAAAGCCAGATGATGAAGGAGTTCAAGATCAATGATCTTGGTTTATTGAAGTATTTTTTGGGACTTGAATTATTCTACACTAATTCAGGGGTATACATTACTCAGAAAAAATATATACAGGATATGTTGAAAAAGTTTCACTTGCAGGATGCTAAAGTAGCAAGCACTCCAATGGAGGTAAACCTAAAGCTAATTACCCATGAAGGTGATGAAGTCAAAGACATTATAGGTTATCAAAGTATGGTGGGTAGCTTGAACTATGCTACACTTACAAGAATTGATATTGCATATGGAGTAAGTGTGCTAAGTAAATTTATGCACAAGCCAAGGATACCTCACTTAGAGGCTGCCAAGAGAATCTTGAAGTATCTCAAGGGTACACAGAACCATGGTTTGTATTTCCCTTACACTTCAGATATTGATATCAAAATTTATTCAGATGCAAATTGGGCAGGATGCAAGGATGATAGGAGGAGCACTTCTGGATATATTTCCTTTGCAGGTGACAAACCAATTTCATGGTCTTCAAAGAAGCAACCTACTGTTGCTTTGTCTTCCACAGAGGCAGAGTATAGAGGACTGGCTAATGCCACACAAGAAGCAATTTGGATTAAGCTTTTGTATACAGAATTGGGATTGTATACTAGGTCACCAATTATCTTTGGGGATAATACAAGTTCTCTTCACCTTGCAGCTAATCCTATCTATCATGCTAGGACCAAACACATAGAGGTCCATTACCATTATGTGAGAGAGAAATTGATAAGCAAGGACATTCAACTTACCTATGTATCAATCAACATGCAATGTGCATATTTGTTGACTAAAGCTTTGGATGGAACAAAACTTTGTAGGTTCAAATCCATGATTGGATTGCAGGATATACTTGAAGATTGAAGATGAAGACTTAAGCCAAAATGTTTGGCTTGAGGGGGAGCTGTTGGTATAATTTGCAAGCCTACACATTTGGCTCAAAGGATGCATTAAAGTCTACACATACATGAAGAAGCATAGGAACATATGCTAGTGGTTAATTACCACTTTACCTCATTATAAAAGTCAAATTGACTTGGAATCTTTTGTAATCACCTACCAAAGTGAGTCCTGGAAACAGTACCTCATTTGATTGAAGGAATATCTCAAAGTATTTAGGAGCTTGATCATAGGGAGCCAAAATTTGAATTTGAATTCAAATCTTTACTCATTACATATAAAAAGTGAACATGAAAAGTCGCGGGTAAGAGAGATCATTCCCGAGCCTCATTCTACTGATTTTGAGTGTGTGGGAGGACTATACTATAGCCTACACCTCTCTACACCATTAGGAAATGTTATTCATGCCAATTGGATTGTATACAAGTGTTCATTAATAGATACATTTACATTATTCATCTCTGAGTTCTCTGTTAGTCTACTCAAAAGTCTGTCAACTTGTCAAGGGCATATCTCGGTCAATTCTTCACCAAATCAAGTGATTCAAAGATTGTTGGATTAAGTCATCTACATTCTATCAAAGTTTGAAGTAATTCTTTATAGCCATTTCAGTGAAATCTGCGTCGAGATGAACTCTGGTCATTTTTTGCTACAGTCCTAAAAAGTCAGGGGTATAGCTAAACTTGCTAAATTGATTTCTCTTAGCATAGTTGATCTTTTTACATCATTCCACTTGCAAATGGTAGCTTACTAAGCTAATTAAATAACCCTAGAAGGAATTTTATCAATTTCTACTGTGGTGGTCACATTGAGCAAAACATTCAGCAGGTGTCAAGACAAAAATAGAAGGTTTTCTTGAGTTTGTGAACTTCAAAGTTATCTGTTTTGATTCAATCATTACACACATCACTTTCAAAGTACATAGGCCATTTTTTGGTGTTATTGAAAAGACAAGAAGGTCTACTTATCAACTATGAAGCAAAAGAGGGCTGGTACAAAGCAGGTTTAGCAGTACCTACTCAGTCTCTTTCAGCGGCTAAAGGATGTCTAATGAAGTGATACCTCATCTCAATGTGCTTGGTATTTGCATGATAGATGGAATTCTTAGACAAGGCTATGTCACTCTAACTATCACTAAGAAAACAAGCTACATGCTGAGGTAGACCCATATCAAAAGCAAGATGAGAAAACCACAATTATTCTTTACATGCCACAATAATTCTATGGTGGAAATAGTTGTAGATTCTTGAAGACGAGATCTCCAAGAGATAGCACCTCCAAAAAAATGAAAAATGTAGCATGATAGACTTATGATTGTCTACACAAACAACATAGTGAAAATCTCTCTAACCAATAATGGATGATTTTACTCTACCTAAGCATAGACACTTGTCCTTAATGCCACTTAGAAATCTCAAAATCATTTCGATTGCTTCCCAATGTTGCTTGCCAGGATTAGGCATATATCTGCTCACAACTCCCACTACAAATGCAATCTGTGGTCTCATAACTACCATAGCATACATGAGACCACCAACAACAAACTGTAAGGAATTTCTTTCATGAATTCCTTTTCCTCATCTGATTTGGGGCAATCATACTTGCTCAATTTCAAATATGTGGGTAAAGGTGTACTAAATGCCTTTCCACCTTGCATATTGAGCCTGTGAAGTACTTTGGATATGTATCCACTTTGAGATAATTATATGCATCTTTTACTCCTATCACAAGTAATGTGCATGCCAAGAATATATTTGGCATCCCCAAAATCCTTTATATCAAATGTCTTACTAAAATTCTTTTTGAGAATTGACAAGTCATGAGAGGACTTCCCACCAATCAACATATCATCGACATAAAGTATCAAGCATATCACGTTGTCATCTGAGCATCTCTTTGTGAAGAGACAATGATCCTCATTGCTTTGAGAATAGCCTTGAGACTTCATAAAAGCATCAAAATTTTGGTACCATTACTTGTCGAGGGGAATGTTTAATTCCATATAAGCTCTTTTTGAGCTTACAAACTAGATTTTCTTTGCCACGAACTACATAACCCTCTAGTTGATCCATATAGATCTCATTTGTAAGATCCCCATGCCATAAACTAGTTTTCACATCCATGTGGACTATCTCTAACTCCTCCATTGCAACGAATCCAAGAAACATGCATAGTGTAGTCATCTCGATCACTAGAGAGAAGATTTCCTTGAAATCAACACCATGTTGTTGCTTGAAACCCTTCGCAACAAGTCATGCTTTATACTTTGGAGAGGCACTAACTAATTTGAATTTCAGCTTATATAGCCATTTACATGGTGAATGGCAAAGGTACTAAATCCCAAGGACCATTCTTGTGAATAGAATCCAACTCACTCTTCATGACATGCTCCCACTTGACATGATATGTTATCTGCATATCCTTTTTGTAGCAAAAAGGCTCACTAGCATCTACTAGCATAACAAAATATAAACTTGGAACATATATATCACATGGATGTGAGACACGTGTAGAGTGTGTCAATGATTGTTGAATAGGAACTTTTGCAGACTCATCTGATCGGACATTATCTTGAACATCCCTATGTGTAGAATTTTTATGCATGCTAACTCTTCTTACTTCAACCTCCTTAATGGGCTACTTATGCTTCTTAGGCTCATTGAAAATGACATCACTACATCTGATCACTATTTGTGTTTCAAGATCCCATAAGCGATATCCAAATTGTCCTTCTTGACCATATCCAAGAAAAATGAATTTCCTTGACTTATGGTCCAACTTTTGTCTAAGATTCTTAGGCATATGAACATGTGATTCACAACCAAAAACTCAAAGATTATCATAATATGGTGGCTTCCCTATCCATAAATCTTGTGCCACTTTAAAACCTTTGGAAATACTGGGTGAAAGGTTAATCACATGAACTGCAGTCAATACTACTTCTGCCCAAAATCCTTGTGAAAGGTTTGCATCATGCAACATAGAAACTACTCTATCTTGAATAGTTCTATTCATCCTTTCAGCTACACCATTCTATACTTGGGTAGAAAGAGTTGTAAGCTCTCTACGAATTCCTCTAGACTGATAGAAAAGGCTGAATTCATGTGAGGTATACTCACCCCCATTATCAGAACATAAAGCCTTAAGCTTAGTTCCTTTTCTAAACTAAAGCAAACCATTTTCTGAAAGTAAGGAATACTTCATCCTTTGATTTGATAGGATATACCCAAAACTTTCTGGTATCATCATCTATGAAAGTGAAAAAATTAAGAGAAACACCTAATCAACTTATGGGCATAGGACCACAGACATTTGTATGAATGAGATCTAAAAGCTGAATTGAAGAGTCAATGTGCATCTTGTGCACATTCCTAGTTTGCTTTCCATATCGATAATGCTCACAAAATAGATCACAGAAAGGAGGTAAGTAGCCAGAACAAGAAAGATTTTCCACTCCACTACGTGATATATGGCCCAACCCACCATGCCAACTACACGCCATGGGCTATTCAGTAACAGCAAACAACTGTTCTTTATGTGATACAAATAAAGGATAAAGTCAGTGCCAACCATAAATTTCCTACGAATCTCCTCACTCAAGAGTGCTCAGCATATGTCATCATAGACCAGTTTACCACTAGGTGCACTATTGCTAATAACTATGCAAAATGTATCCCATGATGATGGCAAGGTGCATAATAGCAAGACTACTTTCATTTCATTATCCATATCCAATTTTTGAGCCTCTAAGTGGGAGATTATAGCATCAAACACATTTATGTGAGTAGCAACATTATCTGTGTCCTTCATGCAAAGGTCATATAATTTTCTCATTATACACACTTTATTTGATGCCGTATATTTTTCATAAGTATTTCGTAACTTATTCCAAAGCTCATCTACACTTTCATAGTCTAATACTATAAGGTAAACATTATCTACCATGTGTAATTGAATGGTAGACCTAGTCATTTCATCTAACTCATCCCAGTCATCTTCATCCATATTAGGAGGATTCTTTGAGATTCCATTCACTAGCTTCCGTTGCCTCCTTTGAATTAGCACATCTTTAATGTGATTCTTTCATAGAGCAAAGCTTGTGCCATCAAATTTTCGGATTTGAAAATGGCCTTTGCCCTACAAGTTATAGCTCCTCCTTAGAACACTGGCACTAGATGTTGATCCATCACACATGCCTTAGACCTTTGATGCCATGATGGTAGAGAGCTGAA
Organism: Ceratopteris richardii; assembly: GCA_020310875.1. NCBI lineage: Eukaryota > Viridiplantae > Streptophyta > Polypodiopsida > Polypodiales > Pteridaceae > Ceratopteris > Ceratopteris richardii. The sequence continues at coordinate 111,422,773 of CM035415.1, forward strand.
TAGAATGATAATGGAGCTAGAAGAGTCCAAACACCACTAAGGCTCAAAGAAGGATGACCAAGTGTTAGATTCTAGAAGAGAATTTAGTAGTCTTTCTAGAAAAATGAATTAATGAACAATTATGAACAACCAAAAGGATTATGTGAGAATAAATTTCCTCACACCAATAAGTGTATCAAGGAGTAAATCGATCGGTGTATAGTTGACAAAAACAAGAATCTTTAAAACTTTTGCGTACATAAGCGATATCCAAAGAAGCATACATAGTGTGTATGTGATCAATATATGCAATAAAATGGCACTAAAAGGTTGAATGCACTGCCTACACACTATCCAACAACACCTGCAAGTGTGTGTCATTTTTGTTCTTTAGGCTCAAAAACCTACATAGACTTGTGGTGGCTACTCCCACCACAACTAAAACCTTTCAAGAAACCTATAGATTAACTAGTGTGGATGAAAACACAACCCCAAATGGCGAACATTCATTGTCGAGGAAGTAGATGGAACACTCTTCTCAACGTTCTTGGACCTCTCTGAAGAGAACTATGCATCAAAGCACTCCAAAATGGCTTCGCAATCACCCCAAAATTGCTTCTAAATTAGGCTTTGAAAGCAAAGAATGAAGCTTTAAGGGCCCAAAATGTATTGAAGATAATGCAAACCTTAGTCTTTCCCCTTCTTCAAGCACCAAAAGAGTGTAGCTTAGTGGCAAGAGATGGCCATGATTAAGCGAGCTCCTAGGGGAACAATTCTTGGATGGGTGACCTCCTTGGAAGTATCGAGAACCTCTATCTTCCTTGATTGTGGATGTCCTCCCTCGCGTGTAACCAACAGTGCCAATGGTGGCTTCAGTGACTCGCACGACAAGGTATGCCAAGGTCTATGCCTTGGTTGCCACCTTAGTCATATGCCTTGGAGAAACCCTGGGTGCATGGGTGGGTGCTTGCTTTGCTCGCACACAAGGAACAAAAATTTTGCATCAAAATGCTCTAATACTAGAAAAGTATTCTGATGGTGATGCACAACAATGCACCCTCTTTATTGAGATCTCCACTACAATATCCTCAAAGTAGAGAATTGAGCTACTAGCATCACACATGGTATTTCACACTGAGGCTGCACAATACTCAGAAAAACACAATACATAGGGAGCATGAACATAGACTTCTTAAGTGTTACAAATGTAGCCGAATGTACAATCTATGCATGACCAACCCACTGTATGTTTTATTAAAGAGCATATACAAAAGTGTCAAGTAGCCATTCGGCTTTTCACATGGACACTAACAGTAAAAAAACCCAAGACCTCACCCTTCACAACCTTGAGACTTAACCAATAGGCTAAGTGGATCACTTGTTTAAGAGAGCACATGAAATTATGCTTCAGTCTAGTCCCGAGATCTTTGGCCATACACACAAGTGACCAAACAATGTGAGGTTTCACATCTATCTGAACTAGTCGACCCCTTAGTTCATAGACTTAGTTTACTACATTCTTCCCCCTCGGGAAAGATTTTCATACTAAAAAATAAAGCTATATATAATAATCATAGGCAACCCCCAGGCCTCATGTTCTAAAAATCGAAAGAACATGTTTCATCTCTATGGTGGGATCCATGCCCAAATAATTCAAAGCACCATCTTATTCTGTAATTTGATGAGATGGTCAAAGTACAAAGTAGTCAATGAATAATAAGGGTGGATCTAAGAACATCCCTAGCTGTTTCTTGATGTGCGATCTAGGCACAAACATATGAAATGTATGGATTCCAATTACTAATCCATTTCTCTACATAACTGGTGCATGGAATTAGTAACTAAGGTGGCATTGCTAATGCAAGAGAAGGAGGATTATGACCACCACCACCACATGCTAGAGAGATGACTCCTCCAAACCTTATGCCTATATATATAGCTACTCAAAACAACAATGACTAAAAGTGTAACTAGACTCCACAAGTGCATGTGCACTCTCCTCCACTCCTTTAATATCCTCAACTAGAGTCTACTAGTGTTTGGAGTGATCTTGACCACGGCTTTAGTAACCTTCCACTAAAGTCGACTCGTGTTTGGTGTACTCGCCCCTCAAGTTAAGTCTCACTATAATCAAGTTAATTCACATTAACTTGATTTAGAAGGCTCTAGAGCTCCTTGGGAAAGTGCTCTACCCATGCTCCCCATGGGAATTGAACCCAAGGCCTCACCCTTCACAACCCTAGGATTTCACCACTAGGCATAATTTCATGTACATGAAATTATGCTTAAGTATTGTCTCGAGATCTTTGACCATACACAGGAGTGACCTAATGGTGTTTGATTTCAGATATGTCTTAACTGACCAGACCCTTAGATTGTAAACTTACTTTATTATGGGCCCTTCCTTGATGAGCCCTTTTTTATCCTCATTGATCCAGGTTTTTAAGTGATAAGTGATTCAATTAGCAATAAATTTATCAAGGATCATGTAGCCTGTTTATAAAATTGTAATATGATGTCGATTCTCAATCCTTATTTTGCTAACTTTTTCTGAATAAGCTTGATAATGCCTTCATTGACACATTCAAGTAGAACACCAAAAGAAACCACCTCTTCCCATACCAAACATAATGGAGTAGTCACCACGTGCTTGAATGTCTTGAAAAATGCATTGGTGATGCCATCTAGCCATGGGCTTTTTTCATTAGGAAGAAAATCAATAACTCAAGAATCTCATCATCCAAAAGGGGAGCTTCGAGAAGAGCCTTCATATTTTGTGGATTCCATTTGGTTCTAACTCTAGAGATGGCTGCCATGCAATCATGCGTGTGAGGAGAAAGAGGTGTGGAAACCCCCAAAAGCTAGGTAAAGTTATTGACAATCACGGAACTATTTTTTTCATTTTTCTTGCACTCAACACCCTTGATATCCATCATGAAAAGGATGTCTTCCTTGGATTTTTTCTTCTTGACAAGGCCACACTCTCTTTAGTACGTTTTTTGCCCTTCATGCTCACTAATCTTTAAAGTATACCTATGGATTATTTCTTGGAATTTCTTCTTCATATCTTAACATGCCTTTGATTTTCTAGAGCCGTTTCTGGTATTGAGAGTGGCCTATGTTTACTTCATCATCAAGAGGCCTGAGCCTTCGATAAGATTTTCCCTTCTAGCTGGATGAAAGTTTTGAAGATTGTTTTGAGTCCTCACCAAGATGTATCATGTCTTCATGACTCCCATCCTTGAGCTCTTAGGCGATGAGGAGGGGGTGGCTAAGGCCTAGTTTGAGGCAGCAGTAATATCTTTCTATACCAAGGGGAAAGAGGAGGGCATGAAACCAAGGGGTTTCATGAGATTGATGACCCACTTGAAGGTAAGCACAATTGGATAGTGATGAGAGACAACTAGGTCAACTTATTGGGAGAGGGAGGGGCCGTATTGATTACATTCTATGCAATATAGCTCGTTTCAAGTCTAGATTTCCTCAAGTACACTTGGAATTGGAGGTTTGACCAAGAGAAACCGTGTTTTTCTTTGATCTCCACCGAATCCACGGGGCAGTTGACTTGGTCCTAGAATTCATTATATTCCATTATGTGGTAAATTATAGGATTAATATAATCTTGGTTTCATTGTGTTATTCTTTGTATTATTATATTTTGTATGAGTTCTAAATTGATTTTTTCCATTCTATTGTGAACACATAGTTTTAAAACAAAATCTATAAATAGAGAGAACTTACTCCATTTCACACTTTTACAAATTGAGAGAATGACATGCACCAAGAAAACTGCAAGGAAAGACCGTGTGGTCTATCCTAGCCAAGTTCAATGGACTCAATGCCCACCATGGTTGCAACCCCATCAGAGACCTCTAAGTGGTTCCCACACCACTTCTAGGCATCTCTCATATGATGGCACACTGTATGGGAGAAATCCATCTTGAGAACATGAAGTCACACATCAACAAAAGGGTTTCTCTCAAGGACGGTCATATCAAGAGTCTGATGATGAGCCACAAGAGAGGACACCCATAAAGGCAAGACCCAAATAGAAGGTGAGAATGGTTGTATCAGAAAGTGAGTCCGATCTAGAACCATTGACTAATGAAGAAACTTGCACTCAACCACGATGGAATGAGATGCACATTCCAACGAGCCATATGGTAATGCATGGAGGCAAAACACTTCCACAAGGAAAAGGCCAAATACCAACAAAGGAGGAAAGGGAACAAAGTCGACACACATGTCAACAATAGAATGTGGAAGATGAAGCTTGACCTTCACATCTTGTACATGAGAGAAAAAAGAATTATTAACCATGATGTAGACCTCAATGACAACCTAATGCTCATCCCAATTCAAGAGCTCCACATAGATGACGAAGACAATGCAGATCATTTGCAGAGATATGACACTATCAGAAATGAGTTCAACTTCTCATACCACAAAGAGCTTTTGCTAGAGTGGTAAAGGAAGAACTAGAAAGCTATTGTGGAGGTCTATGAATATAGGGGATAGTGCTTGAGGCACTTCAAGAGGCAACAAAGGCCTACCTCATCTCCATGCTTGAAGACTCTAACCTATGTGCTATCCATGCCAACAGAGTAACCATACAACCCAAGGATATTCAGCTAGCTTGAAGAATAAGAGGAAATAACCCATGAACTCTATAATATGTAGTTTTTGAGAAGCAACTTTTGCAATGTACTTCAATGATGAACGAAATGTTTTGTCTTAACCTATATTGTCTATTTGTTTTTTTTTCTCTCTCTCTCTCTAACTCTCTCTCCTATTTATCATGTGCTAACATTTGAAAAGAGAAGTTAATTTTATCTATTTCATTGTGTTGAGGGTCCACATATAGAGTAGTTATTGTTTATACCTATACATTGACTTTAAATAAGTTAAATATGGTTAATTAATGACCATGCAATCCTTAGCTAGGCTTATAAAAGCCAAAAAACACCCAACCATAGAAACGTGCGATACATGCGTGCGAAAGTTTTGGAGGCCTATCCCGTGTTTCTATGGTTGGGGGTTTTTTGGCTTTCATAAGCTTAAGAATAGTTAATAATGAAGTTTAATGAACCTAAAATAGGATTACAAGAATTATAAGCTCATAATAGTTATTAGGGCTAACATTGAGACTGCCTTTGGTTTATTTCGATACTTTGTTGCCTCATTTCCTTTAGATTTTGACTCCTTATGCATGTAATAATCTTGTAATGTCTTCAAAATGCCAAAAAAGCCCCATCCACAAAGACGTAGGAATTAGTCCTGCAACTTGAATCCTGCATTTCTATGGCTGGGGCTATTTTAGCTTACATATGCCTTTTAGATCCATATAGATGGAGATAAGAAAGCTTTTGATTATGTTCAATGTAAAGACTGAAAAACAAGATAACCATAAGTCTAAGCTCACATTAGTTATCAAGTTAACATTGAGATTGCCTTCGATTTGTTTCTGTACATCCGGGCCTCATTCCATTTAGATATTGACTCCTTATGCATGTACAAAGCTTCTAATGTCTTGAAAATGTCAAAAACAACCGAGCCACAAGAAGGCAAGGATCATGTCTGCAAACATTTTGCACGCCTCAATCCCACATTTTTGTGGTTGGGGCTATTTTAGCTTAAATATGCCTTTTTGATGCATATAGATGGAGCTAAGAAAGCTTTTGATTGCACTAAAACTGTGATTGCTTGCATAAGCTGACAAGAGTCTACAAATATGTAAGTAATAAGCCTCACAATCACAAGAAATAGATTTCCCAATGCTCAAACATTTCATAACTTACAATGGATTAGAGAACATATGAAAAAGACATTTATTTATCCAAAATATTACATCATTTCTCAGTTTCCTTCAATTTCTCAACAATATTCTTTCACCTTTGGAGTGATTGTGGCAACTGGTAGGTTAATACAGACTGAGAAATTACATTGGGTTCTTGCATTTAGAGACCTATGGCAATACCTATTTAACCTAGTACCTTTCCTCTAAAGTTAACTCCAAGAGTAGTTACAATTAAATATTTTTAAAACAAAATAACATAATTAGGGCCTTGGGTAATTGAAGATAAACACAAAACTTTGGTCAAGGCGTTCAAGCACTAGGTCATGAAGTGCCTATCAGGAGTGTAATCCTTATGGACTATGAAAAAATCATCCTTTGGAAACTTTCAAATGTAGTTTGCAAAGGATGAGCCAGTGCTACGAGAAGATCGAGTGAAAAATGAGAGAATAAGACTTGCTTTTAGAGTAGTTTCCATATTTACAATTGAATGGGACCCATTTAAATGTAAAAACAAAGGTGAAAATATAAGAATCATGCACAAAACTCCCAAAAACAATTTGGCTCATAAAGATGATTGAACAGATAATCATTTACCATAATAAGAAATACCATATATACACACATGAAAAAATAGAATTCTTGGAATTCGAAAATTGTAATATATACTGCCGTGGAAAAAATCAAAGATTTGTGTATCATATTGACATAAAAAGGTTTTACATCATGTGAATTATCTTGTAGCAAAGGAAGGAATATGAATGCAAAATGGGTTATGTGTACACTCTAGTACTCAGGTAGTTCTTGAGCTATGATAATGAAAGTTGAGTTCCATCTACACTCCATTCAGGAAGGACTTTAATTTTATCCTCCAAGGTCTTACCAATCTGTAAAGAAATAAAAAAATTTTAATATCATATTTGTATATAATTTGTACGAATAAAGGAAAACTACCATAAATTGTTTACCTCATGCCCTTGTATTCTAAACTTGGATTGATCTAGATCCTCAAATTCCATCATTAATAGGTGTTCTCTCACATTGGAAAGGGTCCAATGATGATTCATTGAATTGACTTCCATCTCGTTGCACAAAAAAATTATCTTAATTTCAAATGGGATTAAAAAACCCTCAAAACTTTGTAATGGTATCCATTCACCAAGTTTACACATCCATCGATCATAATATAATCTAATGTACAATGAATTACAATGGTTTAAATATGGAAATCCTATGTTGTTGCACCAATTTTACATAGGTATCTATCCTCTTTGGTGAATCCCTCTATAAGTCCCCAATTTTCACCTAGTAAACCCTCCACTTGCTCATATGTGATATCTTTTAACATGAACATTGTTGAAGTCTCTAGAATTTGATGGAGTTTGAGGTCTATGGAAGCACACAAATAGCAAAAGGAAGAAGAAGAAACTTGGAGCACAACACACAATACTAAATGTATTACCACTAGAATGTACAAAGATAAGTGACATGTTAAGGTTATAGGTGTATATACAAGTCGGGGGAAAAAAGCCTCCTAAAGAGGGAAAAAAGTACCTCGGTGGCCCTACTATGCTCACACACATCACTACCTAAATATATCTACAAATCCCCCTTGGGAGTGATGTGGTGAACAAGGAGCTGGCACTCATGTATAATGAATTGCCAAGCTATGTGGAATCAATCCAAGAAAGGAAGTCAGCCCAAGGCTTTGCACAAAGCTTTAAACTTCTCCCTAGGGAGAGCCTTTGTGAAAAGGTTTGCAATGTTCTCCTATGTGGGCACATACGCCAAACCCATCTCTCCAACAGAGAACCTCTCCTTGACATAATGATATTGCGCCTCAATGTGCTTGGTGCAGGCATGGAACACAGGTTTCATCGCAACTATTAATGTGCTCTGACTGTTAGTGAAGATGGTGGTGGAAGAAGACTAACCAACACCCAAATCAGCTATAAGGCACATGGGCCACACACAATCAAAAATTATTGTGGAAGATTCCCTATACTCAGCCTCACAACGAGAAGTGGCACTACAACATATTAGGTGTATACCGAGGCTTTTATCGAAGCAAATGCACGGGCGTGATTTTACCCCGACTTGAGTGTAAGGGTCGGCATAGATGTTGATAACAAAGTGCCAGTAAATGCGTTAGTATAGCCATTCATATAAGTGTCAGTATTACCCACGTTCATATCGGTGCCTATACCGGCACTTATACCAGTGCCTATATCAACGACCTAGCTAGAAGTATCATCACACATATTGGTGATCATGCTGGGAGTATCGATGTGCATACTGATGACCATATATGCAAATTTTGTTTTTGGGTAGAGTGTGTTGTCTCTTGTTGTAGCAACATTACCGTGATGTTGTGTAGCAAAAGATAATACACTCTGCCCAAAAACAAAACGAGTACATGTGAAGTGTACTCTAATGGCAACCAAAACATGATTTCATAAAGCAAAATAATGTTGGACACAAAAGGAATGAGTAGAATGAACCATGAACCATGTACAAAAGAGTTATATATTCCATAAATGAAGCATGTAGAAGAGTGGCAAACCACTACCATATATGAGCAAAATACAAAATGTGGCAAAGAACTGCCATATAGGAACCAAATACAAAATTCTGGTGCACCACTACCATATATGAGCCAAATACAAAGTTGTGGCACACCACTGCCATGTACATGCCTAGAAGGATCAAAACATCTATATCAGCAGTCTTGCAACAAAGAACATTCATGAAATGAGACAAATTGACATGATATTTACAAACAACAACTAAAAGCATCAACCAAGTTTATAAGTTCATCAACTCATCCTAGATGCTCCCATGAAATGACCACACCGCATCCCTCCAAGTCCTCCAATAGTGCAACCAATCCATGACAATATTCATAAGCCTCCTCGATTTGTGTTGGAGGATGACCCACTACCAACTCTGCAACAAATATGCAAAACGTTAGATCAACATACATGACATGCTTAACACGAAAAAAATCAATTAAACAAATGATACTTACAAACTCGTGATGCATAGTGTCATATCTACCGCTACCCACATGTGATGGTCTAACCATATCTAGATGTGTGGCTGCCACACCTTACTACTGGCGATCGGTCAAGAGTCTTCCGTTGCTCGTCGTAGATCATATTCCACTCCTCAACATCTAACCATACACACTTTGTTAGGCTTGCTTTGAAAGAATCACGAGCCTCAGATCGTCAATGGGACATAACCTCATGTGCCATGTGATAAATCCACTCTAAGCTGACAATAGGATGCCTATGTGCTAGTTGAAAGTTCTGATAGATCGTCTCTGAGATATAAATTTTACGATCTTTATCCTGTTCCCTCCATTTCAACATGACAGAGTGTCCAAATTGTATGGAGAAAATCTATCGTATACGTTGATGCATGGCATTTTTGACTGCATCCATCACCGGCGCTCCATCACAGATACTATACACCTTGGAGTGGTAATGGTCATGAGCACCCCAAGGTGTGTGTGGTGTACCACATGGTGCACCATGTGGCATACGATGTGGCATACGATGTGGCATACCTGCATTTGTGGTACTCGCTCTACGAGTAGAAGTGGGTGACACAACATCTCTCACACTACATTCCACCTCAACCAAAGCCACTTGTAGATCCACTCCTAGAACCTCCTCTAGAGTGTGACCTCAACCTTGGGGACAGGCCAGCACGTGTATTGCACTGAGGTGTCGAATGCACACGTCTACTACTAGAGCCACTAGGGGATAGCTGAGAAGGTGTTCATGGTGGATTCATAAAGCCAAGAGATGTACCTTCGACAGGAGTAGCCTCCCCTATAGGAGTGATGTTGGCGAGAAAGATGCTAGCAGGAGTGATGTTGATGGGAGTGATGCCATAAGGAATGAGATCGGGGGGAATCCTACCACGAGCAATCTAGTATTGTGATGCAACCACCATATATGCGAGAGGCACTTGAGATATAAACTCCAATAACTGCTCCTCTGTCATGAAATGTGGAGTAACTGGAGGACTGTCTCCCATCGTGCTCTGTAACCCAAATAATAAGCATAGAATTATAAAGGTAATATAGAGAAATAGTAGTGTACAAAAGAACATAGAAAATGAAATAGACATGAATTAATACATACAAGTGTTTGATTCAAAAATCCTCTATTCTAGCATCCTCTTGGAGATCTGATGCATAGAGGATATCTATCTCTACATTGGTGACTTCTAGATCTCTTGGTATGCTAGTTTATTCTTGATCATCATCTATTGTTTCATCATGTATCTCATCTTCTTTAAAGACCTCTTCATCTTGAACAATGCTCTCTTCCATCTCGACTACCGAGTGAGTCTCAGAGTCCACTACAGATGGAATTTCTTCTACATCTATGTTCTCACAAATTTGTCTGCTATGTGGGGAGACTTGTAAAACACATAGCCACTCTGGTTCTTTCGAGTCTAGCATAAACAAAACTTGCTTACAGTGTTCGAGAAGTACAAATGTATCTCTTTCATCGGTCCATAACTTTGTGGAGTTGACTTGAAGCAAACCACTCTTATCCTGCCTCACTATTGGGTTTCTTACAGAGGTGACTACTTTGAACCATTTCACATAAAAAACAAAGTAATCAAACTTCGTGAAGGATAGCTTCAAGATATCTTGAATCACTCAAGGATAATCTAGTTGGCCTTCTTGAGCATTGTCATCTCTTGCACTAGCTCTTCTTTTTGGAAAAATTTCAGCATAATCCCACTATTAAAAGTAAACCTATTTTCATCAATTCGTGTGATTGAAAAGTGTTATCCATGAGACCATAGTGCACCGTATTAAGAATACTCTCAATCACATCCCTTTGCGAATTATTCTTCTTCAGAGATATCTTTACCCGCTGCCTTCGCTTGTGAAACCACTGTTTCTAGCCATCTTCTCATTGGAAAGGGTGGAAGAGGTCGAAGACTTTCCAAGAGGGGCAAAAATTGAGTGGAATAATTCTTTTCAAACTGAGCTCTTTCCTTTGTGTTTGTCTCCTTGGAAAGCTCATACCTTTCAAACCACTTCTTCATAGGCTCAAAGTTAATGATGCAAAACCTCATTGCCTTCTCTCTGAAAGCTACATCCATTTTTCTTTGCATCCCTTTACCTTGAGGTTCATCCCCTAGGAGACAAACATCTTCATCATCGCTCCATAAGGGAGGCATTTCTAGGTCCGACATGCATAGAAACTCAGTTATAAAGAGACTCTTGTCCGAGACATCCCTCTGCCATGCTGCCCTCTAGACATGCTCTCTGCTCAACAAACCCTTTTAGTGTCTTCATGAAGTGCTCTAAGAACATCCATTGACTGTGCATAGTTTGTGCTATTGCAACTTCATCTACCACATGAACTAGTAAATGAAGCTGAATTGTGAGAATACTTGTGGGAACGTATTTCTCTACCATATAGACAACCTCTATAGCATTGATTTTTGCACTCTTTATGCTATGTCTATTTATCTCTTTAAAAGAGATCCAACCAAGGAATTGATTTTATAAATGGTTGTTTGCATATCCTCTAAAAGATAATCTTTTAAGCTACAGGGACCACAAACTATAAAAACTTGTGCCAATCATGAGACTTGAGCCCTCCAAGATTGTTGTTTTGTGTGAAGGCAGTGTTTAGACACCTCATGCACCCAGTAGGTGTTCGAAACTTTGAAATCATCTTCTTCACTTGTTGCTCTTCCATCGTGCAAAGCACCTAAGGAGCTCTTGGTAACGACACTATTCCATTGGGCTTAGTAATTGCCCATAATTCTTGCATACAACCTCACTCTTCCAAGTCCTCCCTTTGTGCTTTACTTTCTTTCTTTTCGATCAAAGTCTTCTAGAGAATCTCCCCCATATTCTTGAAAATATGCATCAAGTCTACGGAATGATTGATCAATAACTCACTCCAATAAGGGCGTTCGTGAATGATGGACAACCGTTTCATGTGAGCGACTGGTGTTTCTGAATCCCAGAGCTGTTTCCAATCACTAGCTTTCATTTGGCATTGTGCTTGTCCACCAATTTTCCAATCACATAAAACATGTCCATTAGGCATAATATCTATGATGTCCTTCATAGATAGTTTTCCTAAGTGCTTTGGAATAGCGTGCTTTGAGTCGTGGTCCACATAGGAGACAAACATGGTAACACAAAATTGATAAACCTAAACATTTACCATAACCAAGCGATTCATGCATCTTCCACATAAGTATGCCTTGCCCTTGCACGTCTTGTCTTCTTATATCTTGAGACATGTCACGAACAGTAATCCCATCCCGTAAAGTGTGCATCTCTTCTGCAAGTGGTGCAAGGTATACATCCATGCTTTTTACCTTATAATTACCTGGCACAATCAGACCTAATAATAAATTACCCTTCTTTGTGGCCAGCAATGGTGGGATGCTATAATTGACAAAACATACAAGCCATGTGCGCCATGAAGAGCTGTGTAAACCAAATGGATAGAATCCATCCATAGCTAGGCCTAGAGGACAGTTTCGAGGCTCACTAGAAAACTCTAGCCACTTACTATCTATGTGATTCCAAGCATCAGAGCCAGTAGGCACTCGCATTATGCCATCTGTAGACCTCCTCTTTACATGCCATGATATTAACTCAGCTATGGCTTTGCATCTAAACATGCTGTTAATTCTTGGAATGATAGGAAACTGGCGAAGACCCTTTGCATGGATTGCTTCACCCACAAGGTCTTCTCTAAACCTGTTTGCTCCACACTTTGGACATATGTGGAGATGCTCATACTCGTTCCCAAAGAGGATGCAATCATTTGGACAAGCATGAATCTTAGTGTAGTCCATTCCGATGGATTGTAAAAGTTTTTAAGCATCTCCACATGTTGGAGGCATGTTATTCCCATCTAACAAAAACTTATTTTAAAGAAGTTTGCAATAAGCAATTAGAAGGATATTAATAAACAAAGTTATTTTGATGTAGCAATGAAATTTTATTTCAAATCCACTTACCTGAAGAGTTTAGAGACACTACTATTTGACCATCCATAAATGGATTGCAAATTGAGCATCACGAGTGACGCATGTAGTACAGATATCTTTGTTGTAGTGTACAATGGTAAACGGGCTAGTCTTTGCATGTTCTCATATTCTTCATCTTCTTTTGATTGTCGAAATTCTGTTGTTTCCATGAAACCCACGACATCTTCTCCATCATTATGATCTTCGTCCATCTCATAAAACACTTCGAGCATTTCTTCCATGTGTTCATTCTGTGTAATGCTACCAGTATCTTTTACTTCTACCTCCCTCTTTGTTCTCTTCTATCCATGAGAGGTTACCGGTGCAATGTTGTTTGGGTCCACCTACTTACCAGGGGGACCATGCGAATCCATATTCTCTAACATGTGTAGTACAAATCTTCCGTTTTTGGATAAATTTGATACTTGCACTGAGTGCAAAGACATACCATTCTCTCCTCCTGATACAAACTAGACATCTAATATAATATGGACATTTTAAAACATTTAACTTTTCTTATTAAACCTAAAAACCCTAAGCCAAAAGACCTAAACCTAATATATATATATGTCTATGCATGTGTATATATTACATATATTTAATTTATATATTTAAAACACTAACTCTTTTCTTTTTTTCTCAATTTGTTTTCTTATATATATTTTATTTAATTAAAACACCCTAAAACCTTATTATATATATATTTGATTATATATATGTAAAAAACCTAAATATTCTACATAACTACTTTTTATATATTTAATTATATGTATATTTATTTTTATTGTATGTATGCATCTATAAATAGCCTAAAAACCTTAATCCTATTTTTTATATATATATTTGATTATATATTGTACTTTTTTCTTATTTTTAAAAATATATGATTATATATGTTAATATTAACTTAAGAATCTTATTTTTATATTTTTAATTATATATATTTGATTTACTTATTTATTTAAAACACTAGCTATTTTCATATTGATTTATCTATAAAATTATCCTATTTTTAATATTTATATATTCTACTTTTTTAAATTTTTGGATTTTAGAAATTTAATTGAATTAGAAGACCCCTTAAACCCTATTTTGTATATATATATTTATTTATACGTTTTAATTTTTCTTCTTAATTTTCTTCTTAATTTGTTTCCTATATAGATTTAATTGAATTAGAAAATTATAAAACTACTATTTTTTCTATTTAATTACATATATTAAATTAAAACACTAGCTCTTCTCATATTTATTTATCTATACTAAAATCCTATTTTTTATATACATTTAATTATATTTTCTAATTTTTTTCTTTTCTTTTTCTTATATATATTTAATTTAACTAAAAAACTCTAAATCCCTATTTCTTATATATTTGATTAGATGTATGTAAAAACCGAAAAATTGAGTGGAAATAGTTTTCTTCTTATTTTTTCTTAATTTTTTTCTTATATAAATTTAATTGAATTAGAGGACCCTAAAATCCTATTTTTTATGTATTTGATTATATATATGTAATAAACCTAAAATTCTTAAAGAACTATTTTTTATATATTTAATTATATGTATATCTATTTTTTTTATATGTATGTAAAAAACCTAGAATCCGAATCCTAAAGGCCTAGACCTAAAACATGTATATGTGTGTATGCATTTGTATATACATGTATATATGTGTATATGTGTATATATCTTATGCATGTGTAAAAACCCTAAAACCCTTATCCTAAAGACCTAGACCTAAAACATGTATATGTGTGTATGCATGTGTATATACATGTATCTATGTGTATCTATGTGTATATCTGTATATATGTTATGCATATGTAAAAAACCTAAAACCCGAATCCTAAAGACCTAGACCTAAAACATGTATATGTGTGTATGCATGTGAAATTACGTGTATATATGTATATGTATTATATGTGTATGTATGTCTATATGCTATGCATGTGTAAAAACGGTAAACCCTAATCGTAATGACCTAGACCTAAAACATGTATATGTGTGTATGCATGTGTATATATATGTGTATGTGTACATATATTTTGTGTGTATATGTGTATATGTGTGTATGCATGTGTAAATGGCCTAAATTCAAAACCCTAATTCTATTTTATATATTTAATTTGATAAAAAAACCCTTAAATCCTATTTTTATATATTTGATTATATATATTTAATTCAAAGACTCTATTTTCATATTTATTTATCTATACTAAAATCCTATTTTTACATATATTTAATTATATATTCTAATTTTTTCTTTTCTTTTTATTATATATATTTAATTTAATTAGAAAACTATAAATCCCTATTTTTTATATATTTGATTAAACATATGTTAGAAATTAAAAAAACTCGAGTGGAAATATTTTTTGTATATTTAATATGTGTGTATGTATGTATGCATATGCATGTGTGTATGCATGTGTGTATGTATGTATGCATCTACATGTGTATGCATATGTGTGTGTGCATATGCATGTGTATGCATATGTGTGTGTATGCATATGCATGTGTATGCATATGTGTGTGTATGTATATGCATGTGTGTATGTAATATGTATGTGAGTGTGTGTGTATAGGTGTGAGTGTGTATGTATATATATATGTGTGTGTGTGTATATGTATCTGAGTGTGTATGTATATGTGTGTGTATATATATGCATGTGTGTATGTAATATGTGTGTATACATGCATGCATATGCATGAATATGTGTATGTGAGTATGTAATATGTATGTGTGTGTACATATGTGTGTGAATGTATACATGCATATGTTTGTGTATGTATATATGTATGCATGAGTATGTTTGTGTTTGTATATATGTGAGTGTGTATGTATATGTGTGTATGCATGCATGCATATGCATGAATATGTGTATGTGAGTATGTAATATGCATGTGTGTATGTAATAGATGAATGTGTGTATGTAATATTGTATGTGTATGTATGTGTGTGAATGTATGTGTGTGAATGTATGTATGCATATGTTTGTGTATGTATATGTGTATGTATGTGTGTGTACGTATGTGTGTGAATATATGTATGCATATGTATGTTTATGCATGTGTGTATATGTATGCATGTGTGTATGTGTGTGTGTGTGGATGTATGCATGTGTGTGTGTATATATGCATGTGTGTATATGTGTAAATGTGGCCAAAATTTCACTCAATTTAATATTTACATTTCCAAAATCTACATAAAAAATATAAAGTGATAAAAAAGCCTATACAAAAATTAAACATTGAACATGTTTTCAATGGTGGCTATCGGATAGTTATTCAAAATTGCTATAGAACATGGTTCTGTTAAGCAAAATACTTAGGAGCATTTATATAAGCACTAAAAATGTTTGGATTTTCAACTCAATTCATGACTTTCTTGATCTATGTCTACACCCCTATCATCTACTGCACTTGATTTAGTCTGAGACTATTGAGAGCTCTCTTCTTCTTCTTCTATATCCACAAGAGCTCTATCTTCATCCAAGTACAGACCGATATTCTAGTGGATCATGCACAGATCTTCTTGTTTGCCTATGATTAGTTGTACCACGTACATCTGGAAGCTTTTGCTTTATCATATTGATGGTTGCTTTGTTTAGCTTCCCTATTTTTTTCAAGGAAAAATCATAAACAAGAAAATCTACATCGTTCATTTTAAGCATGGATGTGCTTCGAAGATTCTTCTTCTTTCTTGAGCCTATTCATTTGGTGTCACATACCATTTATAAGTTATATTTAGCTGTGAATGCATTACTACTTTTAGTGTAATACCAATGCACTATGAAAGCCTCTATTCTTCTTTGATCAATATCTTTACTAACCTCTAAAAATTTTGGAATCCAAAATGGCCTCGTAGCCTCATCACCATCAGCAAGGACTGCAATAAGTATTCAAACATGTATTTCTTTTAAATTTCCTTGCCATCTTGCTTTGGCCTGTTTTTTCATCCTTGGATCTACATAAATATTCCTTTCTAGTGGATTGATAAAACTTTGAAGTGCATCTGCATTAGATGCTTGGACCACATTCACTGACCTTTGTGTACAAAAATCCCATGTGAATGGAGCATCAATTGCCCAATGACCTGCAGTCGTATTCTTTATAATCTCTTCTTGATGATTGAAAAAGTCATCCCACTAAGATACATCTTGATCTCTAGCATATTTTTTTGCATGCTCAATATGCCTCTTCTTTTAAATACGTACATGCATCCACCTTTTACTTTGATCAACCACATTTTCACATCTTTCCATATTGTTTTTATCTTCATATGGTTTTTGTTCTACACCATACATAGACAAATTAGGCACTTGCAAAAAGAATTTGCATCCATCTATAGGCTCCCACCTAGGAGAACATGAATACGGCTTTGCAAATAAAAGGTTTATGTCATCAACCCTCATCATCAAGAATACATGGTTGAAACTAATATTGTGCAATGGCGCCAAAACCTTAGCACTCTTATCAAGTACTATTGAACAAAAGTGCTTAAAGTCATAAATTTGTTTAAGGTGTTGAACTTCGGGTTTTGGAGTATATGCTTCTGAAATCAACTCTGATTACATTGGAAGAATAAAAGCATTATTTTGTGCCAACCTCTTAGAGAATGTACAGAACATTTGATCAATGTGATCATGAGTGTGCCCAACCAAAAGAAAATTTACCTTAACCTTTTGAAACATTAACTTTTTGATCAATGTGATCATGAGTGTGCCCAACCAAAAGGAAATTTACCTTAACCTTGTCTATAAATAAGCATGCATAAATATCCAAACACTGTAGAATTTTTATTGTCTCTTGTAGTAATATCAAGTAGCAAATACAGAGTTACTGGCAAAAGACCCTTCCATGATTGAAAAACCCGATGAATGATAGTAACCGTAAGGTTTGGATCATTTTGGACATTTGGACATGTGAAGAAAACCTTGGACTTTATAGTTCCATTGTATACCAAAGCACCAACCAAATGTATTTGCACGAGGACTTCATCTCCAATGTCCTTAGGGATGCGACAAAAATGGGGCAACCATGTTTTTCTTTTAATCCATACCATCAATCAACAAACACATATAAATCTCTAGATTTTTGAGTGCTTTACTTCAATGATGAATTTCTTTGACTCTTACGATGGTTCCTAAGGAGGCTTTCAAAATTATCTTTTTCTTGTGGTGTTGTAGCCCCCTTTGCCATGTTCTTCAAAGTGGCCCAAACAAAACACTCACCCATTCTAACTTCACGAGAAATAGTCACATTATTAAACTCCTCCTTGCATAGACTAAAGTGACTATACAACACATACTTCTCATTCCTACTTTCCATATCTTCTTTATATACTTGAAATACTTCTCGACGAGTAAAGTTATGTGACAAGTGTAACCTTCTAGTTGTAGGCATAACCTCACAATGGAGCTAAAATAGTTCATCATCCAATTCATTGCATGAAGTTCAATAGATCCTTTGGTCCCTACATGATATGTATCCAAAATAAGATCTCCACTCATAAGCCCCTGTTGAGCCTTATGTATTCTAAAATTTCCAACACCCATTGCAATTTTAAATGCAGCCCTACAACACCACATCCCTTGAATAAAGTAATATTCAAAAGCAACATGTGTTACTGACATGCTATCCTCAATCATTTGAATGTGAGAAACAAGGTATCTATCTTGCCTTTCACTATCTAAGTGGAGGAATTTCGCTCTTAGGTGCTTTATTTTCTTCATTCCTAAGTTATAGAAACACTTCAAACCACAAAAATGCTTCACCAATATCCAATGCAATTTGTCTATCTGAAGTAAGAATTTGAAATCTTTTTTTACTTACTTCATGAGGCCTTCTCTTAAAATATAGATTGATCGTGCTTTGTCTTTCTTTCTCTTTGCTAACACCTTTGCTCCACATGCACTTGAATCAAAAGGGAGATCAATGGTTGGATGAGAAGGGAGATCAAGAGGTTCATTTAGTTGAGCAACATCGCATTGAGAATCTAACTTAAATGACTCAACCAAAAACATAGCACCAACACATTCTAAGCCATGACATCATTCGTGAGGAGAGAATGAACTCAAAGAAATGAATTTGAACTTCTATCAAGGTTTCTAGAGGAATGTGATGCCCAAGCATCTACTGAAAAGATGAAGCTCATCTTCACTTTCTTCAAAGAGAAATGAAGATGGAATACCTTTTTAAAGGGTGGAAGTGTAACGCTCAGTGAAAGTGTTACATCATAGAGATATGAAGAAAGATTGCCCAAATTATTATGGGTAGATATGAAGATTAAGAAAAAGTACAATCTGATCAAACATCATTAACTATGTGATTTATTTTGATCAAGTTTGACTTGACTAATCCAAAAGGCCTATGCAAGGTTCATTTTTTCCCCTAATGTTGGGAATTCATAAGTGTTATGTGGAGAACTCCTAGACGAGAGGTGTGAACAACCTCTTACCTTTATTTAGATGGGCTCACACATGAGTGCCATGTGGCACCTATGTGTGTAGCCATATGGGGGTACTGTTGATGTAGGAATAGGGAATAAATGGGATGAAACATGACTGGGAGGACAATCAAAAGCAAATATCTCTGTGTAGTTTCACAAATTGAGCCGGCTCATCATCTTCTCCACCTCCGTATTCGTGCTTGGCGGTGTGCTAAAAATAGGAAGCTCATCGGAGCTGATCCAAGATCTAGTATCAAAGCAGAGTTCACACGATCTGATGCGAAGGTGAAGGACCACGAAGAACAATGCCAACGTGAGGTGTGAACACACCGATGACCACACAAGGGAGCATAGATCAGTGCTCTCCTCACCTCCTCTCAAGGATGCTAATGCCCCATGAGGCCTCTCCTTATATACTCCAAAATCTGAGCTGAGAGCACATATGTGGGATAATGTCTCACCCTCGAGATGCATAGGGAAGTTTTTGAATTGCTTGAGGTAAAAACCTTGAAATTTTGAGATTTTGGAGTTATTTTCTTCATTTTCAGGAGGGGAAAAATGTATATTATTAAGCAAGATTGAATAAGGGCATAGATATGTACATTGGGCTGTGGATATTGGTTATGGGCTATTGGAAGAAGTGAAAAAGCTTGGAGCACTCAATTTTGACACTTCAAAGTCACCTTCCTATGAGAAATTTCCCTTTCACTTCCCACCCTTGACATAACCATCTTATCGGACTCATAACTTTGTGCTCCGATATTTGATTCAAGAGATCTTTATCACATTGCACTCCCAAGATTTACTCAAAGATGAAGGATGATTAATTTGGACAAGTCTTATGGAACCAAAATCCCTCTAAAGCACTTCGGCATAAACTAGGCATCCACTCATGGGCCTAATTTTTTGTCATTTGGCATCACAATCAACTTTTTTCACTTGAAGTAGCCTCGTAGCTTTGAGTAAAGGTATTGGACCACTTAGTTTGGACTTAGTAGGACTTGCAAAAATCAAAAGTTCTTTAATTTGGGTTTGTTTGCTTATCTAGGGCTATTGTTATATGATTTTGGTACTTGGTGCTTAGAACTCTTTCCAACAAACCGGATATTTTGAATTCTTGTCTGGGCCTAGAAAGGATTGCAAATCATCACCTTCAAGCTTCAAAGATCTCTTTGATTTTGCTTTGGAATAAGTATTTTGTGTTAGGGGAGTGCTCTAGTACTATTTTTTCTCTCTTTCTTACATATTAAGTTTATTTTCATTCCTTTTACACACTCCAGTAAGTAAACGGGGGAGTGAAATATGGATTCTAAGGGTAAACAAGTTTTAGACCACATTTCTTCACCTAACAAAAAAAAAACTAGAGGATCTTGACCATAGGATGGAAGAGGTAGAGATTGAGCAAGAAATGGAGCAAAACATAGAGGGAAAAGAGCCACAAGAAGAAAAGTATTCTTATGTGGAACTCTACAATGAGTTTGATATACACAAACAATTCGTAGAGTTAAAGGAACAGACCCTTAGATTGGAAAGAGACATTGGTAGCATGACGTCTCCTATTGAACAACTCAAGTCTCAAATGATCTCATTTGAGACACATGTCACCTCTTTCCTAGCTAGAAAAGAAAGAGAAATGCCTACTCTTCCTATGGACATAGCTAGGAAACATGCTTCTTTTCCTAAGAAGCATGAAGGAGAGAGTTCTAGGGAAGCTTCCCTCTTGAAAGATCTTAAGCCACCTACTTTTTTGGGGGGATGATTTTGAGAGAATTAAGGATGTGGTCTACACTTTTTTAGCAAAACAAGAATGACTTGCATCAACTAAAGGACCCAACCTGAGTATAGTGTGCCAGAGGCGAGTCTCTCACTTGGCCCACATGATTATAACTGGTGGATGAGTCTCAAGGAGGCGAATTCTATCCCTACTGATAAGTCTCAGTTTGAAACTCTTCTCTTGAAAGAGTTTCTTCGTGAGAATGAGGAAGAGATGAGTTGGGATGAGTGGGACAGGATCATTCAGAGAGGAAGGCCGTTGATGACCTATGTATCCCTGTATAGGGAGATCATTCTGAAATTTAAGGGATTGGATCACTTTCAGAAAACAAGAGGGTTTGTTAGGGTCTTAGATAAATCCATCAAGAGAGAGTTAAGAAGAAATGCACCTAAGACATTTGAGGAGGTGATCAAGTATGCTCACATATATGAGGACCATAACCATCCTTAGTATACTTGTATGGAGACAGATCAACCCCTCAAACCTCTTAGCATGACTAAGTTTAAAAAGAAAGTGTCAATGGGGAAAAACAAAATCTTTATGATCACAAGGGCCTAGATTACCTACTGAGTAGATAGGGCCAAGAGAGAGAACTTGTGTTTTACGTGTTTGCCTCCTATACATTCACATTGGAACTGTTCATTGAAAATGGGGGAAGAAAAGAAGAGAGGACCAAAGATTAGTAGGGCCCTTGATAAGGGTAAAAAGGTGGTCCACCTAGTGTAGACACTTCCTATTCATGGAAACTCTAACTACAAGGGAGTGGAAGTGATGCAAGAGGACATTGAGCACACATGTTGTTTGACACAGTCATTGTGGTCACCTCAGTTTCGACCGCATGACTTAGTTAACCTTCATGGTAATGTACACAGGACTAGGATGTGAGTCATGATTGATGACTCTGCCACTCATAACTTCATGAACTATGCTCATGTCAAGAAGCTAAAGATTCCCTAGCATCCTGTGCACATTAATACATAGTATCTATGATGCAAGGGGAAGACAAGAGGATATGGGATACTATGGTATCCAGTTTAGAAGTCAAGATATTGGATTATACTGACCATATGCACTTCCAAATGATGAATATGGAGAGGAAAAAAATTGTATTAGGAAGAGAGTGGCTATGGGGGGTTGGGAGACACACTTACATGCAGTTACCAAAAAAACACCCTTGAGTTTGAAAGAAATGGAAGTAAATTTTGTACATAGGGAGAGAGAGAGATGTACCTAGTGCACCTCTCATCTCATCTTTAGAGTTGTATAGTCTTTGTCATTTTTGGCATTGATAGAGGATCTTTTTGTTGTATAGTCACGATTTTCAGCCACTTAGGAACTCATGCTTGGTGGTGTGCTAAAAATAGGAGGTTCATCAGAGCTGATCCAAGAACAAGTCTAATGAACCAAATATTATTAATGTCGATAGTTGAACCACCATTTCCCCTGGTTTGTGCAGTCCAGAGCTAGAAATGGCACAATGAAATAATTTTAGCCTTGTTTGAAGGTCCTCACAATGAAATAATTTTAGCCTTGTTTGAAGGTCCTCCCAATCAATTTTAATCTCTTGAAGATAGATAAAGTCTAGCTTCAGCCTTTTATAGATCCATTGGCGAGTAACAACCTTTCTTGAGGGGTCAAACAACCCTTTAACATTGTAAGAAATGAATATCATTATAAAAGGTTAATTTCTTATTGGGTAGGGGACTTATCCCTTCTTTTCTTGTTTTTCTCATCATCGTTCTTGGAGGTGGAGTGGTTGTGACATAGGAGTTTAATTTTAAGGGGGGTTTTCCATTGTATCTCATCTAGTTGTTTTCCTTTGTGGGAAGTCTTCTTCGAAAACAAGTCCGGCATACTTATAGAATTGCGGATCCAATGATCGAGCTTTTTCTCTCTTGGTTATCTTCATTGTTGGTGGTTAATCCATCCTCTTTACTAGTGGTGTATCCTTCTTGGTTGTCTTCCTTGCAAGTGGAATCTTTTGGAGTTTTCCCATCATTGTGATAGTGATAGTGATATGTTTCTCCTGGGCAATCCAAGTCATTGACCTTCTTCTCCAAGTTGCAAAAGATTTTTGTTTTTGGAGTCATGCAATTTGAGCCCCTCTAAATCATCCCCTTAGGGCTTGTTAATCTTCTTCGTCTCACTTTCTTGAAGCCTTCTAGGTTCATTTCCATGACTTTTGTTTCTTCCCTTTCTCAGCATCTAGACGATGATCTTCAAACATGCTCTAGGTTGTTCAAGCTTCATTAATCTACATTACATTAGTTTTTACCTGATTTTTCTTATTCTTAATGGATTTTTGTCTCATAGGAAAATATTTTATTCTATGGCCTTACAATCCACAATGATTGATCAATTTGGTATGCTTCACATTTAATGTATCATGTGTATCAGCCCAAATGTATGTAGTCATATGGATGGTGGTTGTCCATGTAGATGTATCCATGCAGAAAGGCCGATGAAAGGTGTATCCATGACATGGTTCTGCTACATAACTTTTACTTTAAGAGTGCACATGTTAGCAACACCACAGTATTTTGCATTTCGCTATTAAGAAAGTTTTAAAATCAAATTACATGTATTCTATGCTTGTTGGGAACATTCTTCTTCCTTCCATGAAAGCGGCCTACATTTCCATACAAGTTTATGTCTAAGAGTGCATATGTGGACAACACCAGCACATTTTACATTTTGCTAATACGAAATCTTTAAAATCTCACTATAGTTGTAATAATCTTTTTTGTAACACACTTCTACATTGCCCTTATGTTCTATTTGTTTAGCCTTGGAAAAGGAGTAAAACAAGTGCCGTTCCCAATTCACGTTAATGAAAGATGATGAACCTTATGCACAATGTAGAAGCTTTGTTCATAAAGCAGAGACATTGGTCACAAAACCTATAGAAAGTGGTTGAGAAAAGAATTCAAGTAGCTTTCTTGTTCATACCTCTTCTGTTCTTCACAGCACAATGAGATAATATATTATCAATACAAAATTGGAGGTAGAATGAAATGTACGTTCATCTAACCATGGTTAAAACTTGAAGGCAGACCATTTTTCTTAAAGAAAGGTGGGGATGCATGTAGGATGGAGGAGAACCAAGAGGGTTTAGGAGACGAAAGATTAACAAAGAGAGGAATTTTAAATATGAAACGGGATATTTGCTGCCGCCCAAATGAAAAAGCTGGCATAGGAATGTCCTACAAACTATAAAAGATTTGGATAATTTTTTGGAGGCGTCCAAAAGATAGTGGGTCCCAACTCAGGACCAGGTATTGCTTTGAGGCATTGACATGTGGATAAGCCCGAAACAATCAAGCATAGCTCTTCATCAGAATGAAATGGAAGGGTAGATGTTCTCAATCTGTCAAGACTCGGACTCCGAGGTTGTCAACAAGGATGAAGATGAAGCCAAGTGGCAACGAGTCCGAAGACCCTGCATCTAACTTCTCCACCTGCGAAGCTATTCATCTTGAAAGAGCTCTAGCATGTTTTGCAGATGTTCGATGTTAAATAATTTGATATACGTATCTGTGGTCTTTAGGCATACCAATAGCCCATGGGTCTTGAATCCTGATGTGAGAAAGGACTCCATGGCTCATTCGCCATGAGTTGATGGCACATGTGACATGCTTCCCCCTTGATGGAGGTGAGACTTATCAATATGCAGATGAGTGCACGTTGCTCGCAACAAGAGTAAATGTATCCGTGGAAAATGGAAGCTTCGCTCTTCTTCAGAACTGATTAGCAGCGTCCATATGTGCTTATCATTAGCCGTAGATCTGAATTCGCGAAGCCTGATTCACAATTGTGTGCTTATTACGTCCATCATCAATCAGTCCTCACAATTTATAAGTTCTGAGAGGTTGAACTTATCTGTTGTTTGAGGCTATTGAAAGGTTGTATTGTCGCTTTTTCCCGATTATACTCAGAGATAAGTGCACGAGCTATCTATTCTGTTGTTATTTTCTGTAGCCGTAGATTTCAGTGTACAAAGCTTGACTGGTGTCCTTGGTTATTGGAAGAATTATCGACTCTGTAGAAAATCTGCTTATGTGCAACTAATTCACTTTTTTGTCCTCCAGTTAGTTTTCTATGTAGTACTCACTAATTCAAAATTACATAGAAAATTAACTGGTACAAGTGAACATGCCTAGCACCCATGGGACCCCATGAATCCAACAAAGCAGGGATTGCTTAAAACTTTCTAGAAGACATTACAAAGAAGGTTGATAACCCTTTCGTCCCCCTCACTCAGCCTACCTACTCTTAATCTTGTTGCTCTCAACGAAAAACACTCTATGATGTCTCAAAGGTGGGGGCTCCTTACAATTGGAAATTCTTTTCCCTAAAAGGGAAAGAGATTTTTCAATCGACCATTCTCTAGGAGGGTTTCCAAAGTTGGCAGTGCACCTCTTTTCTAGATCTTCTAGAGGGTCTCACCTGTTATAGCATTCCAATGTGCTGAGGATCAACCGATCGCTTCACCCAATGGCGATGCTTGCTTCTAGTTGATTTCTCCCTATAGCAACATGATTCTCCCAAAGCCCCATTGCAGCAAGTCCTATTTATCATGCTAGGACGAAGCACATAGAGGTCCACTATCATTATGTGAGAGAGAAGCTATTGAGCAAGGAGGTTCAGTTGGCATATGTATCAAGTAATATGTAATGTGCAGACTTATTGACTAAAGCATTAGATGGTACAAAACTTTGCAGGTTTAAGTCTTTGATTGGATTGCAAGACATTCAAGAAGATTAAAGAAGAAGAACAAGCCAAGATGTATGGCTTGAGGGGGAGTTGTTGGTGCAAATACAAAGTCTACACATTTGGCTAGAGTTTATGTACAATTGAAGTTACATGGGAATCATTGGTATGAAGGCCTTTACCTTTTACCACTTGTGAAAGTCTATTTGACTTTGAGGAATAATTGTAACCACCACTAAGCTCATGGAGTTTGTTAGATGGAAAGCCACGACTTTATTTGGAGAGAATATCTCCTAGATTGAAGGACCACTTTTAGTGAGAGCCAATGAAGAATTAAAATTCAAAATTCAAAAGTATCATCCATAAAAGATGACTAAAAAACTTGCAGTGATGATGACTCCAATCCCAAGTTCTTCTTGACTACATTGTAAGAGAGTGAGGCTCAATTCATAGCCTACACTACTCATTATCATTAGGAATTGATTATCATGCCAATGATCTTGTACACAATTGTCTTCTAATACAATAGATCAATACTTTTATTCTATGGTCTTTTTGTCATAGCTACTCAGAATAGTCATGTTCTATTGCTCATATCTCAGTCGTTTCTTCACCATTTTTTTCAATGTTCTATAGCTTCTTAGAATCCGTTCACCATGTTGTATTGGAAGAATTATTGGCTCTCTAGAAAATCTGCTTATGTGCAACTAATTCACTTTTTTGTCCTCCAGTTAGTTTTCTATGTAGTACTCAGTAATTCAAAATTACATAGAAAATTAACTAGTACAAGTGAACATGCCTAGCACCCATGGAACCCCATTAATCCGACAAAGCAATGATTGCTTAAAACTTGCTAGAAGACATTACAAACAAGGTTGATAACCCTTTTGTTCCCCTCACTCAGCCGACCTACCCTTAATCTTGTTGCTCTCAAAGAAAAACACTCTATGATGTCTCAAAGGTGGGGACTTCTTACAATTGGAAATTCTTTTCCCTAAAAGGGAAAGAGATTTTTCAATTGACAATTCTCTATGAGGGTTTCCAAAGTTGGCGGTGCACCTCTTTTCTAGATCTTCCAGAGGGTCTCACCTCTTATAGCATTCCACTATGCTGAGTATCAACCGATCGCTTCACCCAATAGCGCTGCTTGCTTCTAGTTGTTTTCTCCCTATAGCAACATGATTCTCCCAAAGCCTTGGGGCATGAAAAGAACAGGTGTCCAAAGTCCTCATTGCCATGAAGACATCTTTTACGCCATGGAGGGGCTCCACAAATTTTGTTAGCTTTTACATTGTTCTGAATTCCCCATTGAAGGATTTGCCACATAAGAACCGTTTTCTTACCCTGAATGAGGGCATTTCAAAGGGATTGGAAGTTGAGATCCCACCTAAAAGTCGACCAATCCAAACACTATCTCCTATTAAGCATGGCATGACAGTCCACATTCTTCTTGAATCTGAGAATCTTATCAAGAATGTTGTTGTTGTGCCATCTCCAAGTGTTGGACAGATTATGGAAAAGGGTTTGCAGGTCAGGTTCAACCAATATAGAGCATTTGTGGAGGATCCCCAACATGGATTCAAGAGAATAGCCAAAGGAGAAAGGACAAGTAGATTATTCACTTTTGAACTTGAAGATATAAGGAATATTGCACTTTATAGTTACAAAGACCAAACACTATCAGAACTTGAAATTTTGCATAAGAGATTAGGGCATATTGGTGAGAGAACTTTAAAGAAAATATGTAGAGATCAATGTGTGCATGGGATACCTAATGTATCCAAGCAACACATGATCTATAAATGTGGTGCCTGACAGTTTGGAAAATCTCACAGATTACCCTTCTCAATGAAAGGCTACATGCATGAGGACTACCTAGAGCTTGTCCATACATATGTATGGGGACCAAGTAAGGATCCCTCCATTTTTGGATCAAGGTATTATGTATCTTTTGTTGATGATTTCAATAGGTGGACTATCTTATATTTTATGAAGCACAAAGATGAGGTATTGAGTTGCTTTAAAATATGTCTTGCACTTGTTGAGAACCAAACATGAAGAAGCCTTAAGAAACTAAGGTCAGATGGAGGAGGTGAGTACTTCTCAAATGAGTTTGATGCATTCTTGCAGGATAAAGGAATCAAGAGAGAAATTACAACAAGGTATACCCCTGAGCAAAATGGGGTGGTAGAGAGGAGAAATAGACTAATTGTTGAAACAGCTAGGTCAATGTTGAATGAGAAAAAATTACCTAATTAGTTATGGGTAGAAAGTGTATCT
The DNA here is from genome assembly GCA_020310875.1 of Ceratopteris richardii. Taxonomy (NCBI): domain Eukaryota; kingdom Viridiplantae; phylum Streptophyta; class Polypodiopsida; order Polypodiales; family Pteridaceae; genus Ceratopteris; species Ceratopteris richardii. The sequence continues at coordinate 111,450,796 of CM035415.1, forward strand.
CCTGCCACTTATCTTGTTTAAACAAGTTGCCATCCAAATCTCTTGATGGGATGACCCCATATGAAGCATGGCATGGTAGAAGACCTTCACTTGATCATATATTGCAAGATCTTTGCATGTGTTGCTTATGTGCATATCCCTTCTCAAATAAGAGGTAAGCTAGACCCTAAGGCAGAGAAGTGCATCTTCATAGGGTATGACTTGAATCAGAAAGGATATAGGTTCTACAATCCTTCAACCAAAGGATTTTTGGTCAGTAGAGATGTTGTCTTTGATGAGAATGAGTCTTGGTTTGAAAGTGAATGCAGGAAAGTAAATCTACCTTATGACTTGGAAGAGGAATTTCCAAGCCTTACTAAGGAAGAGACTAATCAGGTTGAAGACATCAACTCAGATGATGAGGACATCATCAACTTAGAAGAATTCAAGGCATGGAAATCCAAAGGCAAAGTCAAGATGAAGAAATTGGAAGATATACCTGAATCATCTAGTCAAGCAATTAGAAGATCACAAAGGGAAAGCAAGAAGCCAATCTGATATGGGTATGACACTTCCTTAGCTACTAAGCACTCTGTTTATCTTGCAAAAGACTTGTCATTTGAAGAGCCATCATCATAAGAAGAGGCAAAGACCAAGGCAAAATGGAAGGAAGCCATGGATGAGGAAATTGAAGCACTCAAGGAGAACAGTACTTGGGAGCTAGTACCAAAGAAGGAATCTATGAAGGTAATTGGTTCTAGATGGATCTATAAGATCAAGAGGAATTCTGATGGATCAATGAGCAAGTACAAAGCTAGACTTGTGGCTGGGTTTTGCACAAACCCAAGGAGTTGATTATGAAGAAACCTTCTCACCTTTGGCCAAAATGCCAACCATCAAGGTATTGGTAAGTGTGGGTGCATCAAAGAATTGGAACATGTATCAATTGGATGTAAAAAATGCATTTCTAAATGGCTGGATTTCAGAGGAGGTGTAGACGTCTCAACCTCCTGGCTACGAGGATCCAAGCAAGCTAACATATGTGTGTAAATTGAACAAAGCTCTGTATGCATTGAAGTAGGCATCTAGGGCATGGAACCATAGGTTGACTACATATCTTCATGATCAAGGATTCATCATGAGTAAAGCTGATACTTCTGTGTTTGTTAAGAGGAGTAATCTAGAGGTAATATACCTATGTGTATATGTTGATGATATCATACTCATAGGTAATGATGCTAATGGCATCAAGCAGATTAAGAATCCGATGATGCAGGAGTTCAAAATTAGTGGCCTTGGATCACTAAAGTATTTTCTTGGACTTGAGTTAGTCTATACTAACTCTGGAATTTATATTACTCAAAGAAAGTATATACAATACATGTTAAAGAAGTTTCATTTGCAAAACGCCAAAGTAGCAAGCACTCGAGTGGAGGTAAACGAAAGGATAAGTGCTCATGAAGGTGATGTGCTTGAGAATATTGCAAGTTACCAAAGCATAGTGGGAAGCTTGAACTATGCTACATTGACAAGGATTGATATTGCTGATGGAGTAAGTGTCTTAAGTCAATTTATGCATAAACCTAGGGCACCTCATTTGGAAGCTGCCAAGACGATTTTGAAGTACCTTGAGGGCACTCAAAATCAAGGATTATACTTTTATTATATCTCAGATTTGGACATCAAGATATATTCAAATGCAGATTGGGCAGATTGCAAAGATGATAGAAGGAGTACCTCAAGTTACCTATCTTTTGCAGGTGACAAACCTATATCATGGTCTTCAAAGAAGCAACCTACTATTCCCTTGTCTTCTACAAAGGCAGAGTATAGAGGATTAGCCAATGCTACTCAAGAGGCCATATCGATCAGATTATTATATACAGATTTAGGTTTGCATACTACATCTCCAATGATTTTTGGAGATAATACAAGCTCACTACATCTTGTAGCAAGTCCTATATATCATGCTAAGACGAAGCATGTAGAGGTCCACTATCATTATGTGAGAAAGAACCTATTGAGTAAGGAGGTTCAGTTGGCATATGTATCAACTAATATGTAATGTGCAGACTTATTGACTAAAGCATTAGATGGTACAAAACTTTGCAGGTTTAAGTCTTTGATTGGATTGCATGACATTCAAGAAGATTAAAGAAGAAGACCAAGCCAAGATGTTTGGCTTGAAGGGGAGTTGTTGGTGCAAATACAGAGCCTACACATTTGGCTAGAGCTTATGTACAGTTCAAGTTACATGGGAATCATTGCTATGAAGGCCTTTAAATTTTACCACTTGTAAAAGTCTATTTGACTTGGAGGAATAACTGTAACCACCACTAAACTCCTGGAGTTTTTTAGATGGAAAGCCACGACTTTATTTGGAGAGAATATCTCCTAGATTGAAGGACCACTTTTAGAGAGATCCAATGAAGAATTCAAATTCAAAATTCAAAAGTATCATCTATAAAAGATGCTTGAAAAACTTGCGTTGATGATGAATCCAATCCCAAGTTCTTCTTGACTACATTGTAAGAGAGTGAGGCTCACTTCATAGCCTACACTACTCATTATCATTAGGCATTGATTTTCATGCCAATGATCTTGTACAACATTGTCTTCTAATACAATAGGTCAATACTTTCAATCTATGGTCTCTTTGTCATGGCTACTCAGAATAGTCATGTTGTTTTGCTCAAATCACAGTCGTTTCTGCACCATTTTGAATGTTCCATGGCTTGATAGAATCTGTTGCACCTCCTTTACATGCTCACAAATTTTGAAGATAATACATTTAGCAGATTTGGAGAAAAGTGTATCGAAGTACCTACTAGTCAAACTCTGCAGAGGTCCTAAAAAATCGGGGGTAATGATTTGATTGTTACATTGATTGCTCTGTGTATAGTGCATCATTTTAAGTAATTCCACTTGGAATCATTAGCTAGTTAAGCTTATTTGATATCTCCAAAAGGAATTTTTCTTATTCCTACTATACTAGAAGCACTGAGCATAACATGCAGCAGGTATGTGAACAAAAATAGAAGGTTTTCATTGATCCTTCAACTTGGAAGTAGTCTGTTTTAATTCAATCATTTCTCACATCATTTCCAAAATACATAGGCACTTTCTTAGTGTCATTGGAAAGCTAAGAGGGCCTAGAACGCAACTCTGAAGCAAAAACGGTCTGGTACAAAGCAGGAATTGGCAGTACCTACTCATTTCTTGGACTATCCATCCATCTTTCCCAAACATAGGGAGGGGAATTATCCCTTTTTTCTTGTTTTTCTCATCATCATTTTTCTTTGATGTGCAAGGGTTGTGACATAGGAGTTTACCTTTAAGGGGGATTTTCCATGATATCTCATCCATTTGTTTTCTTTTGTGAGAAGTCTTCTTCAAAAATGAGTCTCATATCTTTCTTAGAATTGTGGATCCAATGATTGAGCTTTCGCTCTCCTGGTTATCTTCATTGTTGGTGGTGAATCCTTCCTCTTCACTAGTGGTGTATCCTTCTTGGTTGATTTCCTTGCAAGTGGAATCCTTCAGAGTTTTCCCATCATTGCGATAGTCATAGTGATCTTTTCCCCCTCAACAATCCAAGTCATTGACCTCCTTCTCCAAGTTGCAAAAGATTTTTGTTTCTGGAGTCATGGAATCTGAGCTCATCTAAATAATCCTCTTAGGGATTCTTCTTCTTCTTCTTCTTCTTCTTCTTCTTCTTCTTCTTCTTCTTCTTCTTCTTCACATCACTTTTGTAAAGCCTTCTAGGTTCCATCCTTTCTCAACATCCATAAGATGATCTTTAGACATGATCTAGGCCATTGAAGCTTGATTATTCTCCATTACATATCTTTTCCTTATTTTTCTTATTCTTAAAGGATTTTTGTCTTAAAGGACAATCTCTTAATCTATGGCCCTACAATCCACAATGATTGGACAATTTGGTGTGCTTCACATTTATGTACCATGTGTACCAGCCCAAATGTATGTAGTCATCTAGTACATGGATGGTGGTTGTCCATGCAGATGTATCCATGGAGAAACGCCGATGAAATGCCACCTCTCTCCGTGACATAGTTTTGCTACATAGCATTTACTTGGAAGAGTGCACATGTTGACAACACCAAGATATTTTGCATTTTGCTATTACGAAAGTTTTAAAATCAAATTACATGTGTTCTATGCTTTTTGGGAACATTCTTCTACCTTCCATTAAAGCTGTCTACATTTCCATACACGTTTAAGTCTAAGAGTGCATCTGTGAACAACACCAACACATTTTGCATTTCGCTAATACGAAATCTTTAAATCCCACTATATCTATACTATTCTTTCTGTAAGACACTTCTACATTGCCCTTATGTCCTATTTGATTGAGGGAAAGGAGCAAAATAAGTGCCTTTCCCAATTCACGAGACGTGGGTCACAAAACCTATAGAAAGTGGTTGAGGGAGCTTTCCTGTTCATCCCTCTTCTCTTCGTCACACCACGATGACATAATATATTTTCAATACCAAATTGGAGGTAGAATGAACATGTCGGATCATCTAACCTTGGTTCAAATTTGAAGGCAGGTATTTTTCCTTAAGAAAGGTGGGGATGCATATAGGATGGAGGAGAACCAAGAGGGTTTAGGAGATGAAAGATCAACAAAGACAGGAATTTTAAATATTAAAATGGGATATGTGATGCCGCCCAAATGAAGAAGCTGGATAAGGAATGTCTTGTAAACATTCCTAAGCAGGTACTTCTCTAGCTATTGCTTTGAGGCATTGACATATGGATAAAGCCCGAAACAATCAAGCATACCTCTTCACCACAATGGAATTGAATGATGGATGTTCTCAACTTGTCAAGACTCTAACATCAAAGGTGAATGCATCACCAACCCTGATCCGAGGTTGTCAACAAGGATGAAGATAAAGCCAAGTGGCAATGAGTCCGAAGACCCTTAAATCTAACTTCTCTACCTCCCAAGCTATTCGTTTTAAAAGCGGTCGAACATGTTTGTAGATGTTTGATGTTGGATAATTTGACCCACGTATATGTGGTCTCTAGGCATACCAATAGCCCACTGGGCTTGAATCCTGATGTGATCTCTTCTACCAGAGATCAATGGTGCAACGAAGTGACATGAATTGACGTAAGAAAGTAGTACAGTTCAAGCTATCAAGAAAGGACCACATGGCTCTTTTTTCAATGAGTTGATGGCACATGTGACATGCTCCCCCACGATGTGGTTTAGATGTATCAACCGGCATGCTTCCCCCTTAATGGAGTTGAGGCTTATCAATATGCTATGACCTTATCAAGAATAAATGTATCCGTGGAAAATTGGAATACAGATAAGTGCACGTTTCTCGCTACTTGGCAGATACACTCTGTGCTTTGTAAATGTATTGTACCTGTTATAATGGACTGTTTTTCTGCAACTCGCTGGAGGATTTGCCACATCAGAAGTGAATTTTAACCTCAGTGAGGCCATGGCAAAGGGATTGGAACTTGAGATCTCACCTAAAACACGAACAATCCAAACACTTTCTCCTATTACGCATGGCATGAAAGTCCACATTCTTCTTGAATCTCAGAATTTTATCAAGATTGTTGCCGTTGTGTCATATAATCCTCAAGGTGAGGGGGGTCATGCCCAATAAGGAGGCGAATCCTCTAGCCCTCCTAAGTATTGAATTTCCTTTGTAACAGACACCATTCTACATACTCGAGTCTCCTAGCTCCATCAATGTCCGTAAATCTAATCCATTGCCATGTTTCTTGATTCTCGAGGTGTTTCCACAAACATAAACCTTTGTTCCAAAACTGCCTGCATTTTTGGAGGTTCGATGGCTAAAAAACTTTGATGCCCTTACATTTTTTCTAATACTGAGTGCCCATTTCTAGTCTTCATGAATTTTCACAAACTATTTCACCTTGTTCCAACTCTTCCAAAGGATTAAGCAAAGTAAGCTTGAGCCTCTAGGAGTTTACAGATACGGGGAGACGAAAAGAGAGAGAAGATCAAGATCCTTCCACCTTGGAGGGCCCACAAGCCCAAAAGCACTCTTATTTTTAAAACGTAGTTTGAACCAAGAGGTGTTCCTACTGCTCCAAGCTTTAATTGAGCATTTTTCCTCTATGTTATTGGCCATTATCTCAATGTCCAGAATCCCCAAACCACCTTGATCTTTTTGGCTTATGCAAGTAGCCCATTTAATTTTGGAGACACCCATTTTGTTAGGGTCTCCCATCTAGAGAACGTTTGTGCAAATGCTTTGCAATTAAACAATCTCTTGGTTCTTCAATCTTGAGCAAGAGAGAAAGTAAATAATAAAAGAAAGAAAGCACATGTTAACAACCGCTGTTAGGCTCCCAAGTTGATGGGCATACCTTTCCACTAAGCCAACTTGTTATCAAGCTTAGAAAGAGCCCAGTTCCATCGTTGACCCATGGAAAAGTCGAATCTCATCCAAATACTTGACAAACAGAAGACCTTTCCCCTAGGGATCAACTGCTAGCCATGGTCAACCAAAATTTGAGGTGGACACCCGATCATGGCCCTGAAAGCAATTTTAGAGTGGTTTATTTTAGAACCTAATGCCTCAGAAAATGTATTTAAGCAACACCAAAAGGTATCAATGTTGGTTGGATCGTTATGCACAAAAACATTTGTTTCATCAACAAAGAGTCTCATGATCATCTCATCTTGATTGAAAGGAAGAAAGAGGTCTTGAATAAGACATAGACATGCATGATTTTTAACATGGAAACTAAGACCATCGGTAGCTATCACAAAGAGCAAAGGGGCATTCCTACCTAATAGAAAATTTTAGTCGACTAGCTTGAAATAGCTTGCCATTGATGTTTATTTGCATCGATGCATTTTGGAGCAATGATGAGATCATCTTAATGAAGTTTTGACCTCAACTCAGATCTTTCAGAGATTAGATAATGAAGTCGCACTCGAGTTCTATTATACACTTTGTCAAAGTCAATCTTAAGGAAGATATATCTTGAGCAAATGCTTTAGCAAAAACCCCAACCTTCTCAAACATCAATGATAGCCTCGAGGATGGACCCTCCCTTGCTGAGCCCTTTTTGGTCCTCACTAATCCACTTTTTAAGTGATAAGTAATTTGATTAGCAATAAAGTTAGCAAGGATCCTGTAACCTGCATGTAAAATTGTAATTGGATGCCAATTCTCAATCTTGCTTTTTTCTACTTTTTTGTGAATAAGCTTGATAATGCCTTCATTGACACATTTTGGTAGTGCACCAAAAGAAACGGCCTCTTGCCACATGAGACATAACAAAGTAGTCACGGTGTGCTTGAAGGTCTTGAAAAAGTCATTCGTGAGGCCATCTATCCTTGGGTTTTTCAATTAGGAAGCAAAACAATAACTTCATGAAACGCATAATCTGAAATGGGATCTTCTAGAAGAGGCTTTATATTTTTTGGAATTCTTTTGGTTCTCATTCTAGAGATGGCCGCCATGCAATCATGCCTCTGAGGAGAAGGAGGTGTTGAAACCCCAAAAGGTGGGTAAGGTTATTGACAGTCACCGAACTATTTTCTTCATCTCTCTTGCAGTCAACCCCCTTGATGTCCATCATGAAAGGGACCAATTCCTTGGATTTTTTCTTCTCGATGAGACCACACATCTCTTTAGCACATTTGTTTGCCCTTCCCCCCAGCAATCTTTAAAGTATACATGTGGATGAGTTCTTTGAATTTCTTTTTTGTATCTTTACATGCATTTGATTTTCTAGAGCCCTTTTTGGTATTTAGAGTGGCCTATGCTTATTTCCTCTTCAGGAGGCCTGAGCCTTCGATAAAGATTTTCCCTTCTAGCTCGACAAATTTTTTGAAGATTCTTGTGAGTCTTGACCAAGATGTGTGATGTCTTCATGACTTCCATCCTCCAGCACTTAGCCGACGAGGAGTGTGTGGCAAAAGGCCCACTTTGAGGCATCAATAATTTCTTGCTGGAGAGAGGGGAAAGCAAAGGTTATGGGATTGGCATGAAACCAAGGGGCTTTCATGAGATTGATGACTGGCTTGAAGGTAAGCACAATTGGGTAGTGAGGAGATACAACTACGTCCACACAGTGGGAGAGGGAGGGGGCCCCACGTATTGGTTACATTCTATGCCATATAGCTCGTGTCAAGTCTAGCTTTCCTCAAGTCCACTCGGAACTAGAGGTTTGACCAAGAGAACCCATCGTCGTCTTTGATCTCCACCAAATCCAGGGGGTGCTTGACTTGATCTTCCTTATCATGACTATCAATTATTTGCCCTCTATTCCCCCATGTATCAAAAAGTTTTTTCACAATATTAAAGTACCCACAAAGAATGATATTAAGGGAAAGAGACTATAATGACTTCCAAGTGGCAATTCTTTCTGAATCGATATTGGGAGCATACACGGAGACAATGGTGAACTGAATAGGACCCCCAAATGAAGCAGCAATCCATCAATAGTTCTGATCTACTTGGGAATCTAGAAGTCTAAAACCCGATATTATTAATGCCGATAATTGAATTGCTATTTCCACTAGGGTGCATGGTGGAGAGCCAAAAATGGGATGATGAAATACATTTCAGCCTCTTTTGAAGATCCTCCTTATCAATTTTGATCTCTTGAAGCTAGATGAAGTCCGGGTTGATGCTTTTATCATATATGCATTGACCAATAACAACCTTTCTTGAGGAGTCAGACAACCCTCTAACATTGAAAGAAATAATTATCATTATCAAATGTTAAGTTCTTTGTGGAGAGGGGCCTTATCCCTTTTTTTCTTGTTTTTCTCATCATCTATTTTCTTTGAGGTGGAGGTTCTATGACATAGGACTTTAACCTTAAGGGGGATTCTCCATGGTATCTCATGCGATTATTTTCCTTATTGAGAAGTCTTCTTCGACAAGCACTCCAATATCCTTTCTAGAATTGTGGATCCAATGATCGAGCTTTCATTCTCTTGGTTATCTTCATTGTTGGTGGTGAATCAATCCTCTTTGCAGTGATGTATCCTTCTTGGTTGTCTTCCTTGCAAGTGGAATCCTTCAGAGTTTTCCCATCATTGCGATACTCATACTGATTTGTTCTCCCTGGGTAATCCAAGTCATTGACCTCCTTCTCCAAGTTGCAAAAGATGTTTTCTTTTGGAGCCATGTGATCTGGGTTCCTCTAAATAATCCCCTTAGGGCTTCTTCGTCTTGTTCGTGAAGCCTTCTAGGTTCATCTCCATGACTTTGTTTCCTTCCCTTTCTGACCATCTAGACGATGATCTTGAGACATGATTTGGGTTGTTCAATCTTCATTGTCCTCCATTACATTAGATTTTTCTTGGTTTTTATTGTTCTTAATGGTTTTTTTTCTTAATGGACAATCTATTATTCTATGGCCATGTAATGCCTAGTGATTGATCAATTAAGTGTGCTTTACATTTGATGTACCATGTCTATCATCGCAAATGTATGTAGGCATCTAGTACATGGATGGTGGCTATCCATGGAGATGTATCGATGTAGAAAGGTTGATGAAAGGACACCTCTGTCCATGACATTGATTTGCTACATAACTTTTACTTTAATAGTGCACATGTTGAAAACACCACAGTATTTTGCACTTTGCTATCAAGAAAGTTTTAACATCAATTTACATGTATTCTATGCTTTTTTTTTGTAAGTTCAGTTGCACCTACTCTTCCAAACTTTAATGAAAAGAAATTACAACTGTACAAGTGAACGAGCCTAGCACCCATGGGAACCTTGTATCCCACAAAGTAGGGGCTACTTAAAAAATACTGAGAATTTTGCAAAGAAGCTTTATAACCCTCTCGTCCCCCTCATGTGGGGTCCACTTGGTTTTGATCTTGTTGCTCTCTAGGAAGAACACTCTATGATGCCTAAAGGGTGGGGGCTTCTTACAATTGGAAATTCATTTGCCTAAAAGGTAAAGAGATTTTTTGAGCGACCATTCTTTAGGAGGGCTTCCAAAGTTGGTTGCACACCTCTCTTTCCATATTTTTCATAGATTCTCCCCTCTTATAGCATTCCACAAAGCTAAGGAACATCCAATTGCTTCACCCAACAAAGCTTGCTTCTAGTTGATTTGTCCCTATAACAGCATGATTCTATCAAGGGTCTGTCAGACCATTACTGACTTGCGACATGAATAAGGAGGTGTCCCAAGTCGTCCATGCCGTGAAGGCATCGTTCGCACCATAGGGGGACCTTTTTGTTAGCTTTTCCATTGGTCTAGATTCCATGGTGTAGGATCTACCACATAAGCACTAAATTTTTTTATCTCGATGAGAGAGTGCCAAAGGGATTGGAAATTAAATTCCCATCTCCAACATAACCAATTCAGACACCACTTCCTATTGAGCATGGCATGAAATTCCACATCCTTTTTCAATCTCCAAATTTTTTCAAGGCTATGGCCATTGTGCCATTTCAAATCCTCAAGTTGAGGAGAGTCGAGACCAATAAGGAGACGAGCCCTCGAGCATTCCCAAGCATTGAATCTGTTATACAATAGACACCATTCTTCATAGTCCACTCTTTTGGTTGGATCAATGTCCTTGAATCTAATCCATTGACAAGTATCTTGGCTCCAAAGGTGCTTCCATAGGTGGAAGCCTTTGTTCCAAAGCTTCCTAGCTTTTCGCAGGTTCCAAGACTCCACACCTATGATGCCCTTGATAGGGAACTAGATCGAATCATTTTTTCTAATACTACCTGCCCATTTCCAATCTTCATTCATTCTGATAAATTGTTTAACCTTGTTCCAACTCTTCCGTAGAGAACAAATCAAGCCTTTGGAGGTCACCAGAAATGGGGAGAACAATATGCTGAGAAGGTCAAGATCCTCCTCCCCGGGAGGCCCACAAGTTTAAGCATGTATTCTATGCTTTTTGGGAACATTCTTCCACCTTCGATTAAAGTTGTCTACATTTGCATATATTTTTTTTAAAGTACAATGAATTGGAAAGACACACACACCTGACCTCGTAAGGTAGACACATCCATCTTGGGGAACTCTGAGGCATCGAGCCCTAGGCGGGACTTGAACCCTAGCCATCTGCCTAGGAATACAAGGCACATCCGCTAAACCACACCTCTTGGATATTTCCATATAATTTTAAGTCTAAGAGTGCATACGTGAACGACACCAGCACATTTTACATTTTGCTAATATGAAATCTTTAAAATCCAATATAGTTGTACTATTCTTTTTTGTAACACACTTCTACATTGCCACTGTCCTATTTGTTTGGGAAAATGAGTAAAATAAGTGCCTTTTTCAATTCACGTTAATGAAAGACGATCAACCTTCTGCACAATATAGAAGGTTATGAAAATTTAGAAAGCTAAAAACATATTATTATGATCGGATCCCAAAAAAATTTGCGAAATCCCTTTAATGAGATGGTGTAATGATCTAAAACAATGATGAGGAAGGAACCATTAAAGAAAGATTTATCCTAGGCGCGATTGCTAACCTCGGAGACTCATTAAAAGATAAATTTTTTGCTTTCAAAACAAGGGTTCGATAACGCATATGCCAGGGAGTAATGAGCTTCCCCTCTTCATGTCTTATTGGAGACAGAGATAGAAAGAACCTCTGTTCATAAAGCGGAGACATTGGTCACAAAACCTATAGAAAGTGGTTGAGAAAACAATTCAACGAGCTTTCCTGTTCATACCTCTTCTGTTCTTCATAGCACAATGAGATAATATATTTTCAATACAAAATTGGAGGTAGAATGAGCATGTGGGATCATCTAACCTTTTGGTGAAAATTTGAAGGCAGGCATTTTTCGTAAACACAGGTGGGGATGCATGTAGGATGGAGGAGAACCAAGAGGGTTTAGGACATGAAAGATCAACAAAGAATTTTAAAGAGAGCATACCTCTTAACCAGAATGAAATTGAAGGGTAGATGTTCTCGACCTGTCAAGACTCTAACATCAAAGGTGAATGCATCACCAACCGTGATCCGAGGTTGTCATGAACAAGGATGAAGATGAAGCCGAGTGGCAATGAGTCCGAAGATTCTTGCATCTAACTTCTTGCCTGTGAAACTATTCATTTTCGAAGAGCTCTAACATGTTTGCAGATGTTCGATGTTAAATAATTTGATCAACGTATCTGTGGTCTCTAGGCATAGCAATAGCACATGGGTCTGGAATCCTGATGTGATCTTCCACCAGAGATCAATGGTGCAACGAAGTGACATGAATTGACGTGGTAAAGTAGTAGAGTTAAAGCTATGAAGAAATGAAGGATTCCATGGCTCTTTTGCCATATCAGTTGATGGCACATGTGACATGCTCCCCCTCGAGGGAGTTTAGACTTATCAACCCGCATGCTTGCCCTTGATGGAGTTGAGACTTATCAATATGCTATGAACTTATCAAGAGCAAATGTATCCGTGGAAAAATTGGAATACAGATAAGTGCACGTTGCTTGCAAGTTGGCAGGTACTCCTGCCCATCATCGAAAAGGAAAGGTTATTATTATTATTATTTTTTTTAAATGGAGGTTCCGCCGAGGCCTACTCCCCCGGACTTTAACTTTGAAATTACAACTGTACAAGGAAGGGCATAGTATCCATGGGACCCCTCTTATCCCACAAGAACAGGAGTTTATAACTGGGTTAAACGGCGGTCACAACTACCGCGGAGATGGTCAAACAGTGGCCAACAGCCACATACATCAGTTCCTTGGATTTATATGTCCTTACATGTTGCTGCCAGGGGTTGAGCCCTTGCCCCCGCCTCAAGAGGCGAGGGGCCCAACCACCAGGCCAACGAACCGGGAAAAGGAAAGGTTATTTGTAATGTACTGTACCTGACTATTATAATGGACTGTTTTTCTGAAATCAGGAACATCACAAATATCTTGATCGCTGTGCAGCTTTTCTGAATTAGGAGCTAGAGGATTCTGCCACGCGTTGTACAGGTGTCGCGAAGAGAATGCGTATTCCCATCTTATATAGATCATGATAAAAATCTTCTTCTTCGGCACGCAGTATCACAATTGTAAGCAGTTCTCTGCTTTCTCATTCGTCGTGGAAACCTAATCTCCTTCTTCCGAAATCTTCTGCGGAGACTTCCTTGTTGTTTAGAACTGATTAGCATCGTCCATAGGTGTTTATCGAAAGTTCGTTATTCTTTCTAGTCATTAGCCGTAGATCTGAATTCGCGAAGCCTGATTCACAATTGTGTGCTTATTACGTCCATAATCAATCAGTCCTCACAATTTATCTCATCCTGATGTATTGTAAGTTCTGAGAGGTTGAACTTGTCTGTTGTTTGAGGCTATAGACAACTGCACGAGCTATTCTGTTTGAGGGTGTATTGTCGCTTTTTCCCGATCATACTCACAGACAAGTGCACGAGCTATTCTGTTATTATTTTCTGCAGCCGTAGATTTCAGTGTCCAAAGCTTTACTGGGTGTCCTTGGTTATTGGAAGAATCATCGACTCTTTAGAAAATCTGCTTATGTGCAACTAATTCACTTTTGTGTACTCCTCCAGTTAATTTTCTGTGTAGTACTCACTAATTCAAAATTACATCGTCCTGTCTGGGGCATATCGTCTGCATTGCTTTCACCAGCTGCTAATCGACCTTTAAAACTCTCTAAATACCAGATAGCAGAAGACATGGTGGCTCTTTTAGTATCCCTTGCCAATATGCAATCAAAATCAGACACAAATCGACTTATACCTGCAAAAAATGATTCTGACTCTCAATATGAAACATGTGCCGGTAGGCCGATCGATTCAGGAGCTAGGATGAGAGATAATGATGTGAATCTCAGCATGCTCGAATCTAAAGGGCGATCTGACAGGAAATTGAAAGGTGTTCGACAGCGTAGCTGGGGAAAATGGGTGGCGGAGATCCGAGAGCCGAAGAAGCGTTCTCGCATCTGGCTGGGATCTTACGAGACTGCCGAGATGGCAGCTCGGGCGTATGATGCGGCAGCGCTCTGTCTGCGGGGTCCATACGCTAGTGGTTTTAATTTTCCAGATGCGCTGCCTACACTGCCGTCTCCACCACCATCCTCCGCAAAGGACATCCAGCATTTGGCAGCGGTAGCAGCCTCCGCTGGGCGCCCTTTTCGCACTCTATCCCAGCATCCACCTCCACAGACTTTGGTATTCAAGGACTCTTCGTGGCATTGGCAAAGAGGCTGTGCAGACAATCATGCTAACATGATGCTTCTGGTTGAAAACCAGGAAAGAAGCTTACATTGCGCAGAACGACATGATGCAGAGACGATCACGCCTGATGGCATGCAATGCACAAACGACACTTTCAACGATACGGATGACAGTGAATCTGCATCACGTATTGTGGTAGAAACCATGTCAGAAGATTCAATAACGGCGCCGATCGCAAGGTCGTTGGATCCCCTTGCAGATATCAAAGCAGCCGAGTCTGATCCGAGACTTCTTACTGTCGATGGAAATTTCGAACAAGAAGACTGGCTGGACGTAGGTAATGAGCAGAGAAAGAGGTTCAGAAGTATGGAGGAGACAAGATCTTTCATGCTAGAAGTAGCCCCTACCCAAACTCATCAGCGATTAACCTCAATTTCAAAGCCTTTATCTACCTGCACATCAGAAGAGAATACGGCATCTCCTTTCGTGGATATGGTGGACAGATCACGCCAAGTTGACCATCTCTTGCCATCTGTGGAACATGTACTTCATTGGCTTCCTGATCTTACATCTTCTCCCTCTGCATCACAATCTTCCTGATTCCAAAGTATAGGATGTACAGTCTAGTTCCTCTTCTATGATCAACGGGTATGGTACAATGTTTATGGTAGCCATTTCAGAAGTTTGCCTCCGGCAATGGAAATAGTCCTCGTTCCTCATTCTTTTGACTCGAGAGTTAAAAATATGAGAACTTTGCATCCTGGTCATTATACTAACCAGAGTCGTAGTGGATCTTAGTGCTTGTTTCTCAGAGACTACAGTTAGTACATAGTGAAACCTGACCTCACTATACTTAAGAATTAGATTAATAACCATTAAAGTAAGCTTGTCTGAGGTCGTGAAGATGAGAAACAAGGTTAAGTGTTACTGCTGTGACATAGTTTTTGCCATATATGCACTAGCAAGAGAGAAGCAACCCAAGTCCGTTTTATTCGTATCCATGCCATTATTTCTACCATGTATCCGGTAGCCGAAAAGAAGCTATCGCCCACGCTTTGGGTTTGTTAATTTTATTCATAATCATGCTGTTCTTTTCGTCGTCAGACATGTTAGTACATGCTCATTTCGATATGCTGTATTATTTCGATCATATTTAGCATTCAACCAGTGGAAATGCATCAGGCATATATGTATACATAATCATAGGGGAAATATATAGACACTGCGATGAAAAGAAAATGCATATCTGTGTTTTTCCATACTGTAGCTCCAGCAAAATGTTGAACTTCATTAATGTAGTCATGGCGTTCGGCTCATGTCCTATACACTTCAGGTAAAACAGAACTTACACACGGCTGCTGTTCATTGAACACTTCACTATGATTATGCAGAGCTCTTTCCAGCAGTCGCAAAATATTGCGTTTGTAGCTTGTGAATAATTAAGAGATTCTGGCTTTTGCAATCGTATAATGTGCCCTTGTATCGTACACATGGAGCATCTGAAACTCACTCTTCTTGAAAGGACTTGTTTCTTTTGAGAAGTAGAGATTCATTTGTTTTGACAAAGAGACAAAGGAAGAATGAAGGAGAAAAAGTTGAAGAAAAGTGGGCCTCAAAATTTTCATTTTTATAAGTCACTCTCTCACTCTATGAAAAGAGTTTTTGCCATTGAGAAGAACTAACAAGCAAAAATTTTGAATTTGCTTCTTCTTGCCTATGTACCTTCTCCTCCATGAGCCTGTATGTCTTTGACGCATGGAATATGTGCCTTAAGGTGTTATCTACCCCTTTCCATTCTCTTTTTGCCATTGTAATGTGTGTGTGAAGCATTGTGAGTGCTAGAATGAGAGTTGGTGTTTCCTGCCATTCTGTATTTTGCCCATAACTTGAAGCATGCTTATCGGATCGAGTTCAAAACACTGCCATTGGATGCCTCTCATACAGAGCTTCGAAAGGAACCTGGCTTCACTATAGTCGGGCATTGGAGCTAAGAGATATGGGTTGATTTTTGCTTGTTGCTGTAACAAGTATCGTGATACACATTTTCAATGAGAGAGGTGTTTTGAGAGGTGGATTCCCCTAATTAGCATGCATTGCTTGAACCTTCATTTCATTAGCTATCACAGGAGCACATCTTTATACACTTGATTTAGTCTTAGTCCTTGGATTGATAATTTAATGAGTATATTGAATCCAGTGCTATACACACTTGTTGGTGATTTAGGTATACTCTCCTTCATCGCATGTCCTTGAGACATTGTAGGCTTGGCTACATACATTTTTGGTGCCATTGCCATGGATTGACCTTAATCAAAGAGCCTATGTGATGGTTAAAAGCATGGTTGTGAAGGTAGTGAGCATGAAGAAGTGATTTGAGTAGCTTGGAAAGTCATATTTCTCTTGCACTTGTTACTTCATACACTCATTATGTGTGTGTGACAAGTTTTTAAGATTAGGCCAAGAGTGAAGGGGTTAGGGTTAGGAAGTAGAAAAGAGTGTTTGGAAGTAGCATATATCTTTCAATTTCAAAAAATCTGCAAAACAAAACTTTTTTGCCCTTTTTTCTTGAGTCTCTGGTCCAAGCCAAAGGTTAAAGCCCAAAAATCACCACATTTGGGTTCAGTTGTTTTGTGCAAGTATCGCTTATCTTGTATTGCCAAGAACTCAAGGTGTAACAAGAATCTTGAAACTAAAATCTATGAAAAGTTTCTTAAAGGTGAGCTCTAAATCATCACAAACTAAAAAATTAGATTGATCCCTCACATGGGGTGACACGACACTCATCGAGTATTATGAGAAATGATTTAGGAGATACTTATAGACAGGCTGAAAGTCTCCTCATAATACACCCCTTGTGTCTATTTGAAGCCTTTGGCTACTAGTCTAGCCTTGCACCTTCCTCTTGGTCTTGTATAGGCACATATTTTGGACTATCTTCATGCCTTCCTTATTGGGTACTAGTTCCCAAGTGTTTTTCTCCTTAAGAGCTTTCAACGCTTCATATATAGCCTTCTTCTACTCTGTTTTGGTCTTTGCTTCCTCATAAGAATCTTGCTCTAAATCTGCAATGACATTCATCATGTATGCATAGTGCTTAGCCATGAAAGAACCATATGTATACCTTTTTGTGGGTGGCTCTATCCTTGAAGACTTCCTCTCTTAACCTTTGCGATATTGCTTTTTGTGTCTATTGAGCTTAAGATTAGGAGTAATGACCTCCTTAAGCTCTTCCTCTTCTGACTCCTCATGAGCTTCCCTAGTGTCATAGTCTATCTCTTATAGCCTTCTATAATTTGAAGTAGGGGATGATCTTTCATAATCATAAGTGTAAGAGTGATCATATGACTTTACCTTAGATGTAGAAGCCTTTGGTCCACTGATTGTGATTGACTCTTGAGGTTGAATCTGCACATCAAAGTTTGCATACTCCTCTTCATCCAACTTTGACTTGCCCTTGTCTCCATACCATGACCTTGACTCATCAAGCATAACATCTCTTGACACGTATAGCTTGTTTGAGAGAGGGTTGTAGCACCTATAGCATTTTTGCTCATTTGAGTAGCCAATGAACACACATTTCTCACTCTTTGGCTCTAACTTGATTCTCACTTCACTAGGAACATGAACAAAGCATACAAATCCAAAATACCTTAAGGTGCTACATGGTTGGTTTCTTGTCATAATAGACTTCGTGTGGAGTCAAGTTGTGCACACCACTTATTGGAACCCTATTTATCAAGTAAAAAGCTATATTCACAACCTTAACCCAATAAGACAATGGTAACATACCTTCAACATCTAGCTTTCTCAACCAAATGCCTATTCTTCCTCTCGACAATAGCATTTTGTTGAGGGGTGTACCTGCATGTAAGGTGCCTCTTTATGCCATTGTCCTACAAGTACTTTGTAAATTCCTTGGAGAAATGCTCTTCCCCTGTTGGAGATAGACGTCTGCGGAAGCACGCGAACAACACAAGGAAGAAGAAGAAGCTTGGAGCACAACACACAAGACTGAATGTATTACTAGAGAATGTACAAAGATAAGTAGCCCATTAGGGCAATATGCGTATATACAAGCCGGGGGAAAAAAACCTCTTAAAGAGGGAAAAAAGTGCCCCGACGGTCCTAGAGTGTTCACACACATCACTACCTAAATGTATCAACAAATCCCCCCTGGGAGTGATGCGGTGAACAAGGAGGTGGCACTCATGTATAAGGAAGTGCCAAGCTATGTGGAAATCACTCCACAAAAGGAAGTAAGCCCAAAGCTTTGCGGAAAGCTTCAAACTTCTCCCTAGGCAGAGCCTTCGTGAAAAGGTATGCAATGTTCTCCTGCGTGGGCACATATGCCAAGCTGATCTCCCCAACAGAGAACCTCTCCCTGACATAGTGATAATGCACCTTAATGTGCTTAGTGCGAGCATGGAACACAGGGTTCCTCGCAACTGCCAATGCGCTCTGACTGTCAGTGAAGATGGTGGTGGCAGAAGACTGGCCAACACCCAAATCAGCCATAAGGCGTCTGAGCCACACACACTCAACAGTCGCTGTGAAAGCTGCCCTATACTCAGCCTCACAACTGGAAGTGGCCACAGTAGGCTGCTTCTTGCTCAACCAAGATATACATGAGCTACCAAGCATGAAGCAAAAACCACTAGTGGACACATGAGTGTCATAGCAACCAGCCCAATCTGAGTCAGAAAAAGCATGCAAATCTGGCGGTAGTGATCCCCCCTTTGGATAAAACAACCCAAGTAGCCGAGTACCACTCAAGTAGCGAAAAGATGCGCTTAACCGCTTTCCAATGCGTGACTCCTGGGCAATGCATAAACCTGCTCATCTGTGAGACAGCAAACTGAATATCTGGCCGAGTAATGCATAAGTAAATCAAGCATCCAACAGCCTGCTGATAGAGAACAGCATCAAATGCATCTCCAGCATCATGAAGACTCAATCGTAAACCCGTCTCCATAGGAGTGGCAATAGGCTTACAGTCTTCAAGGCCAAAACGCTGCAATAATGTGTCAATATATTTCGTTTGACACAAAGACATTCCACCATCAACATGCATAAAATGAATGCCCAAATAGTGATGCAAATGCCCCAAATCAGACATCTCAAATGAGGCATGCAAATCAGCCTTAAAATCAGCAATATGTGTCTTAATAGGACCAATGAGCAGCATGTCATCAACATAGACAACAATGATCAGAAGCACATCATTAGCACGCTTAACATATAAGGTGCTTTCAGTTGGACTATTCTCAAAACCATGTGCAATCAGATAGGCATGTATTTTCTCATACCAAGCACGTGGTGCTTGCTTTAAAACATATAATGCCTTCTTTAACCTGCAAACCTGGTTTTCATGCCCTTTCTGCACAAAGCCACGGGGCTGAAAAACATACACTTCTTCATGCAAGTCACCATTCAGAAATGCTGTTTTAATGTCCAACTGATGTACATTCCAACCATGATGGGCTGCAAGTGCACAAATGCTGCGAACAGTAGTCATACGACATGTAGGTGCAAAGGTCTCATCAAAATCAATGCCTCTTTCCTGTGCATAACCCTTTGCAACAAGCTTAGCCTTATACCAGTCAACTGTACCATCAGGTTTACGCTTCAGCTTGTATACCCACTTAGTGCCAATGGCCTTCTTGCCAGGAGGCAAGTCACATAAAGACCATGTACCATTCTTCATTATAGCATCATATTTAGATTGCATAGTAGCCATCCAATTTTCTGAATTTTGTGCTTCATCAAAAGAAACAGGCTCATTCTCATCACAGAGACTAGATGCAGCCATAGCATAGCAATCTGATGCAAAGGAGGCACTATGAGAGCCTGAACGAGTACGATATGACAAAGGTGCATCTAATTTGCTGTCACGCAAAGTCTGCACCAGCCATTTTGGCATAGTTTTTGCCTGCTCAACATCACCTCTCTCATCAACAAGTACATCATGTAAATCTGCATCAGAAATGGAATGATCTGCATCATCATATGAAACCTGCAAAGGTTGAGAAGTTGCCTCATTAGGACCAGTACTAGCCTGTCCACCTGTAAAAAGAGGCATCAAAGTATCATACATGTCTTTGGAGCTAACAGATGTCTCCTTAGTACATGAAAGCAATGGCTGAATAGCATCTTCCACAAAGACAACATCACGGCTAACCAGAATGCGTTTAGTCTGTGGATGATATAGATGATAGCCTTTACTTTCAGAACTGTACCCAACAAAAATACATTTTACTCCCTTATCATACAATTTTCTACGATGTTGTTCAGGCACTAATGCATATGTCAAACAACCAAAAACACGCAGATGAGCAACAGATGGCTTGCGGTCATGCCAAGCCTCATATGGAGTGATAGACTGCAACGGTTTAGTGGGACACCTGTTCAGTACATATGTTGCACACATGACAGCCTCAAGCCAGAAACTATGTGGTAAAGCCTGACTTTTGACCATGCACCTAGCCATCTCCATGAGTGACCTGTTCTTTTGTTCAGCAACTCCATTCTGTTGAGGTGTATACGGCACTGTACACTGGTGTTTTATCCCACGTTCAGCCAGAAATGCATTAAAATCTGAAGACATATATTCCCCCCCTCGATCAAAACGGAGGGTGCCCATTTTACATGCTGACAGATTTTCAGCCAAAACCAAAAACTGTTTGAAGCACATGAACACTTCGGACTTAGCTTTGAGTGGATATACCCATGCATGCATGCATGGAAAAATCATCAATGAAAGTCACGAAGTAAAGGTAATTTCCAAAAGAGGGTGTCTGCATAGGACCACAGACATCACTATGTACAAGCTGCAATTTCTGCGTAGCCCGAACTGAACCATCTTTTGGAAAGGAAGAACGCTGCATTTTGCCCAAAATATAGCCTTCACAAACATGTTTTCCAGGTGCCTCAAGTTTGGGCAAAGAGGACACCATTTCAGATTTCTGCAGGCGTAACAAACTAGCAAAATTCAGATGACCAAATCGTGCATGCCAAAGCTTTGCATCTGACATAGCCTGAGAATCATGAACTGCACATGCCGAATCATTCACAGATCTTTCATAGTCTATGAGCTTATACAGCCCACGACATAAAATGCCAGAAGCAATAATCACATCGCCATTTGAGAGATCATGGACTGTACTCCTGTCATCAACAAATTTCACAACCAAGCCAATCTTGGCTAATGCAGAAACTGATAATAGGTTCTTTTTGATCCCTGGCACAAATAAAGCATCTGACAAAGTGAAAGAACTACCATCAGCAGTAGTCAGAATGATCTTACCAACTCCCATAATAGGATAAGAGGAGTTATTGGCGCATGTGACAGTATTCCCTGTAGGGGCAGGCTCGAGTGAAGAGAAGAAACTGCGCTGCGAGGTAATATGTTTGGTCGCCCCACTGTCAAAGTACCAAACATCTGAGTCTACTGCAGACATGCACTGATCATGAGAAGATGGGTCAAAACTGCAGATAGTAGTAAACGCCCATTCTTCTTCTTGCACAAGATTTGTAGACTCTGTTTTTGGTGTAGAGGCCTCTGCAACAACCATTCCAGCCTCTTTCTTCTTTGCCTCTTTAGCAGCCAGTTTTGGACAATTCTTTATAATATGATCATTTCCTTTACAGTACTTGCAGAACAATTTCTGCTTTTCTGATTTCGTTTCATCTTTATCCTGGTTCTTCGATTGTGTAGCATTTGCAGATTTCTGCTTACTAGTAGAAGAGCTCCATTTTCCTTTGCCCTTCTGACTAGCCAGGAAAGCTTGATCTGCAACACGCATAATGGACCTGTTCTGCCTAGACTGATCTTCCTACAGCAGAACAGAGACTAATTCCTCAAATGACAAGGCATTCGGATTGCCTTTCATCATCAAGCGAAGAGTAGAGGCAAAACTCTGATATGAATCAGGAAGACCATTCAGAACGGTCTGCACAAGTGAGCTATCTGGTATAACCTCATCAGCAAAAATCAATTGTTCCTTCAGGTCTTTGATCTTTGTAAGAAAACTGTCCATAGAATCACCTTCATTCATGTGCTCACTCTCCAACTGTTTTCGGAGGTAAGCAACACAAGCCTCATTCCTAGCCTGGTACAAAGTGGTAAGTGTATCCCAAGCATCCTTTGCTGTTCTGCAAGAGCGAATGTGAGGAATAATGGCACGTTTGACAAAGAAGGCTATCAATGCATGTGCCTGGGCATCTCTGCCATCCCAACGAATTTGCTCCGCAGTAGGTGCAACAGAAATAGCAGCAGGAACAGGAATCTGCGGAATATCATCTTCGACACCATCTTCATCAGCTCCAACACCTGTATTTGCAGTACCTGTCGTTATAGGTGTAACAGGACGTCTTTCAACATCCTGCACAATGTTCCACAATCCTTTTGCAACCAATACATGTCGCATCATATAAGCCCATAATGGGTAGTTGGTACCATCCAACTTATCCTCAACAGCCAACATACAGAATACATCACTTCTTTCAGCCATGGCCGGTGACTAAAATACCTTGATGCAGAAAATTGATTGTATCTCAAAAAGTTGAACAGAACTACCCAGACGAGTTCTGCTAGACCTGTAGCAGACTTTCAGACGCTTAAACTGGCGAACAGAAACTGGTATATACCTTTGGCACAAAAGGACAAAATAGCCTGCACAAGCGCTGTGATAGTGCGTTCTGAGGCCGAAACGAGCTCACCAAATTTTGTGCGAATCTGAGACTGCAAACAGAGGAGTGTCAACGGTGCCCTAGAAGAAGCGACGACCTGCTCTGATACCAATTGTTGGAGATAGACATCTGCGGAAGCACGCAAACAACACAAGGAAGAAGAAGAAGCTTGGAGCACAACACACAAGACTGAATGTATTACTAGAGAATGTACAAAGATAAGTAGCCCATTAGGGCAATAGGCGTATATACAAGCCGGGGGAAAAAAACCTCCTAAAGAGGGAAAAAAGTGCCCCGGCGGTCCTAGAGTGTTCACACACATCACTACCTAAATGTATCAACATCCCCTACATCTCACCTAAGTGTCTTGATATGTGCATCACATTCTTTCTCAACAAGGGACTTAATCTTTTGAAAGCATGAAAACACTTCTGATTTTTCCTTGATAACATATAGCCATACCTTTCTTGAGCGGTCATCAATGAAAGTGACAAAGTACCTAGCTCTTCACAATGAAGCCTCTCTACTAGGGCCCCATAAATTTGAGTGTATAAGCTCAAAGAGCTTAGAGGATTTGTACTCACTATTTGGAAATGGCTTCCTTGCTTGCTTACCTAGCTGACAACCATCACAAAACTCACGTACACCTTGGCCGTGAAGATTTGGTAGCCCCTACACTAAACTTGCTTTTCACATGCTTTTTAACTTCGGAATATTGATATTTCCTATCTTCTTGTGCCAAAGATGAATCCTTGCAATACGTTTGTTACCAAACATCACATAACATACCTTGTTGTGTGTAGGAGCAACATCTAGTGTGAACAATCTATCTTCTTTCCTTCGCTTCACAATAACCTTGCCTCCTTGCTTCACCATGCACCCTTTTTGCATCAAATACATACCTCTCTCTACCATATCTCCTAGAGAGAAGGTTCTCGGAAATCGATGAAACCTTTTGAGCTTCACCTCTCCGACATGTGTACTAGGATGCTCACTGTTATCTCCTGTCTCCACACAACCTTTTGAGCTTGGGACCTGCATATTAAAAAAAAGATTCCTCCATACATGACATGTGGTTATAGCATCTAGAGTCTATGTACCACTTTGTGTCCTTAGGATCACTAGTGTAGCCATGTCCCATGGCTAGGAGGGTCTCCTTCTCATCATCTTTCTTGGAGTTGATAACATAGTTCCCTTTCTCCTTCTTCTTCTTGCCTTTTTCATCCTTGAACTAGCAATTTCAAAAAATAGTGAGCCTCTTTAGCTAGCTAATGATAACAAATAATCATATATGTTGCTTTGAACAAGATCCACTAATAAATGGATCAAAACAAATAGGTTTGAGTTGATCCAAGAACAAAAAGCTTGTTTTTTTGTTCCTTCACATGTTCAATGTTTTGAATATTTCTCTGAGCATAGCAACAATTGGTTTCATTCCTTTTGGGAAATTTTTATTAAATTATAAAGCTATTAATCATGAGTGATTTCATAAAAAAATGATGGACTACACATAGAGAAAGATGTTTAGCAAATCACAACACCATCCCGACATTTAGAGGGTGCAACACTCAATAGACCAAGGAGCAAATAAGTGTTGGTATCTCATGATCCTGAGAAGCTATGCTAATGAAATTTTGTAGGAATATCTAGACAATATGCTGAATCTACCATGCTTTAAATCATAATAGATGATGAACTATGCACTGAGAACAAGCTTTGAGAAGATCATTGTTCTGATGGAGTTATAACACAGAAGTAAAATGAGAATGTAATGATCATGTATGTATTAAGTCATATATAAATACAATGTCATTGGCAATTAAACATTGCTCAATGTGTGAGAGGTGAATGATCTATGGAATGAGCTCTCACTTCACCAGGAATCTCTTCTAAATGATCTCATAAGCTGGAGATTGCACGTAGGTTTTTTTGATCCTCTTCTTATACTTGTGCTTGGAGCCAAAGTTAGAATTCAAATTCAAACATCTACCTAAAAGGTGAATCCTAAAGTATATGATATATTCTCTCATCGCTCAAAAAATAAATGAGTCATGATTTTAGAGCTTCCTAAGTCCACGTGGATGTGAATCACTTTTACAAAGGTAAATGTGAAGACTTTTTACAAGAGGTTGATCATATGAAGCCTTGCATAATATATCATTTATGAGCTAATTAACCACATATGAGGGCGTGGTTTTAATTGCACACTCCCCCTCAAGCATAACATGCTTCATCTTCATTCCTCCTTGATTTCCTATAAAGGAATCATCAATTTGAAACATGTTCATCTTTGTTCCATCCAATGACTATCTGCACATTGTAAATGAGTTGACAAATATGATAGTTGAATATCCTTGCTAAGCGTTTTCACCCTAACATAATGATAGTGCACTTCAATGTGCTTAGTCCTTGCATGATATATAGGATTAGCAACCAAATGAAGTGACCTATTGTTGTCTCCAATGATCATTGGAGTGTAAGAGTGTATCTCCAAATCTCCATATAACTGCTTAAGCCACATAGCTTCTTTAGTTGCATTTGCCAAACTTCTATATTCTGCTTCTATGGAAGATAAGGCCACATTTGGTTACTTCTTAAATGACCTTGATATGAGCTTTGAACCTACAAAGGATAGGTACCTTGAAGTGCTCCTCCTATCATCCTTAGAGCCAGCCCAATCTGCATTAGAATACATCTTTATATCTATGTGAGAAGTGAAGGGATAGAACAACCCTTCATTCATTGTACCCTTTAGATACTTAATCACTCTTTTTGCAGCTTCCATATGAGGCTTCCTTGCTGCATGCATAAAGTGAATCAATGTACTTACTCCGTAGCCAATGTCTACTCTTGTTAGAGTAGCATGATTTAGACTTTCAACAAGTTGTTGATAACATGTTACATCATCAAGTAGTTCTCCTTCATGAGTACTCAATTTATGTTTGAGTTCCATAGGAGTAATTGCAATTTTAGTGTTCTCTATCTTGAACTTTACCAACATGTCATGCATATATATTTTTTTGAGTAATAAATATACCAGAATTTGTGTACACAAGCTCTAAGCTACAAAAGTGGGTTAATAAACCAAGGTCACTAATTTTAAATTCTTCCATTAGTTGAGCCTTAACTGTCTTGATACCATTAGCATCATTCCCTGCAATGATGATGTCATCTATATAAACACATAAGTAGATAACCTCTCATTTATTCTGCTTAACAAATAAAGAAGAAACCACCTTGCTAGCCACAAAGCCTTGGTCCTGAAAACAAGTAAAAAGTCTATGGTTCCAAGCTCTAGGAGCTTGCTTGAGACCATAGAGTGCCTTCCCTATCTTGCATACATAACCTGTTTTATCTTCATCTTCAAAACCTGGTGGTTGTGCCATATACACTTCTTCTGATATCCATCCATTTAAGAATGCATTCTTGACATCTAACTGATAAAGATATCAATTTTTAGAAGCAGCAATACTTACCAAAACCCTAATTGTTGGCATCTTTGCCACAGGTGAGAAGGTTTTTTCATAGTCCACTCCATGAGTTTGGGAAAACCCTTTGCCACTAACCTCTCCTTTTACCTATTTATAGAGCCATCTAAGTTCTTTTTTATTTTTTATATCCACATGGATCCAATTACTTGCATGCCTGGCTTTTTGGGAACTAGATCCCAAGTATGATTTTCCTGAAGTGCTTCTTGTTCTTCTTGCGTGGTTTCTTTCCATTCTTTCTTCTTTCTAGCCTCTTTAAATGAAGAAGGCTCTTCTATCATAGACTCTTTAATGATATACATAGAATGTTTGGGGACTAATGATGTATCATAGCCATACCTTATGGGTCTTTTACTCTCCCTTTGTGATCTTCTAAGTGCTTGATTTGAAGACTCTCGTATGTTTGCTTGAGCTTGATCTTGCCTCTTGAGTTCCAAGCCTTGAAGTCAATCTACTCTTCATCCTCTGAGTTGGTATCATTTGGTAATTCTTGATCTCCTTGTGTGAGGGTTGGAAAATCATTTTCCAAGTCATATGATAACTTCACTTTCCTACAATCATCTTCAAACCATGAATTATTTTCATCAAACACTACATCCCTACTGACTATAAATGCTTTGTTAGTGGGATTTTATAGCCTATAGAGTTTTTGGTTCGGATCATACACAATGAATATACATTTCTTAGCTTTAGGGTCAAGCTTCCCTCTAATTTGTGAAGGAAGGTGTGCATAAGCAATGCACCTAAATATTTTGCAATGGTCCAATGAGGGTCTCCTGCCATTCCATTCTTCATAAGGTATCATATCATCCAAGGATTTGCATGGGAGCCTATTGACCAAGTAGGTGGTTGTGGAAATAGCCTCTCCCCATAGGTAATTTGGTAGCTTCTTCTCATTCAACATAGACCTAGTAGCTTCAACAATTAGCATGTTCCTTCCCTCTACCACTCCATTCAATTCAAGAGTATATCTTGTTGTTACTTCCATCTTTATGCATCTGTCTTGTATAAATGAATCAAATTCATGTGAAAAGTACTCACCACCTCCATCAGATCTGATCCTCTTCAAGCACCTTATTGTTTGGTTTTCAACTAGTGCCAAGTACTTTTTGAAACATGTAAATATCTCATCCTTATGCTTCATGAAATAAAGGATTGTCCATCTATTGTAATCATCAATAAATGAAACATAGTACCTTGAACCTGAGATTGATGGATCTTTGATAGGATCCCACACATCACTGTGTACAAGCTCCAAATAGTCTTGATGAATGTATCCCTTCTTGTTGAATGGTTTCCTGTGAGCTTTGCCAAATTGGCATGCTCCACATTTGTGTATCATATGTTGCTTGGTCACATTGGGAATGCCAAGCACACTTTGGTCCTTGCATATTTGCTTCGTAGTTCTTTCTGCTATGTATCCTAGCCTTTTGTGCCATATTTCTAACACACATGAGGTTTGATCTCTATAATTGAATAGTGCTATGTTCCTTGTGTCTTCAATTTCAAATGTGAATAATCTACCAGACCTTTCACCTTTAGCATTCCTTTCGAAGCCTTGTTGAGGGTCTTCCACATATGCTCTATGCTTAGGAAATCTCACCTGTAAACCTTTCTCAACAATCTTCCCAACAATAATTAGGTTCTTGGTTATAGTTGGCACATATAGAACTTTACTCAAAAGGTTTATGCTACCATTAGATGTTTGAACATTTCCAATTTGCTTGACTAAGTGTTTAGTATCATCACCTTTCTGTACTTCATGCTTCCCTTTGGGTTCTTCAAGGTTAGATAATAAAGCTACATTTCCAGCCACATGATTGGAACAACCTGAATCAATATAGAAAAGATGCTCATCATTTTACCTTGCTTGGATGTCATATTCATAATGCTTTGAGAGTCTTCTTAATCTTCAATATATTTTCTATAGTCTCTTCTTCCTCTGAAACCTCCTTGATAATTGTTGTTGTTGTAGCCTTGATTGTAGTTATGGTTGTAGTTGCCTCCTCCATTGTTGTACCTACCTTTGGATTGTCCATATGGAAGCCTCTTCCCCTTTGATTCCTTGTATTCTTGAAGCATTCTTTTGTGGTGTGGTTGGTAAGACCACAAATGTTGCAAGGTGGATTGTTGTAGGATCTCCCCCCTATTTTGCTATCCTCCTCCACCCCTTCCTCTAGCACCTCTTCCTCTTCCTGCATAGTTAGCTTGAGAGGTACTAGCCTCTTCTTCATTCTTCTTGCTTTTACCTCTATCCTTAGCTTTATTCTTATCTGTGTAAAGGGCAGACGATTGATTACCTCTAGAGTTATCACCATTCTTGTTGAGCTTTATCTCACGGGTGTAGAGTTGCCCCATCAAGGTGTTGACGTCAGGTATTTGCACATCCATGTAGAGATCCATTGTTGTGGTGAATGAATCCCATTTGTCATAAGCTTTGATGCCATTAATGATTTGCCTTACTATGTGTTCTTCTTCTATCTCCTCTCCAATGCTTGCAAGCTAGTCAACCACATCTTTCATCTTGGGTACATAATTAGCCACTCCTTGCTTTGGTTTTTTCTTTAGAGTTGTAAACTCCATCCATAACTGATTCTTCCTAGCTCTTGTATTTGAAGAGAAATATGATGAAAGCATTTCCCAAGTCTCTTGGGAGGTCTTACAATTCCTAATATGTTGTAACAAGAAATCAGAGATTGAGTTTAGTAGATAAGACCTGGCAAGAGTATCCTTTGCACACCATGTCATCAACCTTTCTTGGTCTTCCCTTGTAGGTTGATGCTTGCTTCTGAAGATTTGCATTTCTCCATCTCCTGAGATGTGTCCATATGATGTCTCTCTTAAAGGTAGGCTTGCATCCTAAGTGACCATGTTGAATAGTTGTTTATGTCCAATTTATCAATGAAGGATGGAAATCCGTCTCCCATCTTTATTGTTGTTGCTCTGATACCACTCTTGGAGGAGATGCTGGATAGTCATAAGAGATGAAGTGGTGTTGTTAGATCGTGCTTGACACCTGCTTAGAATGATTGCTAAAGCGTATAATGAGCCTCTCTAGCTAGCTAATAATCACAAATAATCATATATGTTGCTTGGAACAAGATTGTTGGAAGCAGCCAGAGGCACAGACGACGCGGAAGCATGTAACCATGGAGCAGGGAGCCAGTCGGATCATTTTTTCAAACACCCAACAGTGATTTTCATCACTCTTGTAACATATGTAATATAGACAAAATCCCATTTTCTAATTCATAGCTCCATTTTGTGCAAGCCGAGGAGTCCTCGAGCTTGAGGAGCTTAGGTAGATTGCTCGTACCAATTTTCGTTATTTTTAGACATCGTTTACCCTTCCAAAGAGCCTCTAGGACCTATTTTTTAACTAGGCCGGTCACTAGATGTGAAATCGGTCAAAACTAGTCTAGAAACTATAAAAAGAGCTAGAGAGCTCATTTTTGAGGTTGGTTCATGTTGGCTAGTGTGAGTTTAGAGCTAGTTTGAGCTTGTAATAGTGTTCTTGAGTAATAGAGTTGATTTCTCACCTTCCATTGTGTCTTGCTTGTCTCTTCATTGTGTGTGTGTATGTGTGTGTGCATCTTTGTGCTTCTCACCTTCACTCTCACTTCATCTCACATTCACGATCTTCATATCACTCCTATCTCTTCCGCGGATTGACATTAAGGAGGTGGAGCTTCTTAACGTGGTTCTCACCATTGTGCTAGAGCAACACCAAATTTGGCGCCGTTGCCGGGGATCGAGTCTAGGACGAATGTGTGATGGTAAGAGTATAGCAAGAAGTGGCGTTGGAAGGTAAAAATTTCAGTTTTTGTTGTTGTTTTTACTTAGTTTTTAGTGTTTTTCACTTCCCCACACTCCATCTTCATCATCGCATCATCATCTTCATCTCCAAAAAAATCAGAAAATTTACCATATCCACCCATTCACCTCATTTCCCCTCATTTGTGCATGCGAGAGAGCAAGAGAGAGTTTTTGTGCTTGTGTGTACCTCTGTTTTCTTGAGTTTTCTTGCAGGTAGAGTGATCCAGAGCATCAGGAAAGCTTGGAAAAGGTCTAGCAAAGGCAATCAAAGGCAAGCAAGCAAGGCAGTGAAGACATCAGAGCTTGGGAAGCGCAGCTTCTTGGGCAACAGGGCATCAGAGCAACAGAAAAGCCGACTCGAGGTTGGAAGATTACTCAACCCCCTCAGTCAATTCTTAGCTTAGGCTAAACGTTAGTATTGTGGATTTAATACGACAGGAACGCCTCAAGTTCAAGATACTTAATTCTTTCAAGTCCAAGACTAAAGTAAAGGTGTGACGCGAAAACCTAAAGGAAAGAACCTAAGTCTGACGGAACGAGAACTCAAAATTATAACGGAAAGTCGAATTCTTGACGCATACATTAAGACAAGAACTTAAAGACCTTTAAAAAGAAACAAAAAGTAATAACAAAGAATCAGTGACGATCTAAGTGTGTACTTGAGTGAGCAAGGGAGAAAATTAATGAACCTTAGATCGGGCAAACATATAGGTAAGTCAGACCGACGAAGCCTTAGATCATCAGAGGCGAGTGTAAGAACTACTGCTCGATCGTGGGCTCAGCAATTGAATAGTAATTACCCCTACGAGAGCTCAGACACCAGCGGATCAGAAATGGCATTTAGCACACATAGACCAGAAGAAGGGTCAAATGTGGCATATTTAGAAAAACCAGAGGGACCCTATAGGACTCAACTAGAGTTTCTCCGAACCAACCGATTAGGTGCTCGCATCTATGAGGATGGTTTGCAGAGGCAAGTGGTGCAAATGCACAACCCCGATCAACCCATTGGATTGGAACGTCCAGTGGTGAAATTTGAGAGAGACGCGTACATAGACAAGGAAGGAACGATGTACATCTTAAGTACGCAGCCAAACAATACGAACGAGTTTGGCGTAATTCAGTTAGAGACGGAAACTAAGTCTCAAGGAAAAGAACCATTAGAAGAGCCTAGAACACCTAGAGGGAAATCTGTACTGACACGAGTACTAATCCCGGAATGGATCCCTCAGGACAACAGAAACATAGAGTTGTTTGTAAATAGAGCAACTAATGAAGCCTTTTGGAGATACAAGACAGAGCTACTTAGTGAGGTAGGAATCATCACAATCTACGAGTTCAAGGACCCGGATACACCTGGAAAGGTCGTATACCTGGATGAGACTTCAGAAAGAGTCTTTGTGGTGCCCGACCACGCTAGAAACACATATACATGGAGAGGTGAATTGGTATTCCCTCCATCTAGAATGAACATGAATACAAGTCAACAAGGGGCTGGAACATCATCAGCCTTTGGAAATCAAAGAGAAAAGAATAAAGAAAGACCCGAAGTAAGCTTCACTCATCCCGTAGGAAGAGATAGAACAACCACGGATAGACAAAGAGATCATGGAATACCAGGTGGTAGAGATGATTTTCCTCTACCTAGACCACGTGAACACACAAGAATGTTGAGACCCACACAGTTAGTGAAATCCATGAAAAATTATTTTGATGGGACAGGAGATCCCTATGATCATGTCGCAGAATTCAAGCAAGTACTAAGAGCAGAACAAGTCGAAGACATGTTTACGCAATACAACGCATTTGGACTAACGTTAAAGAATACCGCTTTAACTTGGTTCCAACCTTTGCAACAAAGGCAATTTAGAGATATCCATCACCTTTTAGAGTCATTCATCACTGAATTCTCTAAAAGTGGGATTAGACATGACACGTCTTCGTTGATTCATAGCTTTAAACAGACCCCTCAGGAAACAGTTAGACTCGCAGGACGTAGGTTTAGACAGTATGTTGAACGATGTCCAATGCAAGAGCTACCCTCACAAGCCAAGCAAGTGTCATTGTTCCTAGATGGCTTGTTGAGCTCTAAACTACGCTCCTATGTGTACTTGAAAGAACCCAGAACGCTAGAGCAATGTGTAAGAATTTGCATAGACATTGAGGACAACTTAGGAGACGAGTTGGAACTTTCAAAGGTCTATAAGGACTCAGACTGTTCATCTCTAGCATCCACGAAATTGTCTAGCTCGATAGAGGACCTAGCAGAGAAAGTGGCCCAGAAACTAGGAGTTTCTAGTAAACCTAGGGGGCTTCCAAACAAGCGTTGTTACACCTGTGGCGGTGATCATATGGCAAATGTGTGTCCCAATGCACCACAACCTCAAGCCAATCCTAGTGGAAAATACTGTACAATTGAAAGAAGATACACGAATCATACGGCTCAAGACTGCCCATACAACAAACAGACTGTGAGACAGAACTACCCGCAAGCATACCAGCAGCCAGGTAGGTATCAAGGCCATTACAATGCTCAGACTTATTACTATAGGCCTCCTCAGAACTACCCATACCAGGCTCAACAGAGACCTCAACCTGTCTTAGCTCAACAGCCACCACCACCAGCGAATGTTATCTCAGTCAAATATGCTACTGCAGAAGAAAACCTAAGTAGGGCCTTAGTGCCTTCTTCACCTTTGATCACAGAGAGTGACCCGAACTCAAACAGTTTTGACTCTACGAATGTAGATAGTCCACCCGCATATTACACCGAGTCACCAGAACACGGGGAGACATATCATTATGATAGTCCACCAGTGGAACCTAGTTGGGAGCCCGACTATGCTCATTTGATGTACACAAACCCAAACCCACGGCCCCAATTGAGACAACAGAGACCACAGGGCCCTAGAGGACCATGCTTTAGGTGCCAAGGAGATCATTTTATAAAGGATTGTCCACATCCTCCCATAGCAGGGCAATCACAGTACTATAACATCCAAGGCTTTTGTGCCGATTGTGGCAAAGAGCATATAATCAAAGATTGTCCTAAGAACCCAGTTAATGCTTCGAATGTGACACCGATCAATGTGATAGGTATTGTGAATAACGCTGATGGATCCAACCTTACATACGTGCCTATCCAAGCTATCACCAGAGCCCAGGCGCTCTTACAAAACCAACAGCTTAATCAAGAGAAAGTAGCCGGAACCAGTGAAGTTGCAGAATCTAGCAGTAAAAAGACAAAATCTTGGAAAGATTCTAGAGAAAGAATTAAGAGAAAATGGAGTAAAAAGATAACTGAGTTGGAAGGAAGTTTAAAGGAATCTAGAGCAAAAATCCAGGAATTAACTTCGCAGGAATTGAATCAAGAGAATCCAGCTCAAACATCAGGATCAGTGTTAGCGGAACCCATACCAGAGAATCTAGACATGATGTTTCGTGCATATCAGGCTAGATTAAAAGAGGGACCTCAAGTAGCTGAAATGAGTAAGAACTACCCTCGAGCTGATCTAGAAATTGAGAGAACTAAACTTTGCATGAAGATGGTAGAACTAGCACAAGCTTTGTTCGAAGCCTCTAGATATCTTAATTGGAATAACATGGCAAAACCGGAGTTACACTTCCAAGGACTAATGGAGAGGCTAGAATACTTGATAGAGAGCAAAGAGAAAAAAGATCAGCATAGAAACCCTATTGTCCCAGAGACACAGGAAAGGAATGCACCATCCTTGTCTCAAGTACCCAATACAGAAATTCAAGACAATGTGTCTTCTATACATAGGTACTCACATGAATTTTTGAGAGAGATCCAAGAAGAGAAATGGAGAAAAGAACAAGGAACTCATCCTCCTATTCAAGAAATAGATGATTTGCAGGAGCAATTCCCCCAAGACATTCCCTCTATATATGATGATGTAGAGGAAGAACAACTGAGTGAACACAAAGGCTTTGAATCTAATTCTTTACAAGAATTACCTCAGTTCACCGGACCTTGGGAAGCAAAGTCTATTAATATGAGAGCACCCACGATAATAGTGAGGAATGAAGAATCAGTAATCCCTAGAAACACAGAAGTGATCAAGAACACTAAGGTACAGTGTAACCTCACTCTAGAGGAGTTGTTAAAGGTAAAACCAGAATTGTGGAAGCATGTAGCAAATCAATTCCCCGAGCTCGCTACTACTCCCTCACAAATAGGATCACATAATAAGGTATCAGAGATACCAGTGGAAAAGATCGGAGATGTAAGCGAAGGAGAGGAAGGTAACACTTATCTTCCGATAACCCATCAGGGCTACACCACGAAAGCCATCTTAGATTCAGGAGCCGGAGTAGCCATTGCTACCACCGCTTTATGGAAACGTTGGGGTAAGCCAGCACTCAAACCTACCAGGATGAAGCTACAAATGGCTGACGGACACATAGAAAAACCATTAGGCTTACTAGAAGGAATATCTCTCACCACTTGTGGTGTAGAATTTGAGCATACCTTTGCCATTTGTGATTTTAGTAAAAATCATGCTTATGAGATGATATTGGGACGACCATTCATGCGTCAGTTGCAAATTGTGCAAGATTGGGGAACTAATTCATTGTACTTGCAACATTTAGGAGTGACCACCAAAGTCAATCTTAAAGACTATTCACACAGAGACGTACCCCCAATACAATGGAATACCATCCATAAGACACAAGTAGAGACGGAGTCCGTGCACTCATTAGAATCAGATCCTTCTTGGTTGCACGAGGATACTCATTTATGGATGTGTAAAGTTGCAAAACAAGAGGAAGAAAGGTTAGAAGCAAGGACCTTAGGTGCAGAACAAAATCCACGAACCCTTCAAGATCCAGCTTACGCACCTGTAGTATTCCCTGACGAAGAGTTTGAACCCCATGGTTGGGCAGAAATCCTAGCAACCATGGATGTAGCCATCAATGAAGAACAATGGACACCCCACTGTGATGAGGATGGCTATGACATTTCAGTTTTCACGATAGAGCCAATCATGGGTGATGCAATTTTAGAAGAGTGTGAACCTAACACTGATGCATTTGAGGATGCCAGCGATTTCGATTTAGAATCAATTATCATGGACCCACCCTTTGCATCAGAGGAAGAATATTTCTACGAAGTAGAGACTCACCCTCAAAGACACGAGGAAACTACGAATGAGGTAAGGTTGGCCACTCAAGTGACAACTAAGAATGAAGGCAAGAAAAGAAAGAAGAAAGGAACCATGATAGAAAAAGAAGAATCTTTATTTGAAGTACCCGAGAATTTCAAGAAATATGAAATCGAAGATAGAAGAATCATGGTACGAATGCCCAATAGAAAGGCGAAGGACGGACAAGTATATGATAACCGAGAGAAAACCAAAAAAATAATAGTAGCCATAGAAGGAGAAGAAGAAAAATGTACATACATAGGGCATGATTTGACGACTGAAGAAGAAGATGAGTTAGTTGCCCTATTGCGTGAATATAGAGATGTGTTCGCTTGGAGTTACAAAGATCTGAAAGGAGTAGATCCAGATATATGCTCTCATAGAATCCCTATGACTCCAGAGGCAAAACCTACGAAACAGAAACCTTACACGTACAATGATAACTACGCTGCGAAGATTAAAGAAGAGATAGATCGCTTGATAGAAGCAGGATTCATTTACGAAATTGAGCATACCGAATGGGTATCACCCATTGTGGTAGTGCCCAAGAAGAATGGAAAATTGCGTGTGTGTATTAATCTTAAAAAAGTTAATGCCGCCACGATTAGAGACAGTTATCCTCTTCCTATCATAGAACATCTATTGGAAAGAGTTGCGGGCAAGGAAGTCTACAGCTTTCTTGATGGATTTTCAGGCTATAATCAAGTAGCCATTGCTCCAGAAGATCAACACAAGACGGCTTTTGCCACTGAATGGGGTATATTTGCATTTCGTGTAATGCCATTTGGCTTAACAAATGCACCCGCAACTTTCCAGCGACTAATGTGTCATGTTTTTAGGGAATTCTTACGCAAGAGTTTGGAAGTTTATGTCGATGACATATGTGCTCATTCTAATGTAAGACAGACACATATCCCAGAGTTAAGGCAAATATTTGACAAATGTCGAGAATATCAGGTTTGCTTGAACCTAGAAAAATGCGTTTTCATGGTCAGGCAAGGCAAAATTCTAGGACACATTGTGTCAAAAAATGGAATCTCTACGGAGGAAGAAAAGGTGAAGGTAATTGCAGAATTACCTAGACCAACTAATGTGAAAGAGGTACAGGCATTTATGGGCCATTGCGGATATTATAGGAGATTCATATACATGTATGCAATCATAGCCAAGCCATTGTACTCTCTTTTAACTAATTTCGAATGGACAGAAGAATGTGAGAATTCATTCAATGAACTTAAACGACGTTTGTGCTCAGCACCTATATTGACAACCCCAGATTGGAATAAGCCATTCCATGTACATGTGGATGCATCCAATTACGCCATAGGATGTGTGTTAGCACAACCCACGAGTGAAGGTAACATCGATCTCCCCATAGCTTACGCGAGCAGACAATTAAACGCAGCAGAAAGAAATTACACCACGACGGAACGAGAAGGATTAGGGATGATCTACGCAGTAAAGAAGTTCAGGCACTACTTGCTGGCCAACAAATTCAAGTTCTTTACAGATCATCAAGCCCTATTGTACCTAGTCAACAAACCATGTAACACGGGACGACTAAT
Source organism: Ceratopteris richardii (assembly GCA_020310875.1). Classification (NCBI taxonomy): domain Eukaryota; kingdom Viridiplantae; phylum Streptophyta; class Polypodiopsida; order Polypodiales; family Pteridaceae; genus Ceratopteris; species Ceratopteris richardii. The sequence continues at coordinate 111,487,667 of CM035415.1, forward strand.
ACGTTGGTTCCTATTACTCATGGAGTATGATTTTGAAGTGGTAGTGAGGAAAGGAAAGACACATCTTAGAGCTGACCACCTTTCAAGATTAACATCAGGAGAAGCTCCTCAAGGAGTAATGGATGATCTACCAGATGCATATTTGTTTAATCTTGAGATAGCACCAGAATGGGCTAAGCCTATAGTCCCTATTCTCACTTATGGACCCAAGAATCCTAGGTTAAAGATCAAAGAAGGAGAGATCACCAAATCTCAGAGATACCAAATCTTAGCAGGAAGCATATATAAACAGGATAATCAAAAGATTCTTGCTTGTTGTGTAGATGAATCAGAACATGCGAATTGGTTGCAATTAGCACACATAGGTGCATTAAAGCAACATCATTCAAAACATCGAACATTACAGACTCTGCATAGACTAGGAGTATATTGGCCTTCAATGGAAGCAGATGTCTACAAGTTGTGTAAAGAGTGCTATGTTTGTTGTGGAAGACCACCAGTAGAGCATGCGACATTATATCACGTGTCTCTCACACCAGACTGGAGTGAACCTTTAGTGACATACTTGAGGACGAACACCTTCCCTCAAGGCATGACCTTAGCTCGACAACGCAGTCTAGAGCAGGAAGCTCAAGATTATTCACTTATTGGCGATAATCTATACAAAAGAGGACGAGATGGATATCTAAGACAATGTGTTCATGAAAGCGATTATCTGAGCATACTAGAGACTGCACACCAAGGTGTTGCAGGAGGTCATTTTGGACCCGATAGGATAATCAAAGCCATCCTCTTTGCAGGATTATGGTGGCCCACTCTTCACATGGATGCTCATACCTATGTAAAGAGATGTGATGTGTGCCAAAGAACTCAGTTTCCTACTCGCAGAGATGAAATGCCATTGAAACCCATGATGGGCGGACGTGCATTTTCTAAGTGGGGTATAGACTTTGTAGGACCCATTAACCCCCCTGCAAAAGGTACACATGCGGAATACATTATTGTTGCCACAGATTATCTTACGAAATGGGTAGAGGCAAAAGCCACGAAAAAGAATGACGCACACACAACTGCAAAATTCTTATTTGAAAATGTCTTTACAAGATATGGATTGCCTATAGAGTTAGTGAGCGATCGAGGCACTCACTTTCTAAACCAAGTCATTGAATACTTGTTACAGGATTTTATGGTGATCCACAAGAAATCTGCACCATATCATCCTCAGGCCAATGGTCAGGCTGAAAGCACTAATAAGATCCTTTGTAATGTACTGACGAAACTCGTGAACAACAAACGTTCAGATTGGGACAAACAGTTACACCACGCTGTTTGGGCATATCGAGTGGCCTACAAGACCGTACTCAATGCAACTCCCTTTCAGATGGTTTTTGGTCAGAATGCTGTGCTTCCTTTGGACTTCTTGATACCGACCCTTAAGGTTGCACAAGAACATCAGTGGACCGGCCATGAATTATCAACAAGAATAATGGACTTGGAACGATTAGGAGAAACCAGGCTAAAGGCAGCAGCAGGAATATATGCAGCGAAGAAGCGACAGAAAGCATATTTTGATGCACATGTGAAAGATAAAGGCCTAAAAGAAGGAGATTTAGTTCTAGTATATACGCTGAAACAACACGCACGGAAGTTAGAAAAGCGAGGTTATGGACCTATGATCATTAACAGACTCTCGACAAGTGGAGCAGTACAGTTAGCCACCTTAGAAGGAAACATAATGCCTAATTATATTAGTGGCTGTAGAGTCAGGTTATATCAGGAACCTCTTACGGAGGATATGCTTAGACGACTCACGTTGGCAAAGAAGCGTAAGGAGGAAGAAAATAGAATACGAGCGGAAGCTCAGGCTGAAGCAATAGAACGCATTAAGCGCATGAAGTTAAGAAGACAAGGACTAGGGAGAGAACATTATAACTATCTGGAAACAACACCCAGATATCCCATGGCTATGTGTGAGGTAAAGTCACAAACTCATCCTAGTATAGTGGACAGGAGACCATTCATTACAGTTAGGCTAGAGCACGGTAATCCTTGCCAAGAGCTCAGGGCTTTAATTGACTCAGGTGCTGCGACTAGTGCGATTAGGTGGTCCCACTATAAGGATTCAGGAATAGAAATGCGGCCAATTGAGGCATACCTCATAGGGCTAGGAGGCATGGAAACCCCTTGCATGGGTGAAGTGGACCTTCCTATCCTCATTAAGGATGTGACCATGACAGCAAAGCTACTAGTGTGCCATGATGACGACCTGATAGAACCCCTAATCCTTGGCCAAGATTGGCTATACGATCACTCAGTGGACCTAAATCTTAGACAAGGCTCCTTACAAATTGGAACCTTAGAACAGAAGCGAGTGATACCGCTTGACTTCCCTAATGGCATTCCAACTGACGGTTGTGACCCTAGACCCTATGAAACACATGCGACGGAAGACCAAAAGATCTTTAATCAGCTCAGTCAAGTTACGTCTACACCAACCCACTCGGGATTGGCCATGGACAGTTGTCTATCAGAAGGACGACAGGAGATCTTCCCTGGGACTTCCTGCAAACTAGAAGCGGCAGCTACCCAACCGCTAGGGCAGATGGACACAATCAGTGGTCAGGTGGGTTGCATCAGCGGCCAAATGAGCACGACACCCTGCGGTGCTCATCCTTCCAAACTTGTTGCGGACTGGCCTAGATTAAAGTTGCAGAACGAATCACTTCCTAATGGGCAGGTCACGCAAGTGTTGGATCTCCCTTCTTTTCCAAAGCAGAGTGTCCAAAGGACCTCTCAAACTCAACCACGAAGGAGTCGACCACAACAGAGGAACCAAGATCGACGACACCACCAGATAAGGCAAAGACGGCAGCAGTATCAACATCATAGAACAAGCGGCACGAGACAAATATGGGTGCCAAAAGGACAGCAACCACAGCCTATCAGCAACACTGCAGAAGAGAGCAGGACAAAGTTTCAACAAAAGCAGAATCAGCAGACAAAGTCCTCTCGATCTTCTTCTACAAGCATCAATACTCGACAAATTTGGATCGCCAAGAAATATCTTACCCATAGACCCACACCCACGCAGATTTGGGTACCCAAACAATGTATTATATCTCAACCCTCAAGCCATGTATTATATACCCCTCAGAAACCTTTTCACCCTTCAAAACCACCAAACCCGATACCGCTTTTTGTTCCTCAGCAGAAACCCACCACCCACTCAAAGCCTCTTTGGAAATGGATACCGAAGCCTGTCCAACCGTCTTCCCCTAACCCATTGTCTAACTACCCCCCGACTAACATACAACCTTGTGATAAATCACTAACCTTCAAACCTTGTATAAATTCACCCACCATCATCACACGTCACTCATAATCTAATCTCATCCAGGAATGTATGCATAATCTGAAACGTGTAGGTGTCTAGAGACCTGCACTAGTGCTGCAAGAAGCATTACATCCATCACATCACAGCACTTGGCTACACGGGTTACGCATCAGTTATGGAAAGGGATTGCGGTCTCACTTTAATGGGATCATAATTAATTTCCATGCTAATGTGTTAATCTTTTGTAGCAGATCTTTCTCATAGCGCACCAGTCATTATGCAAACCGACGAAGGACCATCAGGAGCAGGCCCCAGCGTAGCTGCAGTGCCCCTCAACGTGTTACGAGCAGAATCCCACCCTACTGCTCCACCGCCAGAATTCCAAGGATTTCCAGGGCCCATGCCGATCGACAACCCACCTATGGGCTACACAGAAAAGATACACCGTAACTCTCACTGGTTTCAAGGACTTGCAGGACCCTTGGCAGACGCAGATTTTATATTTGAATCCAATTTGACGTTTGATGACCGCACTTGGGGAAAATACCAATTCTTCTCCAGAGAGTTCGAAGCCCTACAGAACACCCAGGACTTAACTCATGTCTGGGCCAGAGCCGGCTTCACGGAGTATTTCAGTGATCCTCTGCCCAAACCCGACTTTTATAGGTGTTATTATTTAATCACTACGTTGCGGGCCTCAGAGAATAAGGATATCCCAGGAACTTTTATTTTGCCCTCTTTAGTGGATGATCCACCTTACAAAAGGTTTTACCTCTCAAAGGATTTAATCAGAGCTGCCATCAAGATTCATGGCACCCACACGCCCACAGATCGAGAAAGATTAATTCCGGACCCTATGAAACGTGGGGATGTCACTAAGTGGGAGGAGATCTCAGCAATTACACCTGAGCTGTCAAAGCCGCTACAGATATGCATGCAACATTTTGCATTCCCCGCTCAGGACAGATTTACCATGCCACATAAGAGAATATGGTTTGGTTTGTACTTGGCATGTACGGGACCTCAAACGGTTGATCTGGCGAGCTGGATCATTGATCAAATGTATTTGGCACAACAAAGATGGGAACGCAAGAAAGTGCTTAATGGATGTTGTGCGCTGACAAGAATTGTTTATATGTGCTTGGCTTATGACTTGCCAATTGAACGTGCATTAACAGGAGAAGAGTTGAAGGCATTCAAAGGAACGACGAAGAAAGCCAGGAAGCCCAGCCGAGCACGGGCAGGTAAGCGCATGAGAGGCACCATTCCTTGCCTCCAAGTGCCAGAGTCACCATCACCACAACCCTCCCCAGCACAATCACCGACAGAAGCCGCTCCCACAGTGCAACCTATTCGCATAAGGTTGTCTAGACCAGTGGTCACGGAGGGCACTACTAGTACCGTTGCACCTCAGGCAGCTGCAACCACAGAACCCACCACCACGACAGCAGAAGCTCCCACCACTATTGGTGCGGAAGCCTTTTCTTTCCCATTACCACACATGGAGGCAGAACCAATAAACACAACATTCGATTTTGAGATGCCGGATGCATTCTCAAATGAGTTCCAGTTTTCAGAAGGACAGTTCTTTTCTCAAGAATATGAAAGACCTAGCTACCCTGCCACACCTAGGGATCAGCCACAAGGACAGGTCGTATCCAGCTCTGATGATGAAAGAACAGCCACAGATGACGATGAAGGTGATGACGAAGCCAGCCAAGGCACTCACGATTCCCAAGAGCATGAGCAGACAGATGGCCAAGGCCAACAAACCGATGCACATGGTGACACCAGTACGCATGAAGAGGAGACTTTCGAAGCAGCAGCTTACACGCTGGCAATCAAGAAATTATATCGCACAATGGAGAAAGTCTGGGCACGAAAGAAATTGACTGACGAAGAGAGCCAAAACATAATCGAACAGGAACTCATCTCCGGAGGGTTTGAAGAAGTGTACATCAGAGGGTTCAGAGAACTGGTCCAATCCATTGGCCCGGTTGAAGCACTGAGATATTTACAAAGGAAGCCACTACCCCAATATGACCCTCGCAGAGTTCGCCTGTTATCGAAGCCCGGTGAATATATTCGAGTTCCGGTAGGTCCTCAATCATTCCACCAAGCGCAAGATGCACGCCTACGTCAGGAAAGATCCATCACCGAAGAAGCTACCCTAGTCGACTCCCCACCACATACTACCGTTGTACATACTACCACTATCCTTGAAATAACATCCGCACCATCTACTCCTCTCTCACCTCATGTTTCACCAACCCATCCTGTATCCCCCGCACACCCACCTGCTCCTCCCACATCCACACCAGTCCACGGCAACATAGACACAGCCTTTACCCTGCCCATTCATGCCACCATGACCGCACCCACCCCACCTCACCTCCGTGTTAACCCCTTCATCCCTTCATCCTTCTCATCTTTTCCCCCACCTTTAGGATACCCTTTCACCTATCTAACCCCACTAACATTCTCACCAGTTTCACCTCCCCAACCCACTATAACCCCTATTTCCCCCTTTCACCAAGCTGCTCCAGCCAGCCCCCCTGTAAATTATCCCTCAACCTTTGTAAATCCCGTATTTACACCAGCACCAGCACCCAGTGTAACACCCATATTCACAGTCACCACACTTGACACGTCCAGTGACATGGACATCTCACCACCCACCGCACCAGCACCCACTCCACTCGCAGCACCATCATATTTAGGTACATCACAATTTTCCACAATCACCACTGCATCCACCTTCCCAACCCCATTCCCCATTCCCGCTGCATCTACTTCCACTGCATCCTCACTTAGCACTCCATTACTATTATCACCAACCATAGACACTGCACTTCAACAAATGTTCACATGCATGACACAAGTACGAGATGAGTTTGCATCTCTTGGCAACAATTATCAACAGCTGCAGAGGACGACAAATGAATTACAGTCGCAGCTTAATTCATTATCAATCGAGAATGCCTCTTTAAATACCCGCTACCAGGAATTACGCGAGGCATATCACAAATTGGAGCTAGAAAGAGAAGAAAAGACCAAGGAAGCCACTACTGACTTGGATAATTTATTAAGAGCCCAGACAGTCCGCAATGCAACACTAACACGAAATATGGGCTTACTAAGAAGACACCTAGCCGCAGCAAAAGAGGAGAACCAAAGACTCCAAGAACAGAATAGAGAAAATTTAGAAGCGGCATTGGACCATCCAGAACAACCATTAAGTCCTAGCAGATTCAAGGCAATCCCATCCGAATCGATGCGGATGTTGCTAGATGACCATGTTCGACTGCTAGAGGACTATGATCGAATGAACGAAGAGCATCAGAAACTAAAAGAAGATCACAAGTTACTACAGCTTAGAGAACTGGCACCACAACAACTACCAGTGGCAGCAGAAGTACCAGAACCTGTGGACCCCTCTCCTGAACTCATAGAGGAACTCAACGCACTACGGGCCCAGGTAACCACCCTCCAATCACGCATAGATGTATACGAAGCACCACCACGGCCTGATTCCCCACCGGAGATCCCAGCTGACGACGAGAACATAACCATTCCGGTGGAGGAAACGTTTGAAGAAGCATACGAGCCCATTCCCATCCCAGGCGGACAAGTCACGGCCGAAGGCCAGATGACCTATGAACTTCCTACCCCCGCGTGGATGAAAACGATCGAAGAACTTGGAACGACACATTCAGCAAGAGTAGAGGCCCAGCTACATGCAATGGCCATGATCGAAGAAAGAATTTTGCAATCTCCCTACTTTGCTCAATTGGCCCCACGCAGGTACATATCTGGGCATGAACTTCAATACAAACCATACTTCATGCTAATGGCCGAATACCAGCTGGCCATAGAGAAGCAAACTGGCAAGAAGCCCTCACATGCAACTCAATTTGAGCCTGAAGACTTGCCACTGGATGCGCAACAAGGCACTATTTATCAACCAGATTGGCGTACACGTCTTTTACAAGAGTACCCTGAAATGATGAGCACATGGGTTAAGGCACCTTTACATTTAAAGTACAATCCGTGTTGGGGACCAGTGCCACGACGCCGCTCCTGGACTGCCTTCGCTATCAAAGTACAAAACAATAAGCAGTGCCAAGACTGGCTGAATTACCCCTATTTTAAGCCACCCATCGAGTTACCAACTATTGGCTATATGATGGCTACTATCCGTCACTGGCTCCCTCGCTTGAGATATATGGATGATATAGCAGCGCATATGACTGTCAAGATATTTGACATGATGCAAATGATATTTAAAGTCTTCCGGCGAGTCAAAGCACCACATGTTAATACCCCGGGCTTTGAGCATGGCAACTTGGATCTCACATATGACATGAGTACGACGCCATCGCTCCGGGTATGTTATGCCTGGCATTGCAGAGTCAAGTACTTACCGGCGTGCTACAAGCAGACATTCGAAGAAATGTTCACAACCGGCTTTTGGGAATACCACTCTGAAGTGTTCATCAGCAGGCCGACTCACTTATTGCAATTATTTGCCTGCGAACAGTTGGTGTATTCCACGCATTACAGACTCCCACCATCCGACGAACCGCAACCAATAGACTGGGAGAAACTCGAGGCTGATCTGGCCCGAGGCATTCGAGTATCTGAGCACACCCTCGCTCACGACCTCCTACAAAACTACATCCGGCAGACCGCACAACAAGGTTCTGTCAGGGACGACAGAAGCGAGAGGGAGGGGGGTGTTGGAAGCAGCCAGAGGCACAGACGACGCGGAAGCATGTAACCATGGAGCAGGGAGCCAGTCGGATCATTTTTTCAAACACCCAACAGTGATTTTCATCACTCTTGTAACATATGTAATATAGACAAAATCCCATTTTCTAATTCATAGCTCCATTTTGTGCAAGCCGAGGAGTCCTCGAGCTTGAGGAGCTTAGGTAGATTGCTCGTACCAATTTTCGTTATTTTTAGACATCGTTTACCCTTCCAAAGAGCCTCTAGGACCTATTTTTTAACTAGGCCGGTCACTAGATGTGAAATCGGTCAAAACTAGTCTAGAAACTATAAAAAGAGCTAGAGAGCTCATTTTTGAGGTTGGTTCATGTTGGCTAGTGTGAGTTTAGAGCTAGTTTGAGCTTGTAATAGTGTTCTTGAGTAATAGAGTTGATTTCTCACCTTCCATTGTGTCTTGCTTGTCTCTTCATTGTGTGTGTGTATGTGTGTGTGCATCTTTGTGCTTCTCACCTTCACTCTCACTTCATCTCACATTCACGATCTTCATATCACTCCTATCTCTTCCGCGGATTGACATTAAGGAGGTGGAGCTTCTTAACGTGGTTCTCACCATTGTGCTAGAGCAACAAAGATCCACTAATCAATGGATCAAAATAGATAGGTTGGAGTTGATCCAAGAACAAAAAACTTGCTATTTTTGTTCCTACATCTATTCAATGTTTTGAATAGTTCTCTCAGCATAGCAGCAAATAGCTTAATTCCTTTTGGGAAACTTTTATTAACTTAGTATTATATCAATCATGAGTGATTTTATAAAAAATAGACTACAGACAAAGAAAGATGTTTAGCAAATCAGAACACCATCCCGACATTTACAGGGTGCAATAGTCAACAGACCAGTGAGCAAATAAGTGTTAATATCTCCGGATCCCCAGAAGCTATGATAGCGAAATTTTGTAGGCATGTAATAGAAAAGATTTTAAATCCACCACGCTTTTAATCATGACAAATGATCAACTATGCCCTGAGAACAAGCTCTGCAAAAATCACTATTCTAATGGAGTTATAACACAGAAGTAAAATGAGAATGTAATGATCATGTATGCATTAACTCATATACAAATACAATGTCATTGGAAATTATACATTGCTCACTGTGTGAGAGGTGAATGAGCTCTCACTTCACCATGAATCTCTTCTAAGCTCGAGATTGCATGCGGGCATTTTTTATCCTCTTCTTATAGTTGTGCTTGGAGCCAAAGTTTGAATTCAAATTCAAACATCTACCTAAAAGGTGAATCCTAAAGTATAGCATAGATTCTCTCATCTCTCAACAACTAAATGAGTCGTGATTTTAGAGCTTCCTAAGTCCACGTGGATGTGAATCACTTTTACAAAGGTAAATGTGAAGAACTTTTTACAAGAGGTTGATCATATGAAGCCTTGCATAATAGATCATGTATGACATACTTAACCAAGTATGAGGGCTTGGTTTTAATTGCACCACCAAATCCTTGTTAGAGATTACCTATGACATGTAGAAGATAGCTCTCCTAGTCCTTTCCTCCCAATCCTTCAACATCTTCAATTCTTGATTGGTGACCTTTGGGATCCACATCAGGCTTATCTTCATCTCCTGACAAAATAGACCATAAAGGTTTTCTCATGAGGTAGCTCATGACTTTGAACCTGCATGGATAATAGTTGTCTTTGTCAAGCAATTCTATTTTTTGACACTAAGATGTACCTCCTAGCCTTGATGTCCAAGTGTTTGTGTCCTTATCCTACAGAGTTTAAAGGATGTCTCCTACTCTCAGTGCAACTAATGGAATTTAATCCCTCATATTTGCACACTAGAAGTGAAATGAAACCAATACCTAGGTCCCTTCATACACCTTTTAGTGCTACCTTGCAAAGAAAATCAGATTTCTCTGCCTTACATTCATCCAAATCATCTATGATTTTAGATAAACATATTATAATTTATAAGCTTTCCAATGAACTATAGAACACCTCAAATGGATCTATTTAGGTGAGTCAACAACTCTGTTTAAAAATGACTTTATAGAGATGTAGGATATGCAAAGATTAGGGTTATAGAGATACACCAATTTATTTTCACATAAAAATGATTTCAAGAATCCCTCTTATGAAATGTAAGACACATATATGATCTATAGAATGCACTTCAAATCTCTTGAACTGGATATGCACGCAAAGTGTTACAACTATTATAAGCAGAGTATGTTTATACCAACAAGAGACTAGAGAGGGTGTGGGGTTGATAGCTCCTCTTTACTCCTCCTTTGTGCATGTAACACCTTCCTCTACATTTTTCGTAGCTTGGAAAATTGAAATTCAGCTTGTTGAGCCTTGGATGACTCTATCCTTGAGCCTCTTTGAATATATGTCTCTTCGTCTTCAATGACTTACAAGACTTCCATGCATTTGGTGTTGCTTCACATCCTTTTATAGCTTGTAGATGCTTCTCCCAATTTTTCCACCTTAGGACTAGCTTTCCCAACCTTTCCCAATCATGAGACTACCCTAAGTGATCTAATTCATGACTTTTGTCCACATTAAGGTCTTTTGACCCCTTTATCCAACTAAAGCTTGCATAGTTGACACTTTCAACACAATCACATTTTGAAGATATATGGCTAAAGTTATTCTAGATACGGGAGTTGGATTTGGGATAGCAACCAAAGAAATTTGGGAAAAATAGGGTAGACTAGCTCTACAACTGACTAGAATGAAGTTACAACTAGCAAATGGTCATATAGAAAGACCATTAGGACTTAGTGAGAATGTAATCCTAACCACTTGTGGAATGGAATTTGAACATTATTTAGCTATTTGGCAATTTATTAAGGAAAGTAACTATGAAATGATCTTGGGAAGGCCATTCATGTGACAACTAATGGTAGTTCAAGGTTGGGGAAAAGATGCATTGTACCTCCAACATCAGGATACAACAGTACGATAAATCTCCATACATTTGCATACCAAGATGTCCCACTTCTACAATGGAATCTTGTACATAAAGATGAAGATGGCATATCAATCCATAGTGTGGGATCAAATCATCAATCCTCGATGAATGAAGACACCCAACCATGGATTTGCAAGGCAACTAAAAGATAGGAAGAGAGATTAGATTCTTGGCAAGTAGGACATAGGAGCTACAAATCAATAGAAGACCCTTCCTACATGCCCAAAATATTTATTGATGAATCATTTGAGCCACACGGATGGATGGAAATATTAGCCACCTTGGATGTATGTGTAAACAAAGAGGTATTAACCATGAATGAGTGTGTGGATGAAGAAGGATATGACCTAAGCTTGTACATGTTAGTACTTTAAGAGGTAAAGGAAGGTGAGATCATAAAAAAAGAATGGAAAGAGGATTAGGAAAGAATATAAATGGAACCTAAGTTTCACTCAGATGATAAAAAACCTAAAAGCAATAGAACCAGAAGACCCCATGGAGCATAAAAAACTATTTTCCATAGAAGAGTGTTAAGAAAACCCTGGAAAAGGGGGAAATGAAATCCATGAAGACTTACCTCATGAATCATTTGCAGTGTACACACATTGCAAAAGGTATGAAGTGGAAGAAAGGAAAATACCTATTCAAATGCCTAAGAGAGAGCCACAGGAAGGGACAATATATGAAAAAAAGGAACAAACTAAGAAGCTAATGGTAACCATCAAAGGAGAGGAGGAAAGATGCATTTACATAGGTAGATGCATTAACATAGGCAAAGATGTGTCCTCAAACAAGGAACAAGGACCCATAGCTTTAATTCGAGAATATAGGTATGTATTCTCTTGGATCTACAAAGAATTGAAAGGTGTAGATCCATCCATTTGTTCTCATAGAATTTTGATGACTCCTACTACAAAAAACCCTCGAAACAAACACCCTACACTTATAATGATGTATATTCAGCCACGATCAAAGAAGAGATAAATAAATTGTTAGGAGCAAGATTCATATAGGAAATTGAGCACACCAAATGGGTTTCATCTTTGGTAGTGACACCGAAGAAAAATGGAAAGCTTAGGGTTTGTATTAACCTCAAAAACATTAATGTTGCCACTATCAGAGATAGCTATCCATTACCCATTATAGACCATCTCTTGTAAAGGGAAGCAAGGAAGGAAGTCTATAGCTTCTTTGATGGGTTCTCAGGGTACAATCAAGTATCGATTGCTATTGAAGATCAAGGTAAGACCACTTTTGCTACTAAATGGGGTGTATATGCATTTATGGTTATGCCATTTGGCCTAACAAATGTTCGAGCTACTTTCCTAGTTTGTGTTCAAGGAAATCCTTAGGAAAGGGATGGAAGTCTATGTAGAGGACCTATGTACATACTCTTTTGAGTGTATTTCCCACATGTCTTAATTAAGAAAAATATTTGACAAGTGTAGGCAATACAAAGTTTGTTTGCACCAAGAAAAATGTGTCTTCATTGTAAGACAAGGAACACTATTGGGACATATAGTATCCTAAAATGGCATTTCGATCGATGAAGTAAAAAATAAGGTTATATTGGACTTACCGAGACCTAAAAATGTGAAGGAAGTATAAGCTTTTATGGGTCATTGTGGATACTACCATCGATTTATTCACATGTGCACAAGAATTGCAAAACAGGTTTATGGGTTATTAAGTCAATTCAATTGGATGAAAGAATGTGAGAATGCTTTCAATGACTTAAAAGGAGATTGAGGTGAACACTAATATTGAAAGTGCTTAACTTAAAAAAGCCATTCCATATTCATGTAGATGCATCCAACTTTGCCATCCAATGTATCTTATCATAACTAGCGGATGAAGGAAAGCTAAATCACCTAATAACCTATGCTAGTAGATGGTTAAATCAAGAAGAATCCAATTACACCATGATTGAACAAGAAGGCTTAGGGATGATCAACATTGTGAAAATCTTTAGAAATTACTTGGTATCCAATAAATTCAAGTTCTTTATTGATGGCCAAACCCTCTTATACTTGTTCAATAAACCTTGTAACATTGGAAGGCTAGTAAGATAGTTTCTACTACTGATGGAAATTGATTTTGAAGTAGTATTCAAGAAAGGTAACACACATGTAAGAGTTTATCATTTGTCAAGAATGACAAATGGAGAACCTCCCATCGGTGTAAAAGAGGATCTACCAGACACCTAATTGTTCAATCTAGAAGTATGTCCAAAATGGGCTAAGAAATGGATACCTATACTCACACATGGAGCTAAGCATAGGATCAATTTGAACCACACTAAGGACCTCTGACAGACAAGAAAACTCCACATTGTAGCACGAAGTTTGTATTTCAAGGATTCCAATGGAATACTTCTAAGATATGTTGAAGATGAGGAACGAAGTAGTTTTCTCAAACAAGCCCACAAGAACAAATGGAGAAAGTATAAGGGTGTTAGTGTAACAACTTAAAACCTGAAAAGATGAGGATTGTATTGGCTAGACATGCAAAAGGATATACACAAACATGTAACTAATTACTGAATGTGTTAGGAGAGTACACTGGATGATCATCCATCTTTATGTTATTCAACAATAGCCCCTCAGTGGAGTAGTCCACTAGTCAAATTCTTGAAATCACACACTTATCCTGAACGGGCTACCCTAGCCAGGAAACGAGCATTAGAAGAACAAAGAAAAGATTATGTGATTGTGGTGAAACAATTGTTTAAACGAGGGAAGGATGAAATTTTATGCTTCTGTGTGCATGAATGAGACTACCCATACTAGAATTTGTGCATGTTGGAGTAGCAAAAGGTCATTTTTCACTAGACAAGGCTATAAAATGATTCTCTTTGCGGGTTTATGGTGGTCAACCCTACACATGGATGGACAAACCTATGTATGAAGCTATGATGTCTTCCAAAGGACCAAGTACTCAATCCAAAGGCATGACATGCCCCTAAAACCAATGATTATTGCATGACATTTCTCAAACTAGGGACTGATTTTATTGGACCAACCAACCTCCCAACAAGAGCATCTCATGCTGAATACTTTATAGTGGCAACCAGTTACTTGATGAAATGGGTAGAAGCAAAAGCCACAAGGAAAAATGATGCCCAAACTATCACCAAGTTCTTATCTGAAAACATATTCACTAGATTTGGACTATCTATAGAGATCATAAGTGATAGAGGTATGCAGTTCATTACTGTAAGTCATTCAATCACTCATGAATGAATTTCTAGTGATTCATAAGAGGCGAACACTCGCTCATCCACATGCTAATGGACAAGCGCAAAGTTCAAATAAAGTGTTTTGTATTGTTCTAACCAAAGTAGTTAATAATGGAAGGTCACACTCATATAAACAATTGCATCCCACAATATTGGCATTTTGAGTAGCTTATAAAATGGTCATTGGAACTACACCCTTTAATCTAATCTATGGAGAAAATGCAATACTACCAATTTATTTTGTTGATTCCTACTCTAGGAGTAGTTGAGAAGTATGAGTGGACAAGACATGAACTATCCAAACAATTGGACCAGATAGGGAAAGTGCATGAGACTAGATCACAAGCAGTAACAAGTATCTTTATTGCCAAGCAAAGACAAAAGGCTTATTATGATGTACATATTAAGGATAAAGACCTTAGATTGGGAGAGCTAGTATTGGTCTTTACCCTAAAACAACATGCGAATAAACTACAACAGTAAGAATATGGGCCATTGCTTATAAATAGAATCTCCACTTGTGGAGCCATCAACCTAGCCACTCTAGATATAGACATCTTACCCAACTACATTAGTGGATATAGATCTAGAGTCAAGAAATACATGGAGCCATTGATGGAACAAATGTTGACTCGACTACTAAGAGCTCAGTAAGGAAAGAAAGAAGAAGAGAGGATACGGGAAGAAGTAAGGCTAGAAGCCTTAGAGTAAATTAGGAAGAGGAAACAATGGATTCGAGAATATGGTGAAAGTTATTTGGAAGGAGAAGGGCCTATTCCCCTGGCTAATTACCACACTAACCAGATAAGAAACCTAGAAAAAAACCGCAACAACCATACGTAAATCTAGGGACTAGTATGGAAGAATACCAATTAGTAGACTCATTAATTTACATGGGAGTGGCTCTGAGTAGTGTACATGATTCATTAGTTGAAAGATTAAAGATGCAACTCACTCCAACCAAGGCTTACATGATAGGGATTGGAGGTAACATGATCAAGTGTCTAGGAGAAGTAATTATGTCCTTACACATAGGGAATGAAACAATGCAGCAAAGACTTTTGGTTTGTAACGATTCAAATCTCCTAGCCTCCTATAGAAAGTATCATGATACACATTTTCAATGAGAGGTGTTTTGAGAGGTGGATTTCCCTAATTTGCATAAATTTCTTAAATGTTCACTTCATTAGCTATAATGAGACCACATATCTTTATAAACTTGATTTAGTCTAAGTCATTGGATTGATAATCTAATGAGTGTATTGAATCCACCGCTATACAAACTTGTTAGTGATTGCATTTTAGTCTCCTTCATCACAAGTCCCTGAGACATTGTGAGCTTGGTTACACACATCTTTGGAACCATTGCCAGTGATCAACCTGAGTATTGCACAAGAGAGTTTTCTAAAAAAAATGTCAAGCATTAAAAGAGCACAGCTCTCACTATTGAATTTTAAATCAACCAGTCAAAACAACAGTCATTTAAACAAGTCTTCATCTGAGCATAGCTAAATGAAATGGTTGAGGCACTGTTCTCAAACACTAGCTAACTAATAGATGGAAAGGTTAAGAGAAGGATGAACATAAGTGTAAAAACATAGCAGATGAGACTAGGAATATGAGAAACCTTGCCATGGCATGCATCAAACAAAATGTTCAAACACACATGTTCATAGAGATAGGGTCACATTAGGGATATTTTTAAGTATGTATTAGTTTATAGAAGAAGTTTTATTCATTTACGAGTCCAAATCCACAGGCACGTTCTTTCCTAATGCATTCAAAGCCTTGGATTATAAGAGCCATGTATCATTTTGATTCTTTCTTCATATTCCCGAGAAATAACAGAGAATCCATGTACATATACATATGCAAAAGAGAATCCATGTACAGATACATATGCAAAGAGGACATGGAAGTTCACTGTCAAAACTCATCAGTAGAGTGCGCAAATATGAGGATATTAAGGCAAAGATATTAGAGAGATAACAGATCACATTCAGACGTGATGGAGTTTGAACAGCTTGAGACCTTGACAGATAATAGTGAAATTAAAACTAAGTTTGATATGATCAGGTGCATTTCCTGAGATCGGCTTGAGGCATGGAATTGCTCAAAACTACAAAGAACAAACTCGTGATTTAAGAAAACTTGCATACACTATTGAAGAATTCTTTCATGATTATTAATTCACTATAAAACATTGAATTTCACCTTTCATCCTTCTTTTTTTTTTAATATAAAGGAAGTTCGGCAATAGCCTACTCTCCCGGACTTGAATTAAATTAAGAAACAAAGGTACAATAGAAGGGGACTAGTGCCCACGGGACCCCCCGAATCCCACAAAGCAGGGGAAGCTTGATTGAATCCTAGGTTGCACTACAGAGAAGGTTAATCACCCTCTCATCGCCCTCATGCGGGGCCCACTTGGGTTTGAGCTTGTTGTTGATCAAAAGGAGGACTTGATGGTGCCTGAAGGGGGGGGATTTCTTACTGTTAACGATCCTTTTGCCAAGGAGGAATAGTGATTTCTCAATCGACCACTCCCTGGGGGGATCGCCGAAGTTGAGAGCACACCTCTCCCGCCAAATTTTCCACAGGACTTCCCCTCTGATGGCGTTCCAGAGTGTCGCAGAGCAGCCGATCGCTTCTCCCAAAAGGACTTGTTTCCAACTAAGCTGTTTTTGAAGTCTGATTTTCATTCCAACCGTCTGCCAGATTCTGTCGGAGTTGGGGCAAGTAAGGAAGATGTGTGGGACATCTTCGATAGCACGGTGGCAGCGTTTGCACCAAGGAGGGATCCCACAAAGTTTGCTAGCCTTATGGTTGGTCCAAATTCCTCGATGAAGAATTTGCCATAAGAGGACAGACTTCTTAATCTCTATTAGGGGGTGCCAGATACCCATGAATTTCATGTCCCACCGAAGCCGCGTCCAAGACAGGCACCACTTCTTGTTGAGGCTGATTTGGAGGTCAGCCGTTTCTTTGATGTTCGGGATTTTGAGTAGGCTGTTTCCATTTTGCCATTTGAGACCAAGCGAGTTTGGTGTGTCGTGTCCCATGAGAAGGCGAGTCTTGTGACGATCCCAAGCGAGGCATCTGCTTTGCAAAGTGTTCCATTCTTCGTAGGAGGTGTTTATGCGAGGGTCAATATCCTCGAAGTTGATCCAGCTGTTGGTGTCCTGTTTCCAGAGGTGTTTCCATTTTTTGAATCCTTTGTTCCATAACTTCTTGGCATTTTGAATGTTCCACGACTCCACACTCCTGATGCCATGTATCGAAAACCAGATAGAGTCGTTTTGTCTGATTCCGGCCGCCCACTTCCAGTCCTCACTAATTCTTGTGAAGCTTTTGACTTTATTCCAGCCCTTCCAAAGGGAGCACACGAGATTGGAGCCTTTCGGGAAGACGGGGATCGGGGAGAATAGCAGGGTCATGATGTCAAGGTTCTTCCAGTTCGGGAACCCCATGAGGGCCAACTCATTCTTGTTTCTGAAGATCAGCTTGGCCCACCTTTCATCCTTCTTGAATGCGCAAAAAAAAGTTGTATTTAAATCATACCTCGGTTGCACAATCCCCAATTCTCAACAGTTGCATCTTTGATCAATAGCAATTTCTCCAGTCCTTAAGCGTGAATGCAGAAGTGTATGTAACTACTATGCGTCTCTCGTGTCCAGCTGTAGTCGAATCCATAATTATTTCTTGATCTAGTCTCTTCAAATCTGTCTTCAGTGCTTGCTGAGCTCAAACAATGCCTTCGTGAAGAAGTGACCGCTGTTCTCGTATCTTTGCTACCGAGAAAGTGCCGAGAGAGAGAGAGATTCGACCTGCAAGCATGACCATCCTCTATCTCGAATTGCCCCCCAGCTTCTGAGGTCGCAGCTTCTACCCCCTAATATGGAAACAACCGATTCCCAAGCTTCCCACAAGCATCAGGGATAGATGGCCAAAAGAGAAGAAGATCCCCGAATGCTAAGGAGAATTCGATCCATAATCCCTCGATCTCCCCAGAAAAGGCAGAAACCTATCTTTGCTCCACATAGGTTTCCTTCTCTTACGTGGCCCTTCAGACATGCCTTTTCTTTTCCTCTTTTTCTCCATCTTGGATTTCTTCCCGCAAGATCACCTGTTATGTTTATGTCTGCTAAAAGCAGAAGAACATAGATCTTTTCTTTTTCTTGACCATTGTCGAAATATACACACATACTAGGATGTTTACATGTGCACATGCATAAGTGTATATATACATAAATATACGCTTTTATACATACAATAATTTCTATGCACGTTCATATGAGATTGCACATTTTCTTTTGTATTTGAGTGCACACTTTGTAGTAGACGGATTCATCCTCCATATGACTACTTTCATGAACACATAACTAACTATGCTTGCACACATTATTATCCACTTATATGTATCCTATATGTTCATTCATCATGCAAATGCATGCACATAAAAGTTATTTTATAAATACATTTTTGCATATGCAAATACATTCTAACTCTTTTTCGTAGGGATACAAGATGACTGTAAATGAGAACAAAAAGGATGAAAATGAGAATGGAAATCATTAACTTTCGTTAACACGCACTGTCAAGTTTATAGTTCACCAATTGTTTTGTTCATTTTGTCTCTCATGAGTTGACTTTCTTCTCAAGACACACTTGAGATCTTTGGATGGTTCCTTGATATCTGCTCATTCAACCTAGGGATTCAACATATGTACATGTTTTAATTAATTTTTCACTTACGTTGTTTGAGCTTTCAATTGCGTATTTCAAATCAATGTGCTAGCTTCAATTTCAAATCAACCACATCCACCCCCTCTGAGCTTGTGCATCCTCTAGATGTGCCAACTTGCATACATCAATAAACACGAATGAGCATCAAATAGTCATGGCAGATAAAAACAACTTAAAGAAAATTCAACTAGATGCATGAAATCTGAAAAGTCATTAAACTTGTCATAAATTAAGAAAAGAAGGTAGACACAAGCATCACATACAACATATCAAGATACAATAATGCATTCAGACTAGCAATCACATGAGAATTGAAAAATTCTTAGCTCTTCCATTAACTTGACCTAGTTAGATATAGTAGCCCATCCTAAGCATATGCATGTACCAATCCTTACTAACTCGATTTATGAAACTACAATCTGGCTTCCCTGTTGATCTTGCATTGTCTAGACCCCCATCATACCTTTTCTTATTTTTCTTTTTCTTTTATTTTATTTTTATTTTCTTTTGTTCTTCATCCTAGCTCAGCCTTTTTGTTTTTGTTTTTGTTTTTATTTTTATTCATTTATTCTTTATTTACATAAGTTGGCCTATGCCAAAATAAGGTGCAATGCATGGATGTGTCCATCTGGCCAAGTTTAGCCCACTCATCTATCGACCCAACATAGCACATGATGCAAAATGTTAGCCTCATACGAAATCTACATCAACTTCTGGCTCTAACCACTATGTCAAAGTGACTCCACCCGCATACCAACCCGTATGAGCACATGAAAACATATAGGTCAGGCCACACAATGCAACTAGCATCATTTTGTGGCCCTGATCACCCGACCAGGGTAACTCCATCCACCTACTAGCTCATCGCAATGCCCAACACATACACATATACATATTTAGCTAGCTTGTATATGAAGACTTTTTCTGAAACATAATATATCTCAATGTTGGATGAGAAGAGAGATCAAAAGAAGAAGTCAAAGCATCTCACTCATCGAGCATTCATGACAAGTACTTAGTTTAAATCTTTCCTTCACCTTCCTAGGTCTTTCTTTTGAAAGTTCTAGTCCGCTTTCTAATCCTACTTGCATTATTGTAGCTCAAGTGTAAGCACCACCTCCTTTACTTGTCAATCCATAGAGATATGAGGACTGGTATGAAGACCATGGGCGAGTGAAGGCATGTGTGTGAGTGAAAGCACACAAACATGCACACACATACACACACACATGCACAAGTAAGATCAAAGAGAGGAACAATGGAAAGCTTCGATTACAAAAGAGTTCTCTTACAAAAGCTCAAATCTACAACAAGCTAACTCTCTCACAAGCCAATCCCAAAAATGAGCTCTTTAGCTCTTTTTATAGTTTTTTGACTAGTTTTGGCCCTATCTCGACCTAGTGTCTGGCCTAGTTAAAAATTAGGTTCCAAAGCTTATTTGAGGGCTCAAAAAGAGTCTAAAAATTATGAAAGTTGGTAGGTTGATACTTCTTATAACCCTCAAGCTCGAGGACTCCTCAACTTAAATAAAATGGAACTAGAAAAATATGAAATGGTATTTACAATGGCTTTTAGTGATGAAAATCACTATTTTTATAGGGATTCCTTTTGAAAATTTGACATACACTCCTTGGAGCTCCCTACTTGCTCCCTCTTCTTGTGTGTCCACTTCTTTGATATGTTCTTGCAACTCGTTCCTGACCTTGAGTGATAACACTCCCCCCCCCTCTCGAGTTGGTCATCCCTGATAGACCTTTGTTGTAGTGGTTGTTCAACGTAGTGCTTTGAGAGGTAGTGTCCATCCTCTATGAACAAGAGCCATCTATCTTCCATGTTGGTGTAATTTGCAGGCCCACACACTTGGCTTGGATTTGTTCTTGAAAACTCAACATGTGAGAAGAACCATAGGAACTTATGCTTGTAATTTATTACCACTTTACCCATGTAAAAGTCTAAATGACTTGGAATCTTATGGATACACCTACTTGATAGATTCGTGGAATTAGATGGTATGAGTTGAGAGAATATCTGCCTACTTTTAGAGGAGTGATTATAGGAAGTCTTAGATTTGAATTTGAAATTCAAATCAACCTCCAACTCATATAAAAGTGAGAAGAAAACTCGCGGGCTGTGTGAGTCCTTCCGAGCTTCATTCCTGCTATCATTGAGTGTGTGAGAGAGCTACACCATAGCTCACACATCTCTACCTCATTAGGCAATGCTTGGCATGCCAATGAGTTTGTAAACTAATGTGAATCAATACATACATTTACATACATCAACTCTGTATTCTCTGAGTATACTACTTCAAGTCTGTCAACTTTAAAGAGGCATATCTCAGTGCCTACTGCACCAAATCAATTGATGCAAAGCGTGGTAGAATCAGCTCAAAGCATACTACAAGCATACAAAGTTTGAAGCAACTTGGTTCAGCCAATCTCGAGAAATCGCGGTCGAAGTGCTCACTGGTATTTGTCTGCATATTTCCTAAAAAGTCGGGGGTGTCCATAATTTTGCTAAAGTGATTTCTCTGAGTATAGTTTATCATTTTATCTCATTCCACTTGCAAATGGTAGCTTACTAAGCTTATAGAATACCTCTAGAAGGAATTTTGCCAATTGTAAGTGTACTGGTCATACTGAGTGAAAGACTAAGCAGGTATCAAGACCAAAATAGAAAGTCTTTCAGTTTTGTGATTCACAAACTCATCTGTTTTGATCAAGTCAGTGCTCAAATCATTTCCAAAGTACATATAGTATTTCTTGGTATCATTTGGAAGCTAAGGGTGTCTACTAATCATATCTGGAGTCACTGAGGGCTGGTGCAAAGCAGGATTAGCAACACCTACTCAATCTTCTGGAGGATCCATCCATCTTTCCCTACAGTGGTATCATAGCAAACAAGGTAACATGGGAGATGGTTTTCCTTCATTCATTGACAACTGGACAAGAACAATTATCAAGCTTGGTCTCTGAGGATGAAGACCTATCTACAAGGAAGAAGTCTGTTTGGATTTATCTCAGGAGATGAGGAATTGCCCTCATTTAAAGCAAGGGGTCTACCCACCAAGGAAGAACAAGAAAGGCTCAATACATGGTGTGCAAAAGATGCATTGGCAAGGTCTTACCTTCTTAACTCTATATCCGATTTCCTTTTACCTTACATCAGGAATTGTAAGACTTCCCAAGAAACTTGGGAAACCTTGTCATCATACTTCTCATCTAATACAAGGGCCAAGAAGAATCAATTGTGGATTGAATTCACAACCCTTAGGAAGCAACCAAAGCAATCAGTCTCAAAATTTGTGACCAAGATCAAGGATGTGGCAGATCAATTAGCAAGCATAGGAGAGGAGATTGAAGAGGAACAAATAGTAAGGCAAGTAACCAATGGACTAAAGGCAGATGATAAGTGGGAAAGTTTCACCACTGCAATGGATCTCTATATGGATATGCATACACCAGATCTCACAACTCTGATGGGCCAACTATTCACACATGAAGCAAAGTTCACAAAGGTTGGAGATACATCTAAAGGTAACACTCCTTCTGCCCTATATACTGAAAAAAAGGTTAAAGACAAAGGTAAAGGTAAAAAGCAAGAGGATGAAGGTTCTACCTCCCAAGCCAACTATGCAGGGAGAGGAAGATCTTCAAGAGGCAGGGGCAGAGGAGGTAACCAAGGTAGGGGAAGACCCTACAATTCATCACCATGTAATATTTTTGGATTGTCTAACCACACCACAGATGAGTGCTACAGAAACTACAAAAATCAGAGAGGAAGAGACTATCAAAGAGGTGGATACTCTCAAGGAAGAGGAAGGTTCAACCAACACCAAGGCTACAATGGCTACAACAATAACTACAACAACCACAATGGTAACTACCAAGGAGGATTCAGAAATAGGAAAGACTACAACAACTACACAGAGGAGAAAGATGACTCCCTATTGATCATGAATATGACTTCCAAGTCAGGTATCAATGATGATCATCTGTTTTATATTGATTCAGGGTGTTCTAATCATGTAGCTGGCAATGTGGCACTACTCTCTGATCTTGAGGAACCCAAGGGCAAACATCAAGTACAGACAGGTGATGATACTAAGCATTCTGTAGTAAAGATTGGAAATGTAAAAACTTGTGATGGTAACCAGAACCTATTGAGCAGGGTACTTTATGTACCAACTATTACCAAAAACTTAATGAGTGTTGGTCAGATTGTGGAGAAAGGTTTGCAGGTCAGATTCACTCAACATGGAGCATATGTAGAGGACCCAAGACATGGATTCAAAAGGATAGCCAAGGGAGAAAAATCAGGTAGATTATTTACTTTTGAATTAGAAGACACAAAGAATATTGCTTTGTATAACTACAAGGACCAGACACTTTCAGAACTTGAAATATGGCACAAGAGACTAGGGCACATAGGTGAAAGGACCTTGAAGCAAATGAGCAGAGATCAATGTGTGCTTGGGATACCCAATGTATCCAAGCAACACATGATTTACAAGTGTGGTGCTTGTCAATTTGGTAAGTCTCACAGGTTACCTTATACAAGGAAAGGTTTTATGCATGAAGACTACCTAGACTTGGTGCACACAGATGTTTGGGGACCTAGCAAGGATCCCTCCATTTCAGGATCAAGGTACTATGTGTCTTTCATTGATGATTATAGCAGATGGACTGTGTTATACTTTATGAAGCACAAGGATGAAGTGTTTAATTGTTTCAAAAGATATCTTGCACTAGTTGAAAATCAAACAGGAAGGAACTTGAAGAAGCTAAGGTCAGATGGAGGAGGTGAATACTTCTCAAATGAGTTTGAGGACTTCTTGCAGGAAAGAGGCATCAAAAGGGAGATAACAACAAGGTACTCACCTGAACAAAATGGGGTAGCTGAAAGAAGGAATAGACTTATAGTTGAAACAGCCAGGTCCATGCTTAATGAAAAGAAGTTGCCAAATTATCTTTGGGCAGAGAGTGTATCTACTGCCACCTATCTAATAAACAGGCTGCCATCAAAATCGCTTGATGGAATGACACCTTATGAAGCTTGGCATGGTAAGAGACCATCATTGGATCATTGCAAAATCTTTGGGTGTGTAGCATATGTGCATATTCCCTCACAGGTAAGGGGAAAGCTAGACCCTAAAGTAGAAAAATGTATTTTCATTGGTTATGACTTGAATCAAAAAGGGTACAGATTCTACAACCCAACCAATAAAGGGTTCAAGGTAAGCAGAGATGTCATCTTTGATGAGAATGACTCTTGGTATGAGAATGAATGCAGGAAGGTTAGTCTACCCTATGATTTGGAAGAGGAGTTTCCAAAACTCTCAAAGGAGGAACCAATCCGGAAGGAAGACTCAAGTTCAGAAGATGATGACACAATCAATCTTGAAGAATCCAAGGCATGGAAGTCCAAAGGCAAGTTAAAGATGAAGAAGCTTGAGGATATACCAGAATCTTCAACTCAAGCAATGAGGAGATCTCAGAGAGAAAGTAAGAAGCCTATCAGATATGGGTACGATACATCTCTTGTAACTAAGCATTCAGTTTATCTTGCAAAGGACTTGTTAAGTGAAGAACCAGGTTCATATGAAGAGGCAATCACCAAACCAGAATGGAAAGGAGCTATGGATGAAGAAATAGAAGCTCTCAAGGAGAGTGACACATGGGACTTGGTACCCAAGAAGGACTCTATGAAGGTGATAGGATCCAGATGGATCTACAAACTAAAGAGGAACTCTGATGGTACAATCAACAGGTACAAAGCTAGGTTGGTAGCCAAGGGTTTTGCACAAACCCAAGGCATTGATTATGAGGAGACATTTTCTCCTGTGGCTAAGATGCCAACAATCAGAGTATTGGTGAGTGTAGCTACATCCAAGAATTGGAACATGTACCAATTAGATGTCAATAATGCTTTCTTGAATGGATGGATATCTGAAGAAGTCTACATGTCACAACCACCTGGCTATGAAGATCCCAAGAAGGTAAATTATGTTTGTAAATTGAAGAAGGCTTTAAATGGATTGAAGCAGGCACCTAGAGCATGGAATTATAGACTGACAACATACCTCCAAGACCAAGGGTTTACTATGAGCAAGGCAGACACTTCATTGTTTATCAAAAGGAGTAATTCAGAGGTAATCTATCTCTGTGTTTATGTTGATGACATCATCATTACAGGTAATGATGTCCAAGGAATCAGAAGCATAAAAAACCAGATGATGAAGGAGTTCAAGATCAATGATCTTGGATTATTGAAATACTTTCTAGGACTTGAATTGGTTTATACTAATTCAGGTATATATATCACTCAGAAGAAGTATGTGCAGGATATGTTAAAGAAATTTGGCTTGCAGGATGCTAAAGTCTCTAGTACTCCAATGGAAGTCAACCTAAAGCTAAGTGCTCATGAAGGGGATGAACTCCAAGACATTACAGGATATCAAAGTATGGTAGGTAGTTTGAATTATGCTACCTTGACCAGAATTGACATAGCATATGGAGTTAGTGTGCTAAGTCAATTCATGCACAAACCAAGGGTACCTCACCTTGAGGCTGCAAAGAAGATCTTGAAGTATCTAAAGGGAACTCAGAACCATGGTTTGTACTTTCCTTATACATCAGATATTGATATCAAAGTGTATTCAGATGCAGATTGGGCAGGATGCAAGGATGATAGGAGGAGCACATCAGGATACTTATCTTTTGCAGGTGATAAAGCTATTTCTTGGTCAGCTAAGAAACAACCAACAGTGGCATTGTCATCCACTGAAGCAGAGTATAGAGGGCTAACCAATGCCACTCAAGAAGCTATTTGGTTAAAGCTTTTGTATACAGAGCTAGGCCTATACACTAGGCCCCCAATTATTTTTGGAGACAACACAAACTCTCTTCATCTTGCAGCTAATTCAATATATCATGCTAGAACAAAACACATAGAGGTTCATTACCACTATGTGAGAGCAAAGTTGCTAAGCAAGGACATTCAGTTGACCTATGTGTCTACTAATATGCAATGTGCAGATTTACTCACTAAAGCTTTGGATGGAAACAAATTATGCAGATTCAAATCCATGATTGGATTGCAGGATGTGATTGAAGATTGAAGATGAAGACTTAAGCCAAAGTGTTTGGCTTGAGGGGGAGCTGTTGGTGTAATTTGCAAGCCCACACACTTGGCTTGGATTTGTTCTTGAAAACTCAACATGTGAGAAGAACCATAGGAACTTATGCTTGTAATTTATTACCACTTTACCCATGTAAAAGTCTAAATGACTTGGAATCTTATGGATACACCTACTTGATAGATTCGTGGAATTAGATGGTATGAGTTGAGAGAATATCTCCCTACTTTTAGAGGAGTGATTATAGGAAGTCTTAGATTTGAATTTGAAATTCAAATCAACCTCCAACTCATATAAAAGTGAGAAGAAAACTCGCGGGTTGTGTGAGTCCTTCGGAGCTTCATTCCTGCTATCATTGAGTGTGTGAGAGAGCTACACCATCGCTCACACATCTCAACCTCATTAGGCAATGCTTGGCATGCCAATGAGTTTGTAAACTAATGTGAATCAATACATACATTTACATACATCAACTCTGTATTCTCTGAGTATACTACTTCAAGTCTGTCAACTTTAAAGAGGCATATCTCAGTGCCTACTGCACCAACTCAAGTGATTCAAAGCATGGTAGAATCAGCTCAAAGCATACTACAAGCATACAAAGTTTGAAGCAACTTGGTTCATCCAATCTCGAGAAATCGCGGTCGAAGTGCTCACTAGTATTTGTCTACATATTTCCTAAAAAGTCGGGGGTGTCCATAATTTTGCTAGAGTGATTTCTCTGAGTATAGTTTATCATTTTATCTCATTCCACTTGAAAATGGTAGCTTACTAAGCTAATAGAATACCTCTAGAAGGAATTTTGCCA
Source organism: Ceratopteris richardii (assembly GCA_020310875.1). NCBI lineage: Eukaryota > Viridiplantae > Streptophyta > Polypodiopsida > Polypodiales > Pteridaceae > Ceratopteris > Ceratopteris richardii. Next base: position 111,514,654 of record CM035415.1, read on the forward strand.
ATTGTACGTGTACTGGTCATACTGAGTGAAAGACTGAGCAGGTATCAAGACCAAAATAGAAAGTTTTTCAGTTTTGTGATTCACAAACTCATCTGTTTTGATCAAGTCAGTACTCAAATCATTTCCAAAGTACATATAGTATTTCTTGGTATCATTTGGAAGCTAAGGGTGTCTACTAATCATATCTGGAGTCACTGAGGGCTGGTGCAAAGCAGGATTAGCAACACCTACTCAATCTTCTGGAGGATCCATCCATCTTTCCCTACATTCCAAAGGTAGCCGGGTCGGTTGTCGGATTCTTCATTTGTCACTTCTAGCTATTGTAAGTCTTAGTTCCTTTGTATGTGCTTCATCCTTGGATTCCAATGAGAATGTGGCATTGTGAACTTCCAAAAACTGCTAATTGCTCAAAAGAGGTTTTCAAGGTTGAGTTGGAGCAACTTCTAGCTTTGAATTGCTTCCTAAGTATTGATGTTGTCCCTGTGTCCTTTAGATCTTCCAAAGATGATGTTCATAGTAGTATGCCAAGTACTCATAACGGATAGTGAATGAGGGGTAAGTGTGTTAGTGCATGGGTTGAAGAAAGTATGTGCCTTGTGCACGGCCTTGTAATGGGGCCCTATGCATGCATACTTGGAAAATGCATTGGAAGAAACATGGTGCAAAAAATGGGTCTTGAGCTAACTACTCAAGGGGATGCTAACGAAGAGGTTTCCTAATCTATCATGGTTGGAATGTTGTTGAAGTAAGGATTCTTATCATGGTGAATTGTCGATCGATGTTTATCTCTTCATGTTATACACCAATCTTGGTGATGGGTCATGGGTTGGTCTATCGTTGTTGATGAATGTCCTTGTTGATGGTCCATTGATGAGATTCTTCGAGCATCTGGTCCTGTCCCCTCTTGTTGCTCTAGCACAATGGTGAGAACCACGTTAAGAAGCTCCACCTCCTTAATGTCAATCCGCGGAAGAGATAGGAGTGATATGAAGATCGTGAATGTGAGATGAAGTGAAAGTGAAGGTGAGAAGCATAGAGATGCACACACACATACACACACACTACGAAGAGACAAGCAAGACACAATGGAAGGTGAGAAATCAACTCTATTACTCAAGAACGCTCTTACAAGGTCCAAATAGCTCTAAACTCTTCTCTACTCAAACAAGCTAACCTCAAAAATGAGCTCTCTAGCTCTTTTTATAGATTCTAGACTAGTTTTGACCGATTTCATATCTAGTGACCAGCATAGTTAAAAAATAGGTTCTAGATGCTATTTGAAAGGGTAAACAGTGTCTAAAAATAACCAAAACTGGTACGCTCACTCTACCTAAGCTCCTCAAGCTTGAGGACTCCTCGGCTTGCACAAAATGGAGCTATAAATTACAAAAAGGGTTTTTCTATGTTACATATATTACAAAAGTGATGAAAATCGTTGTTGGAGGTTTTGAAAAGTATTTATAAAATATAAGTCTTTGAAAAAACGAGTCGAGTGACTCCCTGCTCTGTCTTTACATGCTTCCGTGTCTTCTATGCCTCTGGCTACTACCAACACCCCCCTCCCTCTCGCTTCTGTCGTCCGCGACAGAACCTTGTTGTGAGGTCGGTCTGATATAATTTTGGAGTAGTTCCTAAGCGAGGGTGTGTTCTGATATGCGAATTCCTCGGGCCAAATCTGCCATTAGTTTCTCCCAATCAATGGGTTGTGGTTCATCGGATGGTGGGAGTCAATAATGTGTGGAATATACCATCTGTTCAGAGGCAAATAATTGAAGCGAATGTGTGGGCCTACTGATGAACACTTCTGAATGGTATTCCCAGAAACCGGTTGTGAACATTTCTTTGAAGGTTTGCTTGTAGCACGCCGGTAGGTATTTGATTCTACAATGCCAGGCATAAACACCCGGAGCGATGGCGTTGTACTCATATCATATGCAAGATCTAGGTTACCATGCTCGAAGCCCAATGTGTTTACATGAGGTGCCTTAACACGACGGAAGACTTTGAAAACCATCTGTATCATGTCAAATATCTTGACAGTCATGTGAGCTTCTATATTGTCCATATGTTTCAAACGAGGGAGCTAGTGGCGAATCGTTGCCATCATGTATCCAACTGTTGGTGGTCCTGTGGATGGCCTGAAGTATGGGTAGTTTAGCCAATCTTGGCATTGCTTGTTGTTTTGTACATTAATCACAAATGCCTTCTAGGATTGATAACATGGCACTGGTCCCCAACATGGGTTGTATTTTAAGTGTAGTGGTTCCTTAACCCAAGTACTCATCATCTCAGGATAATTCTGTAAGAGATCCTTGCGCCAATCTGGTTGATAGATTTCTCCTTGCTACGCAACTGTTGGCAAATCGTCAAGCTCAAACTGAGTAGCGTGAGAGGGTTTCTTGCCTGTTTCTTTCTCTATGTCCAACTGATATTCCACCATTAACATAAAATATGGTTTGTACTGTAGCTCATGCCCTGATATGTATCTGCAAGGGGCCAAATGAGCAAAGTATGGGGACTATAAAATGCGTTCTTCAATCATTGCCATGGCCTGTAGCTGCGCTTCTACCCATGCTCAGTGGGTTGTTCCAAGTTCTTCAATCGTCTTCATCCATGCGGGAGTTGGAAGTTCGAAAGTCGTCTGGCCTTCGACCGTGACTCGTCCGCCTAGGATGGGTTGGGGTTCATACACTTCTTCAAAAGTTTCCTCCACCGGAATAGTGACTGTTTCTTCCTTAGTTGGTAGTTCCCATGGGGAGTCTGGCCTAGGGGGTGCTTCATATATGGCTATCTGTGATTGAAGAGTTGACACTTGGGCCCGTAATGCGTTGAGTTCCTTTAGGATGTCAGGAGATGGGTCCGCAGGAGCTGGTAGTCCTTGTGGTATTGGTGCTCTTAATTGCAATATCTTGTGTTCCTCCTTGAGCTTATGAAACTCCTCGTTCATGTTGTCACACTCATCTAACAATCTGACATGATCATCTAGCAACATTTTCATAGATTCTAAGGGCATGGCCTTAAAGTGACTAGGGCTTAATGGTTGGCCGGGTTGATCTAGGGCAGCTTCTAAATTCTCTCTGTTTTGTTCCTGTAAACGCTGGTTCTCTTCTTTTGCGGCTACCAAGTGTCGTCTGAGTAAGCCCATGTTCTTGGTGAGCGTTGCATTGCAAATAGTCTGTGCCCTTAACAAGTTATCGATATCTAAGACGGCTTCTTTCGTCTTTTCTTCACTTTCTAGTTCACGTTTGTGATATGCCTCTCGTAGCTCTTGGTATCTAGTGTTTAGTGAGGCATTCTCGATGGTCAGTGAATTGAGCTGCGATTGTAGATCATTCGTTGTCTTCTGCAGCTGCTGATAATTAGTTCCGAGAGATGTGAACTCATCTCTTACTTGAGTCATACACGTGAACATCTGTCGAAATGTTGTGTCTATGGTGGGTGATAATATTAATGGTGTACTAAGTGAAGATGTAGTAGGTGTAGATGCAAGGGGAATGGGGAATGGGGGTGGGAAAGTGGATGCCATGGTTATTGTGGAAAAAAGTGAAGTGCCTAAATATGGTTGTGCCATGAATGAAGTGAGTGGTGGTGCAGTGGATGGTGAGATATCCATGTCATTGGATGTGGTGTCAAGTGCAGTGACCGTGAACAGTGGAGTGATCGTGGGTGCTTGCGTGGGTGTAAATACAGGGTTTACAAAGGTTGAAGAGCAATTTACAGAGGAGTTCTCTTGTACCCCTTGGTGGAAAGGGGAAAGCGAAAATACGGTGGGTTGGGGAGGTGATACAAGGGAAAAAGTCATCGGGGTTAGAAATGGAAATAGTGGTCTCGGGGGTGTAGAGAAGGATGGAAAAGATGGATGGAGAAATGGACTAGATAGAAAAGTGGATGTCAGAGGAGGAAATCTAGGTTGTGTAGGTGTGGGAATTGTCGGGTGAATGGAAGTAAGGAAGGCTTCTGCTACAACGCTATCCAAAGATGTGGATTGTATGGGAGAGATCGGATGTATAGGGGAGATTGGAGATACGGAAGGTGAAAGAGGAGCGGTTGGGGTGGCGGGTACTTCGGTTACAGTGGTATATACAGTAGTAGTGTGGGGTGGGGAGTCGATGATAATGGTGTCTTCTGTCAATGAGCCTTTAGGGATCAGACGTGCTTCCCTGGCCTTTTCTAAAGATTGTGCACTTGTGGGTACACGAATGTATTCACCAGGTTTGGTTAGTAAGCGAACTCTGCGAGGGTCATACTACGGTAACGGTTTCCTATGCAAATATCTTAATGCTTCGGTGGATCCCACTGATTTGACAAGTTCCTTGAAGCCTCTGATGTATACTTCTTCGAAACCGCCTGAGACAAGTTCCTGTTCTATAAGTGCTTAGCTTTCTTCCTCCATTAACTTCTTACGTGCCCAAATTTTTTCCATCGTACGATACAACTTTTTGATGGCCAGCGTATAAGCTGCTGCTTCAAAGGTTTCATCTTCATGCGTACTGGTATCACCTTGGGTGTCGGTTTGCTGTCCTTGTTCATCTATCTGTACATGCTCTTGGGATTCATGAGTGCCCTAGCTGGCTTCATCATCTCCGTCATCTTCATCGGTTTCTATCCATTCCCCCTCGGAACTAGACACTACTTGTCCTTCTGGTTGATCCGGGGGAGTGGTTGGGTAGCTTGGCCGTTCGTATTCCTAAGAGAAAATTTTTCCTTCAGAAAACTGAAATTCATTGGAGAAAGCATCTGGCATTTCAAAGTCAAATGTTGTATCTATGGGTTTTGCTTCCAAGTTAGGTATTAGAAAAGAAAAAGCTTCCGCATCAATAGTGGTGGGAACTTCTACTGCCGTGGTGGAAGGTCATGGGGCTCTGGCTACTTGAGGAGCGACTGTGTTGGTAGTGCCCTCCGTTAGAACTGGTCTGGATAACCGTATGCAAATGGGTTGAACGGTTGTAGGGGCCTCTATCGGAGACTGTTCTAGCGAGGGTTGCGGTGAGGGTGATTCTGGGACCTGTAGGCATGGAATGGTTCCTCTCATGCAGTTTCCTGCTCATCCTTTGCTAGACTTCCTAGCTTTCTTTGTTGTCCCCTTGAATGCTTTCAGCTCCTCGCTTGTCATTGCACGCTCGATTGGTAAGTTGTAGGCCAAACACATATATACAATGTGCGTGTTAGAGGGCCGCCGAATCAGGACAAATGAACTCGGACAGGTGCCTTAAATGTAAAAGCAGTGTTGGACGGCCGCCGAACAAGGACACAAGTACGAGGACAGGTAGCTTAAATGTAAAAAAAGAATCTTTCAGGAAAGGCGCAGGTAACAAAAGATTCGCGCACCACTGTAAAAATCCTCTATAGAAGGAAAAGAGAAAAGAATGGCAAGAAGACGCCCATTTTGGAACTGTTGTGTCCTGTTAAGGTGTATCGTCTAGTTGATTCTGTCTGTGAAGTGCATCTTCGAGTCTATCTGTGAGTACGTCCGATTCGGAACTTGTAGTGTCGATTTTTTCTATGAATGTGCCCATTCTGGGAAACTGCTGTGTTTGGTTAAGTGCATCTTCTAGTCTGCCTGCACGAACACCCATCCGGGGTTGCAGGGTCTTGTTTAAGTTATCCTTCGATTCGGGTCTGGCGGTTAAGTGTATCTTCTATTGTGAAGCACCCATGTTGGGAAGTGTAGCGTATTGTTGAGTGCCTACTTTGGATCTGTATGGTTCTGTCCTGTTCTGCTGTGTTTGCTTAGTAGTTGTTCGTATCTTAAAAGGTAGTTACGAACAAGTAACAGTGAGCTACGAAGTTGTTCGGTACTGGTTAAGTGTGTAGTTGAGCATTGTTAAGTGTGGTTAGTATATATCGGCAAAGTAGAAGTGCGAAGTGATCTCACTGCTGGTCTGTCAAAGTTCTGTGAAGTAATTGAAGTCGATACAATAGTCTGTGTTTTCTGGAGATTCCGTTCCAGGAAGGACTTGTATCTGTAAAGGCCTGTGTGCCTTGGAGCTAGTGATACGATTGTTATGGTTCGGCTGATGTTTACATACAGTAAGTGTATACTTTTGAGTATAACTGTTCGATGTGTCTCTGAGTCAAGAATAGGTGTATTCTGTGTAATACTCGGCGAATGAAGTAGAGTAGTTAAGTAGTTAAGTCAGGACCGGACTACTACTCTCCTGCTATAGCAGATCCAGCCCGGAAATTTCAACGTCCCAGTAAGCCGCGTAGTAGCAGTGTTCAGAGAACAGTACTGAGCTAAGACATGACCGCGTAGTTAATACTTGTATGAGAGTTTGGGAAAATAGTACAGGGCCTCTGTCCAACATGTTAAAAATAAAGAAGTAAGCTCGTATATATTTTTGCAAAAAGGATTTTCTTCAAGTAGAAGGAAAATACAAAAATGAAAAATAGAAGCATTTACTTCAGCAAGTAGTGGAGGCCAAAAGAGAATCATTCAAAATAGAATCAAATCCAAAATCTGAATTGTAAGAGGAGTGGCTGTCCAAAGTAGTGGAGAAATGATGGAGAAGAGCTCTCAAACTCATCATGAGAGTTTTTGGTCACTTGGCTATAAAAGAAGCAAGGGAGGACACTCAATGAGAGAGCAAGAAGGCGTGGAAGCCCCTTTGTATCTACTTCATTTGGTTTGAGTCATTTCGTTCAGTTCACTCTCATAGAGTGTGTCCAGCCGCACACCCATTTTTGGGTAGTCTACTTGTGAGAGTCATATCTCTCAACATATGTATCCAAATTTAGTGTTTAAACATTCGTTGGAAAGCTTATCTTGAGTACTTCCTCTGTCTAGAACAGTTTTATGAAATTCTTTATGCTCTCTGAGTTATTCAGGTTTTAGTGAAGTCCAGTTTTCAGCTGTGTCCAGCCGCACACCCATTTTTGGGTAGTCTACTTGTGAGAGTCATATCTCTCAACATATGTATCCAAATTTAGTGTTTAAACATTCGTTGGAAAGCTTATCTTGAGTACTTCCTCTGTCTAGAACAGTTTTATGAAATTCTTTATGCTCTCTGAGTTATTCAGGTTTTAGTGAAGTCCAGTTTTCAGCATAACTGAGTGGATAGGTAGTCTGTTTTGAATCAAATAGTTGACAACTCAAATCTACTCCAAATTGAGTGTTTGATATCTCATTTGAAAGCTCTAGGTGTCTAGTTTGAGTGACCAAAGTTTCAAGTTCATTGGATATTTCAGTTGGTACCAGTGTTTATTTGAAGGTTCTGCTGTTGGCAAGAGTCTTCATCCTGAGAAGGTCTTCTACACTTTCCGCTGCGATTAGGAGAGGAATTCTCCAACTTTTGGTATCAGAGCCTTGGAGTTTGAAGAGGCAAAGCATTGGAACTAAAATGAAGCAAAGGGAAAGCTACAAATCAAGGGGGAGCTTCGTGAATTCAAGAGAGAGCGCCACAACATACTTGAGGTAAAATCTTGGAAGTTTTCAATGGCTGATTTAGGACAACAAGTTGAGAAGTTAGACAAAGACAATTTTCAGTCTTGGAGGTATAGAATGATAAATTACCTGAAAGGTAAAGGTTTATGGGGTTTAGTTAGTGGAGATGGTCCACAACCGGTAGACCTTGAAGATCCCAACATTACTCCGGCACAAAGGAGACAATTTGCTGATTGGGAAGAGAGGAATCGAAGGGTGATGTTCCTCATCTCACAAGTTATTTCTAACACTATGATTGGTCATGTGCAAAGCTTAGAAACAGCCAAAGAAGTTTGGGAAGCATTGGAGAAGGTGTATGCTACCTCAACAAGGTCTCGGAGGATGCAACTCAAGAACGAGCTCAACAACATGAAGAAAAGCTCAAACCAAAGCATTAGTGAGTATACATTGAGGATTAAGGAGCTTCGAGATCAACTAGCATCAGTTGGATGCAAGATAGAAGAGGAAGACATCGTCCAAATAGCCCTCAATGGCTTGAGGAGTGAAGAAAAGTGGAAGCTCCTCATCACAAACATCCTTTATAGAGATCCTCTACCAACATTCGACGAAATTATACCAAATCTTGTGGCTGAAGAGGTTGCTCAACAAGGAGAAGGCAACAAAGGTAAGGACAGCCATAGTCAAATGTTATATGCAGGAAGAGGTAGAGGAAGAAACTCAAGAGGAGGCTCGAGAGGAAGAGGAAGAAGCTACAACAATACAAATTTCAGCCAACACAACTCAGACGACAACAAGGACAACTCAAATGACAACACACATGGAAGAGGTCGAGGAAGAAATAGAGGAAGAGGTCGAGGTTCATACAATCCTCATAAAGGTATAACATGTTATCATTGTGGTAAACTAGGACATTATGCAAATGATTGTTGGCAAAAGAATGGAAGGCTGAATGGAGGCAACCAAAGGAGCCAAAATAACTATGCGAGTACATCAAGTGAAGGAGACAAGCAAACCATGCTTGCCATGAAGCATGACTACAACAACTCGAGAAGTGATGACCAAAAATGGTTCATAGATTCAGGTTGCAGCAACCATATGACATGCCAAGGAGATTTGTTCACAAAGCTACAAGCTCCAAGTGGAAAAGGATGTGTAGAGACCGGCGATGAAACTCAACACGCAATTGAGCATGTTGGAGATATCAAGCTTGGAGACAAGAAGGTATTGGCTGATGTTCTTCATGTTCCTACTATTGCAAAGAATTTGATTTCAGTAGGACAAATGGTAGAGAAAGGATATCATGTTATCTTCAATGAAAAAGGCTGCTTTATAAAGAATCCAAAAGAAGGATTCAAGGTCATTGCTCAAGGAAGGAAAGAAGGAAGGATGTTCACTTTGGACATTCAACAACCGCATGGAAAGGTGATGTATATTCAGTTTGGAAACAAGAGGATACCTGAAATCGATTTGTGGCACAAAAGGTTTGGACATATCAACATTCCCAAGATCAAGGACATAAGCAACCATGAAGTGGTAAGAGGTCTTCCAAGATTCAATGATGCCGGACTACATGAGTTTTGTGAAGCATGCCAACTAGGAAAGCAAACTCGACAACCATTCAAGAAAAGAAACTATGTGGCAAGGAATGTCCTCGACTTGATACACACGGATGTATGGGGACCATCACAACAACCATCAGTGGCTGGTAATAGATATTTTGTCACTTTTATTGATGATCATTCAAGGAAAGTATGGATGTTTTGCATAAAACAAAAATCAGATGTGTTCTCCATGTTCAAGAGATTTAAAGCACAGGTAGAAAAGGAAACAGGACACTACATAAAGACCTTGAGGTCCGATGGAGGAGGAGAATTTCTCCAAAGAATTTTCAGACTCTCTTTATGAAAATGGAATCAAGAGACAATTTACATGTAGGTACACACCTCAACAAAATGGAATAGCTGAAAGGAAAAATTGACATATCACAGAAGTTGCAAGATGCATGCTCAACGAGATGAAGATGCCACTAAACTATTGGGCTGAAGCAACTAGTACGGCCGTTTATTTGATGAACAAGTGCACAACGGCTGGAGTGCATAATCTAACTCCCGAGGAGGTTTATTCCGGTAAGAAGCCTGACCTTACACATCTCAAAGTTTTTGGATGTGTGTGTTATGTTCACATCCCTCAAGAACTAAGGACAAAGATGGAGGCAAAGTCCGAAAAATGTATTTTTATTGGATATTCATCGGAGCAAAAGGGATATAGGTGCTACAATCCGGTGACAAAGGAGCTACGAGTCTCACGAGATGTGGTATTTGATGAGCTAAGACCATGGTTTGGAGACAAAGGGAAAGAGAAGACTCTTGAAGAAGATTGCGAAGATGATGAAGGTGCTATCCAAGAAGAATTTCAGCAAACAAGTACTCAAATGTCAGGTCCAGAAGCTTCTACATCACTTGGAGAAAGCTCAACATGGAAGGGGAGGCTAAGGAGTCATTCCTCATCACCAACATCAGCTTATGAAAGATCTAAAGCCGAAAGTGCTACCCAAAATAGTGATTCAAATACAAGTGAAGAAGAGTATGAAGAGGTGATCACACCGAAGGTAAAGTTGAACCGATTGAAGAAGCAATGTTCAAAAGGAAATGAAAGGAGGTCTTCAAGAGCAAGGTATCCAATTGAAAGGCTGAGCTATGATAGTTTCATTGCAAAACATTTTGCATATATGACACAGGTGGTCAAAGATAAAGAACCGGATGCATATGAAGAAGCATGTACACAAAAAGAATGGCAAGAAGCTATGCAAGAAGAGATGAAAGCTCTCAAGGACAATCACACATGGGAGCTAGTTCCAAAGGCTGAAGGTATGAAGATTGTTCCAAATAAATGGGTGTTTAAAATAAAGAGAAATGCTGACGGCTCTCTAGCAAGGCATAAAGCTAGACTAGTAGCAAAAGGATTCAAGCAAACTCACGGCATCGATTATGAAGAGACTTTCAGCCCGGTTGCAAAGATGGGAACAATTAGAACCTTGATTGGAGTGAGTGCAGCAAGGAGATGGCCATTGTACCAACTCGACATAAAAAATGCTTTTCTCAATGGTGAACTTCAAGAAGAGCAAGCACCACGTGCTTGGAATCAAAGATTGGTCGAGTACCTCACAAGGTGTGGGTATAGTCCAAGTAATGCAGATCCCTCTCTCTACATGAAGAAAGAAGAAGGCAAGCAGGTATATATTTGCATATACCTTGATGATCTCATCATAACAGGAAGTAATGTTACAGGAATACAAGAGATCAAAAGGAAACTCGGTAAGGAGTTTAAAATTTCAGATCTTGGTGAGCTGAAATACTTTTTAGGCATTGAGATAGTCTATGGGAAAGATGGCATTTACTTAATGCAAAGAAAGTACCTATTGGATGTTCTTTTCAGATTTGGAATGAGTGAATGAAAACCACTCACTCAACCTATGGACACAAATGTGAAGCTATGCTCAAATGATGGAGAGAAGTTACATGATGTAACTACATACAGGAGTATTATAGGTTCATTGATCTATGCTACGATCACAAGACCAGATTTGTGTTATATTGTTGGAGTTCTTTCTCAATTTATGCAAGCTCCAACAAGTGAACATTTAAATTCAGCCAAACGAGTGCTAAGATATGTGAAGCACACTGTCAATCATGCATTGTTTTATAGATATGATGAAGAATTGCAGGTAAAGGGCTTCAATGATGCTGATTGGGCTGGTTCCAAGGAGGATAGAAGATCCACTTCAGGTTATGTGTTCATGATAGGTAGCAAACCTATCACATGGAGCTCAAAGAAGCAACCTACTGTTGCACTATCATCTACAGAAGCTGAATATAGAGGTGGAGACCATTCCAATTTATGGTGACAACATGTCAAGCATTCACTTGACAAACAATCCAATGTTTCATGCACGAAGCAAGCACATAGAAGTGCATTATCATTATGTTCGAGAAAAAGTTTTGAGCAAGGATGTGGATATAAAGTTCATTGGAACTAATGACCAGGTTGCAGACATGCTTACAAAGTCCCTCGATGCTTCTAAGCTCAAGAGGTTCAAGGACGACATCAACTTACAAGATATGGTTGAAGGTGAAAGCTCACATGTGAGCTTGAGGGGGAGTGTTAAAAATAAAGAAGTAAGCTCGTATATATTTTTGCAAAAAGGATTTTCTTCAAGTAGAAGGAAAATACAAAAATGAAAAATAGAAGCATTTACTTCAGCAAGTAGTGGAGGCCAAAAGAGAATCATTCAAAAGAGAATCAAATCCAAAATCTGAATTGTAAGAGGAGTGGCTGTGCAAAGTAGTGGAGAAATGATGGAGAAGAGCTCTCAAACTCATCATGAGAGTTTTTGGTCACTTGGCTATAAAAGAAGCAAGGGAGGACACTCAATGAGAGAGCAAGAAGGCGTGGAAGCCCCTTTGTATCTACTTCATTTGGTTTGAGTCATTTCGTTCAGTTCACTCTCATAAAGTGTGTCCAGCCGCACACTCATTTTTGGGTAGTCTACTTGTGAGAGTCATATCTATCAACATATGTATCCAAATTTAGTGTTTAAACATTCGTTGGAAAGCTTATCTTGAGTACTTCCTCTGTCTAGAACAGTTTTATGAAATTCTTTATGCTCTCTGAGTTATTCAGGTTTTAGTTAAGTCCAGTTTTCAGCTGTGTCCAGCCGCACACCCATTTTTGGGTAGTCTACTTGTGAGAGTCATATCTCTCAACATATGTATCCAAATTTAGTGTTTAAACATTAGTTGGAAAGCTTATCTTGAGTACTTCCTCTGTCTAGAACAGTTTTATGAAATTCTTTATGCTCTCTGAGTTATTCAGGTTTTAGTGAAGTCCCATTTTCAGCCTAACTGAGTGGATAGGTAGTCTGTTTTGAATCAAATAGTTGACAACTCAAATCTACTCCAAATTGAGTGTTTGATATCTCATTTGAAAGCTCTATGTGTCTAGTTTGAGTGACCAAAGTTTCAAGTTCATTGGATATTTCAGTTGGTACCAGGTTTTATTTGAAGGTTCTGCTGTTGGCAAGAGTCTTCATCCTGAGAAGGTCTTCTACACTTTCCGCTGCGATTAGGAGAGGAATTCTCCAACACAACAGACCCCTACCACTCCCAAGAACCCACGTGACTGTGAAGTAGAGTGCTTCTAAGTTTCACATTAGGCTAAAGTACTCTAAATCCCGATTTAGAAGCATTGGAGCCGACCAACGGCTAGTATTCCGGCAACTTTTACGATTAACAGCGCGTGAGAGCGCAAGATCCATTGATTACCTTCGTTCTTTGCCATCTATGTTGTGCTAAGTACAACTGATCAATTATCCAACTGGCTAGCTCAACTGTTTGTGGTCCAGTACATGCTAAATATAAACCAAACCAAATGCATTTGTGGGGCATGGTGAATCTATCCTGAGCGGGGAAAGCGAAATGTTGCATGCATATCCTCAATGGTTTAGAGAGCTCAGGTGTGATTGCTGAAATATCTTCCCACTTAGTAACATCTCCACGTTTCATTGGCTCTGGAACCAGCCTTTCTTGTTCTGTTGGAGTGTGTGTACCATGGATCTTGATTGCAGATCTAATCAAATCTTTAGACCGATAAAACTTCTTATATGGCAGATCATTTACCAAAGATGAAAAAATGAATGTTCCTGGTAGATCCTTGTTCTCCGAAGCTGTCAAAGTGGTGACTAAGTAATAGCATCTGTAGAAGTCGGGTTTAGGCAACGGATCACTGAAATATTCTGTGAAACCAGCTCTTGCCCAAACATGCGTTAAGTCTTTTGTGTTCTATAGTCCTTCGAATTCTCTTGAGAAGAATTGGTACTTGGCCCATGTACGGTGATCAAACGCCAAGTTGGCTTCAAAGATGAAATCTGCATCTGCCAATTGTTGGTGCAGGGCAATCAACAATTGAAGTTTTAATGAAGGTTTGGAAGTCAAGGAATGAAGAAAATTTCAAGTTATGAAGCATGGAGGAAGTATATATCTAGGAGATAAAGATGTGTATACATATGTACATTATTTTAGAGTCAGATCATCATATACTTTTGTATGGTCATGAGTTTGTAAAAAATTTCCCTACATATACAAAGAGAATGTCGGGGCAAAGTAGAGAGATTGTGTAAGAACAAGTTTGGAAGAGAATTAGATGTTATTAGATACTCTAGAAGTGAATAGACTCTCTCTCATTACTCAGATGTAAATTTTCTCAGAAATAGAAAATGTTGCACCCGATCTTTCTGAGTATTCTCCTTCTGTGTTGAATCTTTTGTGAAATGCTTTTGTACAAGTCTAATTCTATAGTTCATTGACCTCTGTACGATTTTTGAGTTTCTAATTGTGATCAGGCTGAGAGAATTGAGTGTAGGAACATTTACATGTGTAAATGGAAAGATGAGAAGTTGCAGGAGGCGCAAAATTTGATGTTAATGTTTTGGTCAGTTCTCCTTCCACAGTGTAAAGTTTTGAGCAAGCAAGCACTCAATCTTTAAGTTGGAAGGTAAGATATCTATGTATAAAAGCATTTTCATAAACTGGTTCTAGATTGAGAGAATCATGTGTTAAAAGTTAGAGGTGTCTAAATCGACTTCTCAGAAGAGCAGGTTTAGACATAGGTAACTTGCTGAGTTCATTTCTCAAGATATACTGAATATTTTGGAATGATTCAACTTGGAGAAAGTGTGCAAACTGTAGACAACACTTTGTGCAAAGTTTCATAAAAAACTTTACACAATTGATAAGGTAATGAGAAAGATATGTGCAGCAGACTTTCTGTGTAGTCATCTCCTTCACAGATTTTTCAAAATCTTCATAACTGATTATTGATCCTCTAAATTTGGTGAAGGCTTGAGTTACTCTTGTTATAGAGGTGCTATAATTACAAGAGTAGCTTGTTCTTTTGGAGATTAACACTCTCCATCAGTGGTATCAGAGCAGGAAGTATCAAAATTGAAGGAAGGAGGATCCCGACTGCTGCAGGTGCAAAGAATTCAACATCTGAAGGTTCAAAAAGTGAAAGCTTGAGGACAAAGCTTGAGAAGGAGGTCATAAGACATCAAGGAAGACAAAAGGAACATTATTCGAAGTAAAGGTACATCTATTACTTATAAAGATTGAAGAATTCAATATACAGGTGAAGAAAGGAAGGGAGATTCTCTTCAAATAGAGAAGTTGGATAGAGAGAACTATCCATCATGGTCAATGAGGATGGAAGCTCATCTTATGAGCAAATACTTGATAGCTTATATTACAGGTGAAGAAGAAAAGCCTCAGTTTAGACATCCTAGTGTTCCGACTAGGGAAGAACTATCAGATTTGAAGAATTGGATGAAGAGAGATGCTCAAGCTAGGAGCATTATTTATATGGCAGTCAATGACTACTTGCTACCTCACATTAGAGGTCTTGAAAGTGCAAGTAATATATGGAATGCTTTGGAGGAACATTTTCAAAACACCACAAAGTCAAGGAAGGCATCTTTGTGGGCAAAATTTACCACTTTCAAGAAGAAGGCTTCTCAATCCATCTTAGACTATGTAACAAGGATGAAGGACATTGCAGATGCATTAGGTACAGTTGATGAAGACATTGAGGAGGATAAATTGGTAAGGAAAATCCTCATAGGGTTGAGAGGTGATGACAAATGGAAGCCATTCATTTTGTCTACTAAATTATCACTTGATCATTTTACTCCTGACTTAAATCAATTGCTAGGACATATGTTAACCTTTGAGCAGGATGTCAAAGGTGAAGGGGACAAAAGTGCAGGTCATGCAATGTATTCAAAGGATACGAAGAAAAATAGCAAAGGGAAGCAATAAGCAAATGAAGATGAAGACACAACTAGTCAAGCCAACTTCCTAAGAGGGAGAGGAGGTGGCAAAGGTCGAGGAAGAGGTAGGAGTAATAAAGATGGAGTCAAAGCTTGCTGGATTTGTGGTAAGACAAATCACTTAGCTAATGATTGTTGGCATAATACTCAGAGTAATGGTGGATATAATCAGATTTTTAATTCAAGAGGAAGAGGTGGCAGAAATCAAAGAGGTAATTTCAGAGGTAGAGGTAGTAGAGGTTACTTTGGAAGAAATGCAGGTAGAGGATTCCAAAGTCAACAATACAACAATACCTACTAGAATTATGCTTCAGATCAGAAGGAGGATTCAACATTGATAATGAATGCAACTTGTGAAAGACAAAGTGAAGACAAAAGAGTCTTCTACATTGACTCAAGGTGTAGCAATCACCTGAGTGGCAACATAGCCTTGATGAGTGATTTGGAGAATAAGGTAACTAATCATGTAGTTCAAACAGGTGACAATACAAAGCACAATGTGAAGTCAATTGGATCAGTGAAGGCCAAGGATGGAAGTACCCTCTTGAGTAAGGTCTTGTATGTTCCTACAATTCCTAAGAATCTAATAAGTAGGACAAATTGTTGAAAAAGGTTATGAAGTTAGATTCACTAATGAAGGAGTGTTTGTGGAAGACCCTAGCAATGGGTATAAACAGATTGTTTCAAGTAAGAAAGAAGGAAGATTGTTCACATTGAAGATTCAAGGTAATGTTGGTCATGCCTTGTTCACTTATGGAGGGCATAAGATCTCTGAGTTAGATCTTTGGCACAAGAGGCTTGGACATTTCAATGAAAGAGGTATCAAAGATATGGTTAACAATGGTTCTGTGCTTGGACTGCCTAATGTTGCAGGTCAACATATGACATACAGATGTGAGGCATGTCAATTAGGTAAGGCTCATAAGCAATCTTATTCCAAACATGGTTTTATGTATTCAGAGAAGCTTGAATTGGTGCACATAGATGTGTGGGGACCATCAAAAGATTTTAGTATCAATTGTTCAAGGTATTATGTGATTTATGTCGCTGATGCTACCAGATGGATTACTATCTATGTGATCAAAGATAAGTCAGAGGTATTCAATACATTTAAACACTATCATGTGTATGTAGAAACAATAACAGGTCATAAGTTGAAGAGACTAAGGTCAGATGGAGGGGGAGAGTATTTCTCTAATGAGTTCAGTGATTACTTGTGGAATGCAGGTATAAAGAGAGAGGTTACTTGCAGGTACTCTCCTCAACAAAATGGTGTAGCATAGAGAAGAAATAGAACTCTTGTTGAGTTTGCAAGATCCATGATGAAGGAGAAAAATTGCCCAAATTACTTGTGGGCTGAGGCTTTAAACACAGCTACTTATTTGGTTAATAGGTTGCCATGTAAAGCTTTGTAGGGTATGACACCATATGAGGCATGGTGGGGTAAGAGACCTACATTAGACCATTGCAAAGTATTTGGATGTTTGGCATATGCATATGTGCCATCACAATTAAGGCACAAATTGGAACCTAAAGCTGAAAAGTATGCATTCATTGGTTATGATGATAAGCAAATGGGATATAGGTTGTGGAGTCCATCCACAAAACAATTCCTTGTATCAAAGGATGTTACATTTGATGAGCAAGGTACTTGGTATGGAGGTACAATCAATATTAATGCAGGTGATGAAGAAGTTGTGAATCAAAAGAAAGGTAAATCAAAGGTTCAGATATTTGATGAAGAGGAGAATAATGAAGTACAGGTTGAAGTTGAAGAAATGCCAAGATTTGATCCTGAGTGTGATGAACCAGAAACCTCAAAGAGTGGAGAACTTAGAAGTTCATCAAGACACAAGTGGCAACCTACAAGGTATAGCTATGACACTTCTTTTTTGGCTACAAAAGATTATGCTTATATGATAAAGGCAGATGAAGATCCTTCTACATATGAAGAGGCAAAAGGTAAAGAAAATTGGGAGAAATCTATGCAGGAAGAATATGATGCATTGATGGAGATTCAGACATGGGAGTTGGTTCCTAAACCAAATAGCCAGAAGGTCATTGGATGCAAGTGGGTCTACAAGACAAAAAGGTATGCAGATGGAAGTGTGTTTCATTAAAAAACTTTACACAATTGATAAGGTAATGAGAAAGATATGTGCAGCAAACTTACTGTGTAGTCATCTCCTTCATAGATTTTTGAAAATCTTCATAATTGATTATTGATCCTCTAAGTTTGGTGAAGGTTTGAGTTACTCTTGTTATAGAGGTGCTCTAATTACGAGAGTAGCTTTTTCTTTTGGAGATTAACACTCTCCATCACCAATGGTCCTGCTAGCCCTTGAAACCAGTGAGAATTGCGATGAATCTTTTTAGTGTATCCCCTAGGGGGATCGTCAATTGGCATGGGCCTTGGAAATCCTTCAAATTCTGGTGGCTGTGCCGTTAGATGTGGTTCAGCTAGTAGTTCGCCAATATTTGCCATGGGCACACTAGTGCCAGCTTCAGATGGTCCTTCTGCCTGCATGATGATTGATGCGAGTGTGTAGAATTTCTGCTACAAAAGATTAACACATTAGTATGGAAATTAATTATGATCCCATTAAAGTGAGACCGCAATCCCTTTCCATAACCGATGTGTAACCCGTGTAGCCGAGTGTTGTGATGCGGTTTATGGAATGATTGTTGCAAAACTAATGCAAGTCTCTAGACACCTACATGCTTCAAATGATGCATACATTTCTTGGTGAGGTGTTATTACAAGTGATGTGGGTTATAGTGTGTGGATTTGTACAAGGTTCAGGTGTGAGTGAATTTATACAAGGTTGTAGATTAGTCAGGGTGGGAGTTATGTTAGACACTGGGTTTTGAGGAGACAACTGGATACGTTTCGGTATCGATTTCCTAAGAGTTTCTGAGCGGGTGGTATGTTTCTTCTGAGGGACAAAAGGTGATATCGGATGTAGTGGTTTTGAGGGTTGAAGAGATTTCTGAGGGGTGTATATTACATGGCTTGAGGGTTGAGCTATAATACACTCTTTAGGTACCCAAATCTGCGTGGGTGTGGGTCGATTCATAAGGTACTTCTTGGCGATCCAAATTTGTCGAATGTTTGTACTCGTAGAAGAAGGTCAAGAAGGCATTGGATATTGCTTCTGCTTCAGTAAAAACTTCTTTTGAGCTTCATTTGTGTTGTTGAAATCTATCGGTGGTTTCTGTCCTTTTGGCACCCATATTTGCCGCGTGCCTCTTGCTTTGTGATACTGATACTACTACTTTCCTCTTTGTGTCATCTAATATTGTCGTCGGTCTGGGTTCCTTCGTCGTGGTTGACTCCTTTGTGGTTGAGGTTGAGAGGTCGGATGGACACTCTGCTTTGGAAAAGCACTTGTGAAACCTGCCCATTAGGAAGTGCTTTGTTTTGTACTATTAATCTAGGCCAGTCCGCAGTAAGTGTGGAAGGATGGGCACTACAGGGTATTTTGCCCCTGTGACTGTTGATGCAGTCCACCTGACCTGCAATGGTCCCCATTTGTCCGCTCTTGTAACCCGCCTAACCGTTGATTGTGTCCATTTGACAAAGCGGTTGGGTGATTGCCCCTTCTAGTTTGCAGGAAGCCGAAGGGAAAATCTCCTGACGTCCTGATTGACAATTGTCCATTGCCAAGCCCACATGGGTTGAAGTAGACGTAACGTGAATCATCTGACCAAAGATCTTCCGGTCTTCCTTCGCATGCTGTTCATATGGTCTAGGGTTACATACCTCAGTCGGAATGCCGTTAGGGAAGTCAAGCGGTATCACTCGCTTCTGATCTAAGGTTCCAATCTACAAGGAGCCTTGTCTAAGATTTAGGTCCATTGAGTGATCGTATAGCCAATCTTGGCCAAGGATTAGGGGTTCTATCCTGTCCTCGTCATGGCACACTAGTAGCTTCACTGTCATGGTCACTTTGCCTATGAGGATAGGAAGGTCCACCTCACCCATGCAAGGGGTTTCCATGCCTCCTAGCCCTATGAGGTATGCCTCAATTGGCCGCATTTCTATTCCTGAGTCCTTATAGTGAGACCATCTAATCGCACTAGTCGCAGCACCTGAATCAATTAAAGCCTTGAGCTCTTGGCAAGGGTTGTCGTGCTCTAGCTTGACTGTAATGAATGCTCTCCGATCCACTATGCTAGGATGAGTACTTGACTTTGCTTGACACATGGCCATGGGATGTCTGGGTGTTGTTTCCAGATGGTTATAATGTTCTCTCCCTAGTCCTTGTCTTCTTAGCTTCATGCGCTTAATGCGTTCTATAGCTTCTGCCTGAGATTCAGCACGTATTCTATTTTCTTCCTCCTTACGCTTCTTTGCCAATGTGAGTCATCTAAGCATATCCTCAGTAAGAGGTTCCTGATATAGCCTGACTCTACAACCACTAATGTAATTAGGCATTATGTCTCCTTCTAAGGTAGCTAATTGTACTGCTCCACTTGTTGAGAGTCTGTTAATGATCATAGGTCCATAACCTCGCTTTTCTAACTTCTGTGCATGTTGTTTCAGTGTATATACTAGGACTAAATCTCCTTCTTTTAAGCCTTTATCTTTCACATGTGCATTAAAATAGGCTTTCTGTCGCTTCTTTGCTGCGTATATTCCTACTGCTGCTCTTAGCCTAGTTTCTCCTAATCGTTCCAAGTCCATTATTCTTGCTAATAATTCATGTCTGGTCCACTGATGTTCTTGTGCAACCTTAAGGGTCGGTATCAAAAAGTCCAAAGGAAGCACAACATTTTGACCAAAAACCATCTGAAAGGGAGTTGCATTGAGTACGGTCTTGTAGGCCACTGGATATGCCCAAACAGTGTGGTGTAACTGTTTGTCCCAATCTGAATGTTTGTTGTTCACGAGTTTTGTCAGTACGTTACAAAGGATCTTGTTAGTGCTTTCAGCCTGACCATTGTGAAGAGAGATGGTGGATGCAATCCAAAGATGAGTAGGTGCTGCTACAACCAGCTACACACCAGCCAACTGAGACTTCAAAGTTGATTAGTAGACCCTTTGAGCCTCCTAAATCCACCAAAATATCAGCCAAGTACTTTGGAACATGTATCCCAAAAGTTTAAGTCAGATAGACTAGTTGCGAAATGACTAGCTCCCAAAACTTGCTATTTTTGGACATACACCTGCTGGAAAAAATGAACTGTGCTCTCAACCTGGTAGGAGTTAGATAAGTTCCTTTTGCGCATAGCAAATAGACTTAGAAAGCTTCCCAATCCAGGCTAAAACACTTCAAATGATGGACTTAGCACTGAGAAGAAGATTCATCAATTTCTCAAACATGCCCACCATTCTCGGGGCTCTACAGAGATAGACTAGTGAGTAGTAAACTGAACCTATCTCCAAAAATGTTAATCCAATGACCTTGAAAAATTTATAACCAGAAACTAGACAGTAAGAGCTATCCAACACATGTTAAAACATTGAAAAATGTGGAGCAGAACTCAAGATATGACCTTCTGAAGTTACTGCTCTAAGTGAGTATAACAGAGAACAAAACAGAGAAGTAGATAATGAAAAATGTATAGATTCACATATGATTACAACCACATTGGCAATGAATATTTTCATAATGGGAGTAGAATGATAGAGCTATGGAGAAAGCTCTTCAATCTCTACAAAATGACATGAAGTGGTCACGTACAAGGCTTGCTAAACGCCTCTTCCTTCTTGCTCTTTTTATAACTATTCTTGGAGGGAGTTTTGAATTCGAATTCGAATGGCTCCACCTAAAAGTGATCCCCAAAGTTAAGAGATATTCCCTCAGCTCCAAAATTCGTGGTTTTAGGTAGTTAAACCCACGAATTTTCTTTTACATCATGGATGAGGTAATCCATCTTTCTCCTTTTTCCTTTTTTCAATTACAAGAGATAAAAATGAACTCTTTTACAAGAGGTGTTCACATGACTACACATGTGACTTACAAATGAGAATAATATCAAGCATATCAAGCATGTAGGCTTGGGTAAAATGCACCAACAACTCCCCCTCAAGCATAACATGCTTGGCCTCCAAATAAGTCTTCAATTGTCCTTGATTTCTTGCAAGCCAATCATCAACTTGAATCTACTTAACTTTGTACCATCAAGAGCTTTAGTCAACATGTCGGCACATTGCATATCTTTAGAGACATAGGATAGTTGAATATCCTTGCTCATTAGGTTCTCCCTTGCGTAATGGTAGTGGACTTCAATATGCTTGGTTCTAGCATGGTATACCGGATTAGCTGCTAGATGTAGTGAGCTTGTGTTGTCACCAAAAATGTGAGGCGTTGAAGAATGAAGTCCAAGATCTGTGTACAAAGACTTTAACCACATGATTTATTGAGTTGCATTAGCCAAACCTCTATATTCGGATTCGGTAGAAGATAATGCCATGATTGGTTGCTTCTTCGATGACCAAGAAATGATTTTTGAACCTGCAAATGATATGTACCCGGATGTGCTTCTTCTATCATCTCTAGATCCGGCCCAATCTGCATCTGACTAGACCTTTAGCTCAATATCTGAAGTATATGAATAGAAAAAACCTTCATTCATGGTCCCCTTTAGGTACTTGAGGACTCTCTTGGCCGCTTCCATATGTGGTCTTCT
The DNA here is from genome assembly GCA_020310875.1 of Ceratopteris richardii. Classification (NCBI taxonomy): domain Eukaryota; kingdom Viridiplantae; phylum Streptophyta; class Polypodiopsida; order Polypodiales; family Pteridaceae; genus Ceratopteris; species Ceratopteris richardii. The sequence goes on from CM035415.1 coordinate 111,536,553, forward strand.
CGGCTTATGCATAAACGGACTCAATATGCTAACACCAGCATATATCCACCCTTGTGAGTGTTGCATAGTTCAAACTTCCAATCAAGCTTTGATAGCTTGTGATGTCTTCAATTGGCTCTTCTTCATAAGCACTAAGCTTATGATTTTTCTCCATAGGTGTACCTGCACACTTGGTATTTTCCATCTTGAACTTGACAAGCATGTCATGGACATACTTCCTTTGTGTGATGTATATACTTGAATCTGTGTAGATCAACTCCAATCCAAGAAAATAAGTGAGTGGTCCGAGGTCACTTATTTTGAACTCCTCCTTCATTTGAATCTTTACCTATTTGATTCCTTCAAGATCATTGCCTGTGATAATAATATCATCAACATACACACATAAATAGATCACTTCAGATCCATTCCTCTTTATGAACAAAGAGGTATCCGCTTTGCTAGCTTTGAATCCTTGGTCCTGCAAATAAGTCACCAATCTGAAATTCAAAGCTCTTGGATCTTGCTTCAATCCATACAAAGCTTTCTTTAGTTTGTATACATAGTTAGGATGATGTGCATCCTCATATCCAGGAGGTTGTGCCATATACACTTCCTCAAAAATCCATCCATTCAAGAAAACATTCTTTACATCAAGTTGATAGAGATTCCAATTTCTAGATGGAGCAAGACTAATGAGAACCCTAATTGTAGGCATTTTTGCAATAGGAGAGAAAGTCTCCTCATAATCAATACCATGGGTTTGAGCAAACCCTTTAGCAACTAACCTTGCTTTGTGTCTATTTATACTTCCATCTAGATTCCTCTTGATTTTGTATATCCATCGAGATCCAATTACCTTCATAGATGGCTTGTTAGGTACAAGCTCCCAAGTGTCATTCTCCTTCAAGGCTTCCATTTCTTAATCCATTGCATCTCTCCAAGCTTTCTTGCTTTGCGCTTCTTCGAATGTGGTAGGTTCTTCATTGGTTGAATCCTTTGCAATGTAGATTGAGTGCTTGGTGACCAAAGAAGTATCATAACCAAACCTCTCTGGTTTCTTCTTCTCCCTTGAAGACCTTCTAAGTGGTTGATGTGAGCTCTCGGCTCCATATGTAGCATCCTGCATCTTTGCTTTACCTTTGTTCTTCCATAGCTTTAGTCTTTCCAAGTCTTCTAGGTCAATCTCCGAATCACTTTCTTCAATCTGCTTTGGTGCCTTTGGTTGAAGTGATGGAAAATCTTCATCCAAGTCATAAGGCAGCTTCACTTTCCTGTCATCATCAAACCATGATTTGTTTTCATCAAAAATTACATCTCTACTCATAGAAAATCCTTTATTGGTTGGATTGTACAATCTATATCCTTTTTGGTTTTGATCATAACCAATGAGTACACACTTCTCTGCCTTGGGATCAAATTTCCCTCTTACTTGAGAAGGAATGTGAGCATAGGCTAAGCATCCAAAGATTTTACAATGCTCTAGACTAGGTCTTCTTCCATTCTACACTTCATATGGATTTGTTCCATCTAGTGACTTAGATGGAAGTCCATTTATGAGATATGTGGCTGTAGACACAACCTCTGCCCATAGGTAGTTTGGCAATCCCTTTTCATTGAGCATGGACCTTGCAGCTTCGACAATAGCTCTGTTCCTCCTCTCTGCTACACCATTGAGTTCGGGTGTATACCTTGTAGTGACTTCCCTTTTAATGCCTCTTTCATGCAAGAAGGCATCAAATTCAGAATAGAAGTATTCTCCTCCACCATCTGATCTGAGTCTTTTCAAAGTCCTACCTATTTGGTTTTCAACAAGAGCAATATACTTCTTAAAGCAATTAAACACTTCATCCTTGTGCTTCATGAAAAACAAAATGGTCCACCTACTATAATCATCTATGAAAGACACATAATATCTTGAGCCTGATATAGATGGCTCCTTACTTGGACCCCACACATCCGTGTGCACTAGATCCAAAGGATTTTGATACATATATCCTTTCTTATTGAAATGTTGTCTATGAGCCTTCCCGAGTTGACAAGCTTCACACTTATAAATCATGTGTTGCCTTGTGATATTAGGCAAACCAAGTACACTTTGGTCCCTACAAATTTGTTTGAGTGTCACCTCACCAATGTGAGCAAGCCTTTTGTGCCATATCTCCAACTCTGTTAGAGTTTGAGATCCATAGCTGAACAAAACTATGTTCTTTGTATCTTCCACTTCAAAAGCGAAAAGCCTTCGTGCCTTTTCTCCTTTGGAAATCCTTCGAAAGCCTTGCCTTGGGTCTTCAACATATGCTCCAAATCAGTTGAATCTAACCTGCAATCCTTTTTCAACAATCTGTCCAACACTTATTAAATTTTTGGTAATTGTAGGGACATACAAGACTTTGCTTAAGAGGTTCATATTCCCATCTGATGTCTTCACATTACCTATCTTTTCCACTGAGTGCTTTGTGTCATCTCCTATCTGCACTTCATGCTTGTTATGAGGATCTTCCAAATCAAAAAGTAAAGCCACATTTCCTGCTACATGGTTTGAGCATCCCGAATCAATGCAAAATATGTGATCATCATCCTTACCCTTCTTCACTGATAGATTCATAATCAATAATGAATCTTCTTGGCTTTGGTCCTCTACATAGTTATTGTAGTCTCTTCTTCCTCTATGGCCACTTTGATAGTTGTTGTTGTTGTTGTTGTTGTAATTGTTGTTGTAGTAGTTGTTGTTGTAGCCTCCATTGTACCTGCCTCTATTTGATCCATAGCCACCTCTATTAAATCCTCTTCCTCTTGAGTTCCTCCGGTTCCTGAATCATTCTTCAGTAGTATGATTAGATAAGCCACATATATTGGAAGGTTGAGATGATTGGAATCTCCCCCTGCCTTTCTTTCCACCTCTGCCTCTTCCTCTAGCTCTTCCTCTACCTGCAAAGTTTGCTTGGAAAGAGCTACCTTCATCTTCATTCTTCTTATTCTTTGAGTGGTCCTTGACCTTAGCTTTATCACAATATAAGGCAGAAGTTTGATTACCTCTTGAGGACTCACCACCTTTGCTAATCTTTGCTTCATGAGTGAAGAGTTGGCCCATGAGTGTGTTGAGGTCGGGTACATGCATATCCATGTATAAATCCATGGCTGTTGTGAATGACTCCCACTTGTCGTCTGCTTTGATCCCATTTATGATTTGTCTAATGATTTTCTCCTCTTCAATTACCTCTCCAATGCTTCCAAGTTGGTCGGAAATCTCCTTCATCTTTGTGACATAATCAGTCACATTTTGCTTTGGGCTTTTCTTCATTGTTGTGAACTCCATCCACAATTGGTTCTTCCTTGCTCGAGTGTTGGAAGAGAAGAAAGAAGCAAGTGCATTCCAGGTCTCTCTTGATGACTTGCATCCCTTGACATGAGGTAAAAGGAAATCAGAGATTGAGTTTAGAATATAGGACCTTGCAAGTGCATCCTTCAAACACCAATTTGAAAGTCCTTCCACTTCTTCATGTGATGGTTGCCCTTTGTTCCTCATGGTTGGCATTGCTTCATCTCCGTATATGAATCCATATAGATTCCTCCCTTGAAGGTAAGCATCCATCCTTATACACCCGTAGTTGTTTCGATCCAATTTGTCAATTGTTGATGGAAATCCATCTCCCATGTTTCTTGACTATGCTCTAATACCACTGTGAAGAGAGATGGTGGATGCAATCCAAAGATGAGTAGGTGCTGCTACAACCAACTTCACACCAGCCAACTTAGACTTCAGAGTTGATTAGAAGACCCTTTGAGCTTCCTAAATCCACCAAAATATCAGCCAAGTACTTTGGAACATGTATCCCAAAAGTTTAAGTCAAGACAAACTAGTTGCGAAATGAATAGCTCCCAAAACTTGCTATTTTTGGACATACACCTGCTGAAAAAAATGAACAGTGCTCTCAACCTGGTAGGAATTAGATAAATTCCTTTTGGGCATCGCAAATAGACTTAGCAGGCTTCCCAATCCAAGTTAAAGCACTTCAAATGATGGAGTGAGCACTGAGAAGAAGATTCATCAATTTTTGGAACATGCCCACCATTCTCGGGGCTCTGGAGAGATAGACCAGTGAGTAGTAAAATGCCGATATCTCCAAAACAGTAAATCTAATGACCTTGAAAAGTTATAAACAAAAAGTAAAGAGTAAGAGCTATCCAAAACATGATACAACATTGAAAAAGGTCGAGTAGAACTCAAGATATGACCTTCTGAAGTTACTGCTCTGAGTGAGTATAGCAGAGAACAAAACAGAGAAGTAGATAATGACAAATGTATAGATTCACATATGATTACAACCACATTGGCAATGAATATTTGCATAATGGGAGTAGAATGATAGAGCTATGGAGTTAGCTCTTCAATCTCTACAAAATGACATGAAATGGTCATGTACAAGGCTTGCTAATCGCCTCTTCCTTCTTGCTCTTTTTATAGCTATTCTTGGAGGGAGTTTTGAATTCAAATTTGAATGGCTCCACCTAAAAGTGATCCCCAAAGTTAAGAGATATTCCCTCAGCTCAAAAATTCGTGGTTTTAGGTAGTTAGACCCACGAATTTGCTTTTACATCATGGATGAGGTAAGCCATCTTTTTCCTTTTTCCTTTTTCAATTACAAGAGATAAAAATGAACTCTTTTACAAGAGGTGTTCACATGACTACACATGTGACTTACAAATGAGGATAATATCAAGCATATCAAGCATATCAAGCATGTAGGCTTGGGTAAAATGCACCAACAACCATTGGCCTGAGGATGATATGGTGCGGATTTCTTGTGAATCACCATAAAATCCTGTAACAAATATTCAATGACCTGGTTTAGAAAGTGAGTTCCTCGATCGCCACTAACTCTAAAGGCAATCCATATCTTGTAAAGACATTTTCAAGTAAGAATTTTGCAGTCGTGTGTGCATCATTCTTTTTTGTGGCTTTTGCCTCTACCCATTTGATAAGATAATCTGTCGCGACAATAATGTATTCAACATGTGTACCTTTTGCAGGGGGGTTAATGGGTCCTACAAACTCTATACCCCACTTAGGAAATGCTCATCCTCCCATCATGGGTTTCAATGACATTTTATCTCTGCGAGTAGGAAATTGAGTTCTTTCGCACACATCACATCTCTTTACATAGGTATGTGCATCCATGTGAAGAGTGGGCCACCATAATCCTGCAAAGAGGATGGCTTTGATTATCCTATCTGGTCCAAAATGACCTCCTGCAACACCTTGGTGTGCAGTCTCTAGTACGCTCAAGTAATTCTGCTGCGTTCAACTGTCTGCTCGCGTACGCTATGGGGAGATCTATATTACCTTCATTCGTGGGTTGTGATAACACACATCCTATGGCATAATTGGATGCATGCACATGTACATGGAATGGCTTACTCCAATCTGGGGTTGTTAATATAGGTGCTGAGCACAAACGTTGTTTAAGTTCATTGAATGAATTCTCACATTCATCTGTCCATTCAAACTTAGTCAAAAGAGAGTACAGAGGCTTGGCTATAATTGCATACATGTGTATGAATTGTCTATAATAACCACAATGTCCCATAAATGCTTGTACCTCTTTTGCGTTATTTGGCCTAGGTAGTTCTGCAATTACTTTCACTTTTTCTTTATCTGTAGAGATTCCATTCTTTGACACAATGTGTCCTAAAATTTTGCCTTGTCTCACCATGAAAACGCACTTTTCTGGGTTCAGACAAACCTGATATTCTCGACATTTGTCAAACACTTGTCTTAATTCTCGGATATGTGTCTGTTTGATATTCAAATGAGAACATAAGTCATCGACTTAAACTTCCAAATTCTTTCTTAAGAATTCCTTAAAAACATGACACATGAGTCGCTGGAAAGTGGTAGGTGCATTTGTTAAGCCAAAAGGCATCAGAGGAAATGCAAAAATGCCCCATTTTGTGGCAAAAGCCGTCTTGTGTTGATCTTCTGGAGCAATGGCTACTTGATTATAGCCTGAGAAACCGTCAAGAAAGCTGTAAACTTCCTTGCCCGCAACTCTTTCCAATTAATGTTCCGTGATAGGAAGAGGATAACTGTCTCTAATCGTGGCAACATTAACTTTTTTAAGGTTAATACACACACGCAATTTTCCATTCTTCTTGGGCACAACCGCAATGGGGGATACCCATTCCGTATGCTCAACTTCATAAATGAATCCTGCTTCTATCAATCGATCTATCTCCTCTTTAATCTTCGCAGCGTAATTATCATTAGATGTGTATGGTTTCTCTTTCGTAGGTTTTGCATCTGGAGTCATAGGGATTCTATGGGAACATATATCCGGATCTACTCCTTTCAAATCTTTGTAACTCCAAGAAAAAATATCTCTATATTCGCGCAATAGGGCAACTAATTCTTCTTCTTCTTCATTCACCAAATCATGCCCGATGTATGTACATTTTTCTTCTTCTCCTTCTATGGCTACTATGATTTTCTTGGTTTTCTCTCGATTATCATATACTTCTCGAACGTCCGCTTTTTTGTTAGGCATTTGTACCATGATTCTTCTATCTTCAATTTCATACTTCTTGAAGCTCTCAGGAACCTCAAACAAGGGTTCTTCTTCTTCTGACATGGTTTCTTTCTTCTTCCTTTTCTTACCTTCACTCTTAGTGGTCACTTGAGTGGCTAACCTCACCTCATTCCTAACTTCTTCCTGTCTCTGAGGATAAGTTTCTACTTCATAGAAGTATTCTTCCTCTGATGCAAAGGGTGGGTCCATAATAATTGACTCTAAATCGAAATCACTCGCATCCTCAAATGCATCAGTGCTAGGTTTACATTCTTCAATAATTGAATCACACATGATTGGCTCGATCGTGAAAACTAAAATGTCATAGCCATCTTCATCACAGTGGGGTGTCCATTGTTCTTCATTGATGGCCACATCCATGGTTGCTAGGATTTCTGCCCAACCATGGGGTTCAAACTCCTCATTTGAAAATACTACAGGTGCGTAAGCTGGATCTTGAAGGGTTCGTGGATGTTGTTCTTAACCTAAAGTTCCGGCTTCTAACCGTTCTTCCTCTTGTTTTGCTATCTTACACATCCATAGATGAGTATCTTTGTGTAACCATGAGGGGTCTGACTCCAATGAGTGTACTGATTCTGTCTCTTCTTGCGTCTTATGGATGGTATTCCATTGTAGTGGGAGTATGTCTCTATGTGAATAGTCTTTAAGATTGACTTTAGTAGTCACTCCAAGTATAAAGAATTAGTTCCCCAATCTTGTACAATTTGCAACTAATGCATGAATGGTCATCCTAAAATCATCTCGTAAGCATGATTTTTCGCAAAATCACAAATGGCAAAGGTATGCTCAAATACCACAGTTGGTGAGAGATATGCCTTCTAGTAAGCCTAATGGTTTCTCTATATGTCTGTCAGCCATTTGTGGCTTCATCGTGGTGGGTCTTAGTGTTGGCTTACCCCAATGTTTCCATAAAGCGGTGGTAGCAATGGCTACTCCATCTCCTGAATCTAAGATGAAGATAAGTGTTACCTTCCTCTCCTTCGCTTACATCTCCGATCTTTTCTATGGGTATCTCTGGTACCTTCTTGTGTGATCCTATCTGTGAGGGAGTAGTAGCAAACTCAGGGAATTGATTTGCTACGTGCTTCCACAATTCTCGTTTTACCTTTAATAACTCTTCTAGGTTGAGATTACATTGAACTTTGGTATTCTTGATCACTTCCGTGTTTCTAGGGATCACTGATTCTTCATTCCTCGCTATTATCGTGGGTGCTCTCATACTAATAGACTTGGCTTCCCAAGGTGCTATGAACTGAGGTAATTCTTGCAAAGAATTGGATTCAAAACTAGTGTGTTCACTCAGTTGTTCTTCCTCTACATCGTCATAAATAGAGGGGATATCTTGGGGAAATCGTTCCTGCAAGTCATCTATTTCTTAAATAGGAGGATGAGTTCCTTGTTCTTTTCTCCACTTTTCTTCTTGGTTTTCTCTCAAAAATTCATGTGAATACCTATGTATGGAAGACAGGTTGTCTTCACCTTCCATATTGGGTACTTGAGACAGGGATGGTGCATTCCTTTCCTGTGTCTCTGGGGCAATAGGGTTCCTATGCTGATCCTTTTTCTCTTTGCTATCAATCAAGTATTCTAGCCTCTCCATTAGTCCTTGAAAGTGCAATTCCGGTTTTGCCATGTTATTCCAATTTAGATATCTAGAGGCTTCGAACATTGCTTGTGCTAATTCTACCATCTTCATGCAAAGTTTTGTTCTCTCAATTTCTAGGTCTGCTCGAGGGTAATTCTTACTCATTTCAGCTATTTGAGGTCCTTCTTTTATTCTAGCATGATACTCACGAAACATCATGTCTAGGTTTTTCGGTATGGGTTCCGCTAAAACTGATCCTGATTTTTGAGCTAGGTTCTCTTGATTCAATTCCTGTGAAGTCAATTCTAGGATTTTGGCTCTAGATTCCTTGAGACTTCCTTCCAATTCAGTTATCCTTTTACTCCACTTTTGCTTGATTCTTTCTCTAGAATCTTTCCAAGATTTCGTCTTTTTACTGCTAGACTCTCCCAGTTCACTAGTGCCGGCTATTTTCTCAGCGTTAGGCTGTTGATTTTGTAAGAGCGCCCAGGCTCTCGTTATAGCTTGGATAGGCATGTATGTAGGGTTGGATCCATCTGCGTTGTTCACAATACCTATCGCGTTGATCGGTGTCACGTTTGAAGCAATAGCAGGGTTCTTAGGACAATCTTTTATGACATGCTCTTTACCACAGTCGACACAAAATCCTTGTATGTTATAGTATTGTGATTGTCCCGCTATCGGAGGATGTGGACAATCCTTTATGAAATGATCTCCTTGGCACCTAAAGCATGGTCCTCTAGGACCCTTTGGTCTTTGCTGTCTTAATTGGGGCCCTGGGTTTGGGTTTGTGTACATCACGTTAGCATAATCGGGCTCCCAACTAGGTTCCAATGGTGGACTATCGTATTGATATGTCTCTATGTGTTCTAGTGACTCTGTGTAATACGCGGGGGGACTATATAAATGAGTAGAGTCAAAATTGTTTGAGTTCGGGTCACCTTTCGGTGATCAGGGGTGATGAAGGCACTAAAGCCCTACTTAGGTTTTCTTTTGCAGCATCATATTTGACTGAGATGACATTCGCTGGTGGGGGTGGCTGCTGAGCTAAGACAGGTTGAGGTCTCTATTGAGCCTGATATGGATAGTTCTGAGGAGGCCTATAGTAATAAGGCTGAGCATTGTATTGGCCTTGATACCTACCTGGCTACGGGTATGCTTGCGGGTAGTTCTGTCTCACTGTTTGTTTGTTGTATGGGCAGTCCTGAGCCGTGTGATTTGTGTATCTTCTCTCAATTGTACAGTATTGGCCACTAGGGTTGGCTTGCGGTTCATTGGGACACACATTTGCCATATGATCGCCACCACAGGTGTAACAATGCTTGTTTGTTGTTACCCTAGGCATCTGTTTACTAGAAACTCCTAGTTTCTAGGCTACCTTTTCTGCTAGGTCTTCTATTGAACTAGACAATTTTGTGGATGCTAGAGAGGAACAATTTGCGTCCTTATAGACCTTTGACAGTTCCAACTTGTCTCCTAAGTTGTCCTCAATGTCTATACAAATTCTCACACACTGCTATAGCCTTCTGGGTTCCTTCAAGTACACATAGGAGCGTAGTTTAGAGCTCAACAGGCCATCTAAAAACAACGACCCTTGCTTGGCCTATGAAGGTAGCTCTTGCATCGGACATCTTTCAACATATTGTCTAAACCTACGTCCTACCAGTCTAATTGTTTCCTGAGCGGTCTGTTTGAAACTATGAATCAACGAAGACGTGTCATGCCTGATCCCACTTTTAGAGAATGCACTGATGAATGACTCTAAAAAGTGAGGGATGTCTCTAAATTTCCTTTGTTGCAATAATTGGAACCAAGTTAAAGCTGTATTTTTTAACGTTAGTCCAAATGCGTTGTATTGCGTGAACATGTCTTCAACTTGTTCTTCCCTTAGCACTTGCTTAAATTCTACGACATGGTCATAGGAATCTCCTGTCCCATCAAAATAAGTTTTCATGGATTTTACTAACTGAGTGGGTCTCAATATCCTTGGGTGTTCACATGGTCTAGGTAGAGGAAAATCATCTCTACCACCTCGTATTCTTTGTCTTTCCACTCTGTCTGTGTCTATGGTGGTTCTATCTCTCCCTATGGGATGATTGAAACTTACTTTGGGTCTTTCTTTGTTTTTCTCTCTTTGCACACCATGGGCTGAGGATGTTCCTGCCCCTTGTTGGCTCGCGTTTACATTTGTTCGTGCTGGAGGGAATACCAATTCACCTCTCCATGTGTAGGTATTCCTAGTGTGATCAGGTACTACAAAGACTGTTTTTGACGTTTCATTTAGGTATACAACCTTTCCAGGTGTATCTGGGTCCTTAAATTCGTAGATTATGATGGAGCCTACCTCACTAGATTGTTCCGTTCTGTACCTCCAAAATGCTTTGTCAGTTTCTTTATTCACAAATAATTCTATGCTTCTATTATCCTGAGGGGTCCAATCTGGAACTAGTCCTCGTGTCAGTACAGATTTCCCTCTAGGTGTCTTAGGTTCTTCTAATGGTTCTTTTCCTTGGGCTCTCGCATCCGTTTCCAACTAAATTACACCAAACTCATTGGTATTGTTTGGTTGAGTACTTAAGATGTATATCGTTCCTTCTTTGTCTATGTATGCGTCTCTCTTGAATTTCACCACTGGACGTTCCAATCCAATGGGTTGATCAGGATTGTGCATTTGCACCACTTGTCTTCGCAAACCATCCTCATAGATGCGAGCACCTAAGTGGTTGGTTCAGAGAAATTCTAATTGAGTTCTATAGGGTCCTTAAGGTCTTTCTAAGTATGCTATATTTGACCCTCCTTCTGGTCTTTCCGTGCTAAATGCCATTTTCGATTCACTCGTATCTGAACTCTCGTAGGGGTAATTACTATTCAACTCTTGAGCCCACGATCGTGCAGTAGTCCCTACACTTGCTTCTGATGATCTAAGGCTTCCTTGGTCTGACTTACCTATATGTTTGCCCGATCTAAGGTTCATGAATTTACTTCCTTGCACACTCAGTACAAACTCAGATCATCAATGATTCTTTGTTCTTTCTTGCTTGATTCTTTTTAAATGTCTTTAAGTTCTTGTCTTATCTTTACTGTGAGCGTCAAGAAACGACTTTCTGTGGTACTTTTGAGTTCTCGTTCCTTCATACTTAAGTTCTTTCCTTTAGGTTTTCGGATAACACACCTTTACTTTAGTCTTGGACTTGAAAAATTAAATCTGTTGAACTTGCTCTTCCTATCGTCCTTAATCCACAATGCTAACGTTTAGCCTAAGCTAAGAATTGACTGAGGGGGTTGAGTAATCTTCCAACCTCGAGTCAGCTTTGTTGGTTGCTCTGATGCCCAAGAAGCCACGCTTCCCAAGCCCTGCGTTCTTCACTGCCTTTCTTTGGTTGCCCTTGATTGTCCTTGCTAGACCTGAAAGATTCAATTTTAGACCAATCCTCAATTGAATGATCAAACACTTGAGTATATACACTCTTAAAAGTCCTTTCCCTTTTGCCCAAATTTTTGTGCTGCCCCCTAGCTTTTCTAGTCCCACAGTACGTCAACCTCAACGTAGTACTCGTAGAGAGCTTTCTAACGAGCTATAAATCTCAAAAAATGCACTTTGGCTGAAAAAGATATGAGCGTTCAGGCCCTCGGGGGTGAAAACTAACAAATAGGTTTTTCTCCAAATATGAGCTAAGGGGTCTCCTATGAGTCTAATCACCCAAAACGTTTCTAAAAATAGCTCCAAAATTGGTCAAAAAATCAAACCCTAAAAATTGCGTTTGGGGTGGACAATCGCGATGGTTTGAGACCGTCCCAATGGTCCAGATGAACCGTCGTGATGGTGTGGCAAAATCGCGATGGTCCGAAGGACCGCACTGTCACGATGGTCAAAAATGAATGGTCGCGATGGTCCGAAAATGAATGATCGCGATGGCGTAGAAGTGAGCAATCGCGATGGTGTGGATGTGAACTGTCGCGATGGTCCGAAAATGAGCCGTCGCAATGGTCCGATCTACGAACAATCGTGATGGCGTCAGTCAACGATCAACGTGAACCGTCGCGATGGTCCGAGTGAACCCTCGCGATGGTCACAGGCACGATGGCATGAGCCAATCGCCATGGTCTGATTTTGGGTCGTCGCGATGGTGTGACTAGCGAACTATCGCGATGGTCTAGCTTGCCACGTGGCAGCATCGGCACGATGGCATGAGCCAATCGCGATGGCGCAGGGTCGACGGGATCATCGCGATGGTCCAAGTGAACCGTCACGATGGCTCAAGTGAGCCACCGCGATGGTGCAAAACCGGCGCGATGGTCCGGCCAAGCCAGCGCGATGGCGTGAGCCAATCGCGATGGTGTGACACAATTGCGATGGTCTGAGCCAATCGCGATGGTCCACCAAATAGATGATTTTGCAAATGCATTTGTGGATCCGTGCAAGCGCTAGTGTCACCTACCTCTTGGTGAACTCACATACCAAAAATGTCGAAGTTGGCAGACCATCGCGATGGTCTGACAGCTACGGTAGATCTCTGACAAAAAGTGAAATTTTACCTTTTTGCAGCTTTCCTGATGCACTGGAGCACTGTACCTGCAAGAAAACGTAAAAACGCAGTAGCACATGCAAGCACAAAAGCTCTCTCTCTCTCGCATGCACAAATGAGGGGAAATGAGGAGAATGGGTGGATATGGTGAATTTTCTAATTTTTTTGGTGTTGAAGATGATGATGTGGTGATGAAGATGGAGTGTGGGGAAGGTGGAGAAAACTAAAAACTAAGTAAAAACAACAACAAAAACTGAAATTTTTACCTTCCAACGCCACGGCTTGCTATACTCACATTCGTCCTAGACTTGATCCCCGGCAACGGTGCCAAATTTGGTGTTGCTCTAGCACAATGGTGACAACCACATTAAGAAGCTCCACCTCCTTAATGTCAATCCGCGGAAGAGATAGGAGTGATATGAAGATCGTGAATGTGAGATGAAGTGAGAGTGAAGGTGAGAAGCATAGAGATGCACACACACATACACACACACTACAAAGAGACAAGCAAGACACAATGGAAGGCGAGAAATCAACTCTATTACTCAAGAACGCTCTTACAAGATCCAAATAGCTCTAAACTCTTCTCTACTCAAACAAGCTAACCTCAAAAATGAGCTCTCTAGCTCTTTTTATAGATTCTAGACTAGTTTTGACCGGTTTCACATCTAGTGACGGGCATAGTTACAAAATAGGTTCTAGATGCTATTTGAAAGGGTAAACGGTGTCTAAAAATAACCGAAATTGGGATGCTCATTCTATGTAAGCTCCTCAAGCTCGAGGACTCCTCGACTTGCACAAAATGGAGCTATAAATTACAAAAAGGGTTTTTCTATGTTACATATATTACAAAAGTGATAAAAATCATTGTTGGAGGTTTTGAAAAGTATTTATAAAATATAAGTCTTTGAAAAAATGATTCGAGTGACTCCCTGCTCTGTCTTTGCATGCTTCCATGTCTTCTATGCCTCTGGCTACTGCCAACACCCCAAATTTGGTGTTGCTCTAGCACAATGAAGAGAATCACGTTAAGAAGCTCCACCTCCTTAATGTCAATCCGCAGAAGAGATAGGAGTGATATGAAGATCGTGAATGTGAGATGAAGTGAGAGTGAAGGTGAGAAGCATAGAGATGGACACACACGTACACACACTACGAAGAGACAAGCAAGACACAATGGAAGGTGAGAAATCATCTCTATTACTCAAGAACGCTTTTACAAGCTCCAAATAGCTCTAAACTCTTCTCTACTCAAACAAGCTAACCTCAAAAATGAGCTCTCTAGCTCTTTTTATAGATTCAAGACTAGTTTTGACCAGTTTCACATCTAGTGACCGGCATAGTTAAAAAATAGGTTCTAGATGCTATTTGAAAGGGTAAACAGTGTCTAAAAATAACCAAAATTGGTACGCTCATTCTACCTAAGCTCCTCAAGCTTGAGGACTCCTCGTCTTGCACAAAATCGAGCTATAAATTACAAAAAGGGTTTTTCTATGTTACATATATTACAAAAGTGATGAAAATCACTGTTGGAGGTTTTGAAAAGTATTTATATAATATAGGTCTTTGAAAAAAGGATTCGAGTGACTCCGTGCTCTGTCTTTACGTGCTTCCGCGTCTTCTATGCCTCTGGCTACTACCAACACCTCTCTTCAAAGCAACATTTTCCAAATGTGGAGAATAGAATTTCTTTATATTCCTTGCCAAACAACATTGGGTAACTGCACCAAGCTTGGTTTCACATATTCTCTTTAGTTCACCATAAGCCGTAGTCTTCTCATCATGTATACATACAAGGATTTGCAAGGTATCAGAACTACCTCTTGCAGATACCTCCTTGGATGCTCTAGTACATACAGTAGTTAAGCATCACTCAAGTTGCGGACCTTCAAGCTCTTCCCTTCTACCATGATAAGGGGGAATAATAGTTGTGGATGTCATGTTCATGCCAAATGCTGCACATCTACCACATAAGGTAGCCATAATATCCTTTGCTAGCTGAGACACGCTTCTATCCAAACTCATAGTGCCTAGTCATCAACAGTTCCACCTTCAACTGAGGATGACTCATTCATGTTCCATGGGCCAAACATGGGAATAAATTCTCTCTCTCTCTCTCTCTTTTGGAACAATGGTGCAAAATAAGAAGAAAGATATTAGGAACAGTAAAAATAGTTGACATATGTCAATGTGCTCTTGTGCATGGGACTCTCAGGTATGTCTATGGACGGCCATGTAATGTGGCCCTATATTAATGACATAAATGGTGCAAATGATAAGGTTGTGCAAGGAGCACATGGTTGTCGCTCGCCAAGGCTATCAATGTTTCTTGCAGACGCTAAGGTAGCCTTTGTTGGAGGTATCCATTGGATCCCCGAATGAGAATTGATCTTTCCTCCTTATAGGGATCCATTTTAGAACTATGTGTGGCTGTGTATTGGTCACTTTTGACTTCTTTATCTTTGGGTGGTTGCTTAAAATATGTACCCCATGTGGTTGGTTCTTTGGTTTTGTGTGGGCTACAAGTGATTTTGGCTTCCATACCCATACCATTGTTGCTAGTCTTCTAACTCTTTTTGGAGAGGTGAGTTGGTCTGCTTTTGGTCTTGGTGTTTGGTTCTGACCCTTGCCTTGCCCTTGGTTCTTTGTTGAGACTTTCCTCATGTGGGAGAGCATAGGTTGTTGTGCATATAAGAGCTTCTTGGGTACCCATATTTGTAATTGTCCTTGTTGAGCTGCAGCTAATTTCTTAGGCACCCAAACTTGTCAGATACCTTGTGGTTGAGCTTGTCCTAGCTTCTTCCTTCATCTTTTGGCTTTGTTGGCTTGCCTGGATGGGAATTATGGGCAAGGCTGGTGGTTGTCCTCTTTTTTGTACCCAGATCTCCTTCATGCCTAGAATTGCTTCCTTGTTGACAGATATCTTTCTACTTGATATAGTAGTTGTCTTGAACTCTTGTGCTTGCCTTTGTGGTGGAACTACTATGGATGCATTAGTCTTTTAAGAAGAAGAGAGATCCATGTTCCTGTGAGTCTATTCTTCCAAGATTGAGTCCTTCTGCATCTTAGAGCTTTTGACACATACAACATTTTCTTCTATAAGATTAGGCTTAGAAGAACTAAGAGAATGTGTGACACCTAGATTTGTGATCATGTAGTTATCTAATTCTAATGTAATGCATTGTTCATGTACCCAAACTTGAAGAATTTGGCTTCTTAGGTTTAAGTTAACTGCATGATTATATATCCAACCTTGACCCAAGACAAGTGGTTTAGTAAGGTCCTCATCTTGACACATTATCATTTTGACTCTCATTGGAACAACTTGAAGATAGATGGGAAGCTCTACCTCACCCAAACAAGGGGTTTCCACACCTCCCAGTCCTATGAGATAGGCTTCTATGGGATTGATGTTCAACTGCAAGTCTTGGAAGTGGGAAAATCTAACTACACTAGTTGTTGCACTGATTGACCACTTTTCTATTCCTCTTCCTCGTCATCAACTTGTATTTTATATGCAGTCTCTTGATTCTTCAAGGTTGCACTCTTCCTCTTCCTCCTCTTGTATTTTCTATTCCTCTTCCTCATCTTTCTTGTAATTTTCTATTCGTCTTCCTCGACAACCACTTGTATTTTATATGTAGTCTCTTCCTCCTTCAAGTTTGCACTCTTCTCTTTACTTTCTAAGAGTTCTTCTTTGAAACTAAAATTTTGATCATTTGTAGGGTCTCTTGAACATCGTCTCTTACACATTTTTGTCTAATGCTAGGTTTAATGATTCATCCCAATAGTCTTGGTTCATCTATATACGTTCATAGTCCTTCTATGGATAAACTAGATCATCAATTACTTGACCTAAGACTAGGTCATATGACATGTAGATGTCAACCTTAAAAAGATAAAAAAACGTTATCTTGCACATTTTCATTGATACAGAAATCCATAGTAGCCAAGATTTGAGTCCATGAATAAGGCTCAAATTACTCATCATTGAACACTTCTTTGACATAGAAATGGCTAATTTGAGGGATAGTTTTGGAATCTTTCAAGAACCCATTATCCTATTGCATTGCTTGATTGCATTGAGCATGCCTTTTGCTTGAGCTTTCATAGCCCCAATCATCTTCTCTCTCTCTCTCTCTCTCTCTCTCTCCTTGGCTTTCAAAATTGGCTTGTATGAGTCTCTATCTCTAACAATGTCTTAGTCTTGGAAACTTCACAAATTACATGAAAGAATCATATGAAAACCATGGTGATCCCATCAAAAAATTTAGATAGATTCTCTTCGCAAAACAAAGTCAATATTTTTTCACAAACTATGAAGATTTGAGATAACTATGAAAGGATTAACTTGAACATGATTACAGGCACTATAGATGGAGAACCTCATAACATTAGAATTATTACTCATGAAGTTCACAGGAACTTTTTTAAATGATGTGTGTGGCATGTCATTGAATATATTGCAAGATGCTATTATATAACCCATACAAGCACTATCTACAAATCTAACTACCAAGAGCACACTCCTAAGAGAGAGCATGTATCCACCCCTCCAACTCCATCCATATATATACCTCTAGGCCAAGGAGGTGCATGTCCTTGGATTTGGCCAAGTTTCTAGCCAAATGGCCCTTATGTGGACACTTTCCAAAGTGTGATCACATGCCTTCTGACTTCCCAAGGTCTATCACCACTTACACCCCAAGTTGGCACTTAGAGAAGCTTCTCCCAAGGCTAAGGTTACCACACCTTAGGAAAAATCAAGCCTTAGGCTTCAACCATTTGATTGGGATCTCATATGAACAAATATCCCAAGGCTTTCACCCAAAGTTTCAAGGCATGTTCCAAGGGTAATTCAAGAGCTAAACTAAGGCAAACATACATCATATTCTAAACCTTAGAATCCATTTATGTAACCTTGTGAACCCATGATGGTTTACAACATTCTTCCCCCCTTAAACATTTTCATCCATGAACATGTGTGTAGGTATAATATATGGAGTATTCCCCCATGCACCATGATCTATACTCTGAGCATGTTCATCTCTCCTTTAGATTCATTTTCTATAATCAGATAAGGTCTACTACCTTCTTCAATCTGAAAGGAAAAGAACCAAAATCCCTAACCAAAGCACTTTTCCTTAGTCCAATTGAGTGTACATACATACCTCATACTTGTGGACTAGTGAAATGGGTGGATTTCTTTGGTCATCTTATCTTAGTAATTTTCTTTTGGTAGTTTCACAAACCAGGAGCTCCATAAAGTTTTACATTTCTATACACTTTGTACCTTCTTAGAAATGTATAGCTTTAATGAGTTTACAATAGAGATTCTTCTTCCACTTTCAACAAAAGGGAGAGGAATCTTTAGATGTTCTTAACGTATTCTTTTATAATCTTTTTTCACATACAAATATACTTTATTTGTATTCAGTAGGGCTTAGCTAAAGGTATGAACTTTGAAAAGTGGATTTATTGAGTCCCTCCCAGAGCATGGTCAATAAAATGAGGAGAAATACTATCTTCCCATTCCTTGGAAACTTAGGTGGACTTATTTCAAGCATCTAGATTTTCTTGAAACGTAATGTTCAAGTATTCGGAATGATAGATAATACACCCAAATTTGAAAGTCACTTTTATTAGTGAAAAATCTTTGATATTTAAGACTTTTAATGATCCAACAACTAAAATCATGTTCTAAGGAATTGAAATCACTTGGTAGAACGTTCTTCTAGGTCTCTATCCAAGTTATTTGTTCAGCTTAGCTTAACAGGCTCCTCTAAAGGGTAGTACTACTTAACTATCTTGAACCAAATTCGGTTTATACACAAGATAGTTACATATACTAACCTCAAAGGTCACCAAAGTTTCACAAAGAGGAAGAAATCATCATTCAAATCCTCCAAATAATTGAGGAATAATACTCATCAAGCCATCAAGATACCTTCTTGCTAAATCTTCTATGGAGTTATGTGATTCAAGTTTTGATTTTCGTTTTAGTTCCGAGGTCTCATGAGAAAATTACCTCTTTCTTGGCATCATATATGAGACTCCTCTAGGAACCTAATGAATATTTTTGAATCACTTATTCTCATCATCCAAAGGTTAAAATATGATCCTTTAAAGATCATTCTATTATTCAAGGTTTTATACTTGAATATGCTTGACTTTTAGCAACCTTCTTACTTTTGGAGCTTAACTCAAAAACCTCTCAAAAGTTCTTGTCCTCTTATTTATCTGGATCTATAGTACCATCTAAACTTGGCTATGCATTCCATTGAAAAAAAGGCATCTACTTACAAGGATAAACAATTGCCTTTCCTAACATAAATGTAATTTTATTTCATTTCTCCCTTTGTAAATTCAATAAAGTGTGTTTAGTTGGTTCAGAGAAGTACATTCTACACCTCTTAATAAACCTAAGACCTTAATCTCAATGGTATTATCTTTCAAGCTTATCCTGATGTTGTCTATGAGATCTTGAGTTTCGTTTCTCTCTAGCCATCAAAGAAAATTCTCAACGGGAGTTAGTTCCTACTATCCCATACTAGTGAGTTCTTTCCCTGATCTATAGATTAACATCCTTACTCTTTCCATGTTCCTTGTCTTTTCAATGCTCTCTAATCATTTTCTATGATCATGAATTCCATTGTGGAATTCCTTGGCATCATATTCATGAGATCAAAGAACAAGGTTTCTAAATCTCATGCCGATTAATCTTATATCTCAAAGATTTCTTTGGTTCTCCATTAATCTTTCCTTGGCATGACTTATCAAACCATGACATGTTTGGTTTCTTTGACTAATTTAGTTCACTTGGCTTTCTCAAAACTTATCTAGTCAAGTTAGTTTGATATAAGACCAACTCTTTCTCATATAGATCCCTTCTTCAATGATATTTACCCATGGGATTTTCTTTGGATCTTTAACTCATACATTCATGAGTTTACATCTTTGATTAAGTTTTAAACATTAGGTTCATGTTTTTAGAGCCTTTAAGTGTTCTACTTCTAGAGATCAACAAATAAATGTCAACCTTTTTGACTTATGCAAGTTTTCATGTCTACCTTTCCTGATCCATCATTCTCAGGTATCTTACTATGGATATGCTTCAAGTCTTAGACTAACTTACCTTGGAATTCTTCAATAAATTCCCTTGGAAGTCTCATCTACTTGTGCAATAGCAGACCAGACATCTCTTATGTTGTTGGAGTAGTAAGCAAGTTCTCTAATAAGCCTTGGAAAATGCATTGGAAGGGAGCATGCGGATACTCAGGTATGTGAAAGGAACTACTGATTATGGTATTCTTTATGAAGAAGGATCATCTCTAATCATGTATTGTGACTCAGATTGGGCAGGAGATATTGATACCAAAAAATCAGTTTCTGGATATTGCTTTTCTTTAGGATCACGGATTTTCTCTTTGATTAGTAAGAAGCAACCGGCTCTAGCATTATCTTCTACTGAAGCTGAGTACAAAGCTGCATGTGTTGGAGCATGTGAAGCAGTATGGTTGAGGAGGGTTCTATGGCACATAGGAATACAAGGACAAGAGGCTATAGAGTTGAAGTGTGACAACCAAAGTTGCATGGCCATCGCCAAAAATTGTGTTTTCCATGCACATACCAAGCACATAGAAATTCAGTATCACTATGTGCATGAGTTGATTGAGGACGGGACCGTGGAGATAAGCTATTTTCCTAATCAAGAAAATGGAGCAGACATCTTCACCAAGGCTCTTGGTAGAGAGCAACTTCTTCGACACTTTCCAAAGATTGGGATTGGACCAAGGAGGTAGTTCCCATTAGGTGGACATTGAGGGGGGGGTGTTAAATATGCTCAATACTCCACCCTCATGTGACCACAAATGATCCATGGTGCTCTAAGTTGCCCCCATTATGAGGAGAAGCTATTATGAGAGCCCGGATATTTGTGGAACCCTAACTTCCAAGTTAGATGAGGTCTATGTGTGAGCATTGATGGTTGTGAATGATCTTTGTGAGCCTAGCCATTAGGTTAGGTAGGGCATAAACTTCTAAGCCCTTGGGTTGCCATTTAAGGTGAAAATAAAGGCCTTGTCATGTCGCACAGTTTCCCCATAGAACCTTAATGGGGGGAGTGCAGAGGGGGGCTTGCCCTCTTCTGCAGGGTCTGGGGGGCCTATCCCCTTGGCCCGTAGGGCCGAGATAGTAGGACTTCTGGTCGTGGAGATATTGTCGGATCGTATATTTTATTGACTATTTTGTATCTCCCAACTACGTTTATCTATACTGAACCGGCTTGTAAAAGCTATATAAGCACGGCCCAGGTTGAGCTTTATATAGCATTGCACACTTGTAAGACCTTCATCTAGAGTACAAAGAAATATATGTTCCTAGCATATATTATGCATGCATACCAATGAAATGAATCACATGTGCATGGTTTAATAGGATATGAGAGAGAAATTAAATTTAAGATTTAGGATAGAAAATGAATTATGTATATAAAGTCAAAATCAAAAAACTTTAATGGTATGTTGATATTATGGACTCAATAACCATTAACATTTATGGTTTTTATATGCTCCCTTAATCCAAAAACCAAAAAAGCTTAATGAAAATAGAGAAAACCTCAAGCCTCAAGTCTTACTTATGGATCCTTAAGTTCTATAAACCCCTTGACATGCCTCATCAGCAAGGCCAAGGACTTAAGTGAGAGGTGAAAATTTTCTCTTCCTTAACCATGAAACCATGGTGGTAGCTTTGCGTGATTATTATCCAATATCTAGAAGAGAAAAAAGTTTGAAAACTCAATATCCTATGAATGGTCATAGGTTAAGATTCTTTCAACCTACCCTTGAAAGGATGGTAAAAAAAATCATCTTTTGAAAGTGATAGTTCTACCCTTTGAGAAAGTTCTTTAGTAGTAATAATAAAGAACTATTCAAAAACAAAAGAACTAAAGAAGATGTAAGAAAAGGCGTTGAAAGACACCCTGAATACCATTCACCTACATCCTTGATGTAAAGGACTACTTTCTAAAGGGTAAAAAGGGTTACCATCTTCTTTAGAGATTAAGAATTTGATAAGCAAATCAATTCTTCCTTTAGGTTAAGATTCTTGATTATGTCTAGAGGTAATATCTATTTGAAGAGAAAAAATTAGCTCTATTACTAGATGACAAAAAAATAATTGTTCAAGAAACATTTGATTAAAAGAATTATAAAAAGTTGAATCTTTAAGATTAAGGCTTTTCGAGTTGCAATTAAAACTTAAACTTGGTAAGTTAAAATTTCATTATGACATGAGTATCAAACATACTTTGCAATGGAAATAATACAAGTATAAGAAGTAGTAGCTCTCATTTGATTTGACTAAAACAATGTTTGATCGCAAGGTTAAATCTAAAGTTGCCTTCACTAAAGTAGAATTGTAAGTTGGATGGTACGAGATGTCCAAGCTTACACTAATATTGAAGTGCATTCCATGGTTTTAGATGCCAGATTTATCGTAATCAAAACTTGAGCTTAGAGACATATGTTGAGTAAGCCTAGAGGAGAGAAAGCGAAAAGCTCTAAATAATTATCCTAATCGAAAAGAACAATAAAATATTGAAAATACACTCTTTAAAACTCTAATAAAGAGCAATAGAAAGAGCACAATTTTGAATAAACCATCAAAAAATTTTTGAGGACAAAAACTCTACCAAGGGTGGGGAGAAAATACCAAAACACATCAAAATTGGCAGGATTGATTCCATAAAGTATAGAATCATGGATGTAGATAACAAAAAAAAAACATATTTTATGATATAAGATGTTTGGCAAAGAAGGAGTTTCTCAAAAAAGAAACTTCACGGTGTGCTAGAACTAGTATTGGGATCCTATTGAGTAGAAAACAATGGTTGCAAATGTCAAAAATCGGATCATTCCATGTGTGTGTGGGACAAGGGCCAGCCATAGCCAAGGTTCCAAGCTCGGGGGATATCCTAATGTATTCAATAGTAATGGGGATGAGTGTTGCATGATGGCCATGGTGAAAGTGGGCATATCCCATATACTCTCTTATGGAGGGCTCAAGACGAGCATATATGGAGCTTGCTCTTCTTGTCTCTTCTAACACAAGGAAGAGAAGAGAGTGTATGCTTCCCTTCTCATGACCTGCACCTATAGCTAGCGTGATGAACGTCAGGTGAGACTAAACACTAATGTACATGCACGTGGGGATGCTCTTTGGGTGCCTTCTTGGTGCCTTCTGATGATTCTTGGAAAGCCAAAAGGAAGGAGTGCCGACCATCTTCAACACCTACATCCACCTACATATCAACATTTGGACCTTCAAATAAGCTTTTGGGTCAATTATCATGCATTATTGCTTTCTTTTTATTCATGTCCCATATAGAAAATGCATCTTTGTAGAGCATCTCTAATATATGCACAGATATGATATTGTTTAGTCTTGTACGGTGCATGAAGTGTTATTTGCAGGTACAAGTAAGTATTTTTCTTGTAGGTTGAGAGATGGAAGAATAATAACTTATTTTGTTCTTATTAAAATGTTGTGCCCCAAGGAGGAAGAAATATGTCAGGGTCTGTAATCCCCTTTGGTTGATTTGTAGATAGATTATGCTTGCCAGCACCGTGTTTATTGTGGAAAGTGCATGATGTGTACCTAGTGAAATTTTTTAGATTTTCAATTTTACGTTGTCATGTTGCCAAAAGTTTTAGGATTCATTATGCATATGCATTAAAGGATATACTAAAAGTTTCCTATTTTATCAATTCCTTTTAAGGAAAGTCTTATGAGTTGTTTATTTTTTGTTGCTACTTATTTATAGCTATACATAGAGTGTACATCTTGAGCAAAAACAGAATATAAAAATAGAAAATAAACAAAAAGTGACTTAAACCATATCCTAGCATGGAACCAAGATCATCTTCACCTACTAGGAGAGATACACTCATGACAGAGTACCCCTCAAATCCCATTCAGACCATGAGTATTGGGATTATCCATGTAGAGTGTGCACTTCATGATATCTCGGAACACGTGCGTGGTTCCAAGAAAGCGGAAGATGTGCATGAGCCTAACTTGCCAAGGATGGAGGTTGATGCTAGAGATGAGCATCCGCTTCCAAAAATCCATAGAGATAGCATTCTAGTTAAAGAGGCCAGATGGCAGCTTAAGGATCCTAAGCCTCCTAGATACCATGGCTCGACTAGTGCTAGGACTAGTGATGTTGTTGAATAGTGGCTCAACAAGTGGGAGCAGTGCTTTTGTTTGTGTCATATCATAGACGATAGGCACAAAATTCAGTAGGCCATGTATAACCTCATGGATGTCAGCCATAGGTGGTGGTGCAAGATAGAACAAGATAAGAAAGAGCCGAAGACTTGGGATCAGTTCAAGGTCTTGTTCTATAACAATTTTGTACCACCTAGTGAGAGAGTTCTAGATCAATAGACACATGGTTCTTCATCAATCAAAAGAATCACACTCTTTAGGAGTACTCGAATAAGTATAGAGAGATAATTCTAAAACTTTCTAATACTATCCCTAAGTTTCTTCAAGTCCACAAGTTTATCTTGGGACTTAGAGAAACCATTAGACCTTTGGTGAGGAAGGAGAGATGTGATTCCTTGGCATAGGTCATGGAGATGGTTTTAGTCTATGAGGATGGCCATAGGTGCATAGGCTCCAAGGGTCAGAGGTCCTCGTGGCCTAAGGTAAGACAACCCTTCCACACATTTACTCCTGGCTCGATTAGTGCACAACCTTCTAGAGAGGCTAAGCAAGTGCAGATAATCAAGACAGTTGCAGAAGGTAAAAGGAAAGTGTTTGATCTGGCTCAGAGGGCTTATAATAAGTCTATTCTCACCCCTTTGCAGATAGAGAAGGCAATGAAAGAGGGGTTATGCTATGGGTGTCTAGGGCAACACCTATACAAGGACTGTGCTAAGAAAAAGAAGATATCAACCACCATAGTTATTAATCCCACTCAGGAAAGGAGTGAAGGAGATGAGGAATTTGGAGATTCCCCATCCCCGATATCATCTCCCATAGTCGCCATGATGGTCATGAAGAAGGTCCTTTTGTGCGAGATGTCATGCTTTCCCTAGTGGCATAGAAAGAATATCAGACTCTAGATATAGAACTCATAGTCATGAGTGGATTCATGGAAGGATAGCTTGTCAAGGTACTCTTTGACATTTGTTCGACACATAATGTGATTAGTTCTCGACTAGTCAAGAGGTTACATTTAGAGACTGTGCAGTAATAGCCGATGGGAAGGGAACTAAGGCATGGGATCGATGAGTTATTTATTGATTTACCCATTCAGATCCAATCCTATGAGGATGTTGGAAGCAGTCAGAGGCACAGACGACGTGGAAGCATGTAAAGACGGAGCAGGGAGCCAGTCGGATTATTTTTTCAAACAACTATGTTTTTTTTACCTCTTCAAACATCCAACAGTGATTTTCATCACTCTTGTAACATACGTAATATAGACAAAATCCCATTTTCTAATTCATAGCTCCATTTTGTGCAAGCCGAGGAGTCCTCGAGCTTGAGGAGCTTAGGTAGAATGCGCGTACCAATTTTTGTTATTTTTAGACATCGTTTACCCTTCCAAATAGCCTCTAGGACCTATTTTTTAACTATGCCGGTCACTAGATGTGAAACCGGTCAAAACTAGTCTAGAAACTATAAAAAGAGCTAGAGAGCTCATTTTTGAGGTTGGTTCATGTTGGCTAGTGTGAGTTTAGAGCTAGTTGGAGCTTGTAATAGTGTTCTTGAGTAATAGAAGTGATTTCTCGCCTTCCATTGTGTCTTGCTTGTCTCTTCGTAGTGTATGTGTATGCGTGTGTGCATTTCTATGCTTCTCACCTTCACTCTCACTTCATCTCACGTTCACGATCTTCATATCACTCCTATCTCTTCCGCGGATTGACATTAAGGAGGTGGAGCTTCTTAACGTGGTTCTCACCATTGTGTTAGAGCAACACCAAATTTGGCGCCGTTGCCGGGGATCGAGTCTAGGACGAATGTGTGATGGTAAGAGTATAGCAAGAAGTGGCGTTGGAAGGTAAAAATTTCAGTTTTTGTTGTTGTTTATACTTAGTTTTTAGTGTTTTTTCACCTCCCCCACACTCCATCTTCATCATCGCATCATCATCTTCATCTCCAAAAAAATCAGAAAATTCACCATATCCACCCATTCACCTCATTTCCCCTCATTTGTGCATGCGAGAGAGCGAGAGAGAACTTTTGTGCTTGTGTGTGCTTGTGTTTTCTTGAGTTTTCTTGCAGGTACAGGGCTCCGGTGCATCAGGAAAGCTTGGAAAAGGTAAAATTTTACTCTCTGTCAAAGATCTGCCGAGTGTGGCGGACCATCGCGATGGTCTGCAACCTTCGGAATTTGAGGTAGGCGACCACACCACGAGGTAGGCGACCCTTGCGCTTGCACGAATCCACAGCTGCATTGCAAAAAATCACATTTTGGTGGACCATCGCGACGGTCTCAGACCATCGCGATTGTGTCACACCATCGCGATAGGCTCACGCCATCGCGACGGTCTCGGACCATCGCGACGGTTCACTTGAGCCATCGCGACGGTCCACTTGGACCATCGCGATTGTTCAGCTGACCTCGGGCCATCGCGATTGGCCCATGCCATCGCCACGACGGTGCCATGTGTCAAGATAGACCATCGCGACGGTTCATTTTTTCGGACCATCGCGACAGCCCAAAATCGGACCATCGCGATTGGCTCATGCCATCGCACTTGTGACCATCGCGACGGTTCACTTCGGACCATCGCGATTGTCCACCTTTGACCGTTGACCCACGCCATCGCGATTGTCCGCCTTATCACGCCATCGCGACGGTTCGACCTCACGCCATCGCGATCGTTCACTTCGGGCCATCGCGACGGTTCACCTTTTCGCACCATCGCAACTGTCCAAACTCCACACCATCGTGATCGTTAACTTCGGGCCATCGTGACTGTCCATTTTTTCGGACCATCGCGACAATCCAAATTCCACGCCATCGCGACGGTTCGCTCGGACCATCGCGATTGTGCACCCCCATCGCAAATTTTGGGTTCCATTTTTTGACCAATTTTGGGGGTATTTTTGAGAAATTTTTGGACCATTAGACTCATAGGAGACCCCTTAGCTCATATTGGAAGGAAAACCTGATTGTCAGTTTTTACCCCCCAGGGCCTGAGCGCTCATAACTTTTTCATCCGAAGTCCGTTTTTTGAGCTTAATAGCTCATTAGAAAGCTCTTGACGAGTACTACGTGACCTCAACTATTTTTTTCTTAAAGAATACATCTATTTTTAGATAAGCTATTTTGAGGTTGACCTAGATTGGAACTAGGAAGCCAGGGGGCAAACATTGAAAAGGTGGGCAAAAGGGAAGGGACTTAAAAGGTGTATATACTCAGGTGCTTGATGATCCAACTGTGAATTGGTCTAATATTGGATTTTTCCAGGTCTAGCAAGGACAATCAAGGGCAACCAAAGCAAGGCAGTGAAGGGCATCAAGCTTGGGAAGCGCGGCTTCTTGGGCATCAGACCAACCAGAAAAGCTGACTCGAGGTTGGAAGATTACTCAACCCCCTCAGTCAATTCTTAGCTTAGGATAAACGTTAGCATTGTGAAATTTAAGACGATAGGAACGCCTCAAGCTCAAAGAGAATTAAGTTTATCAAGTCCAAGACAAAAGTAAAGGTGTGTGAAACGAAAACCTAAAGGAAAGAACATAAGTTTGACGGAACGAGAACTCAAAGTACCACGGAAAGTCGAATTCCTGGCGCATACATTAAGACAAGAATCTAAAGAAATCCGAAAAGAATCAAGACAGTAATAACAAAGAATCATTGACGATCTGAGCGTGTACTGAGTGTGCAAGGAAGAAAATTAATGAACCTTAGATCGGGCAAACATATAGGTAAGTCAGACCGACAAAGCCTTAGATCATCAGAGGCAAGTGTAAGAACTACTGCTCGATCGTGGGCTCAGCAATTGAATAGTAATTACCCCTACGAGAGCTCAGACACCAGCGGATCAGAAATGGCATTTAGCACACATAGACCAGAAGAAGGGTCAAATGTGGCATATTTAGAAAAACCAGAGGGACCCTATAGGACTCAACTAGAGTTTCTCCGAACCAACCGATTAGGTGCTCGCATCTATGAGGATGGTTTGCAAAGGCAAGTGGTGCAAATGCACAACCCTGATCAACCCATTGGATTGGAACGTCTAGTGGTGAAATTCGAAAGAGACACGTACATAGACAAGGAAGGAACGATGTACATCTTAAGTACGCAGCCGAACAACACGAATGAGTTTGGCATAATCCAGCTAGAGACGGAGACTAAAACTCAAGGAAAAGAACCATTAGAAGAGCCTAGAACACCTAGAGGGAAATCTGTACTGACACGAGTACTAATCCCGGAATGGATCCCTAAGGACAACCGAAGCATAGAGTTGTTTGTAAATAAAGAAACTAATGAAGCCTTTTGGAGATACAAGACAAAGCTACTTAGTGAGGTAGGAATCATCACAATCTACGAGTTCAAGGACCCGGATACACCTGGAAAGGTTGTATACCTGGATGAGACTTCAGAAAGAGTCTTTGTGGTGCCTGACCACGCTAAGAACACATACACATGGAGAGGTGAATTGGTATTCCCTCCATCTCGAATGAACATGAATACAAGTCAACAAGGGGTAGGAACATCATCAGCCCACGGAAATCAAAGAGAAAAAAATAAACAAAGACCCGAAGTAAGTTTCACTCATCCCATGGGGAGAGATAGAACAACCACAGACACTAATAGAACGGATGGACAAAGAGATCATGGAATGCCAGGTGGTAGAGACGATTTTCCTCTACCGAGACCACGTGAACACGCAAGAATATTGAGACCCACACAATTAGTGAAATCCATGAAAAATTATTTTGATGGAACAGGAGATCCCTATGACCATGTCGCAGAATTCAAGCAAGTACTAGGAGCTGAACAAGTCGAAGACATGTTCACGCAGTACAACGCATTTGGGCTAACGTTAAAGAATACCGCTTTAACTTGGTTCCAACCATTGCAACAAAGGCAATTTAGGGACATCCATCACTTTTTAGAGTCATTCATCACCGAATTCTCTAAAAGTGGGATTAGACATGACACGTCTTCGTTGATTTATAGCTTTAAACAGACCCCTCAGGAAACAGTTAGACTCGTAGGACGTAGGTTTAGACAATATGTTGAATGATGTCCAATGCAGGAGCTACCCTCACAAGCCAAGCAAGTGTCATTATTCCTAGATGGCTTGTTGAGCTCCAAACTACGCTCCTATGTGTACCTGAAAGAACCCAGAACGCTAGAGCAATGTGTAAGAATTTGCATAGACATTGAAGACAACTTAGGAGACGAGTTGGAACTTTCAAAAGTCTATAAGGACTCAGACTGTTCATCTCTAGCATCCACGAAAGTGTCTAGCTCGATAGAGGACCTAGCAGAGAAAGTGGCCCAGAAACTAGGAGTTTCTAGTAAACCTAGGGTACTAATGTACAAGCGTTGTTACACCTGTGGAGGTGGTCATATGGCAAATGTGTGTCCCAATGTACCACAACCTCAAGCCAACCCTAGTGGCCAATACTGTACGATTGAAAGGAGATACACGAATCATACAGCTCAAGACTGCCCATACAACAAACAGACTGTGAGACAGAACTACCCGCAAGCATACGAGCATCCAGGTAGGTATCAAGGCCATTACAATGCTCAGCCTTATTACTATAGGCCTCCTCAGAACTACCCATACCAGGCTCAACAGAGACCTCAACCTGTCTTAGCTCAGAAGCCACCACCACCAGCAAATGTTATCTCAGTCAAATATGCTGCTGCAGAAGAGAACCTAAATAGGGCCTTAGTGCCTTCGTCACCCTTGATCACAGAGAGTGATCCAACCTCAAACAGTTTTGACTCTACGCATGTAGATAGTCCACCCGCATATTACACGGAGTCACCAGAACATGTGGAGACATATCATTATGATAGTCCACTAGTGGAACCTAGTTGGGAGCCCGACTATGCTCATTTGATGTACACAAACCCAAATCCACGGCCCCAATTGAGACAACAGAGACCACAGGGCCCTAGAGGACCATGCTTTAGGTGCCAAGGAGATCATTTTATAAAGGATTGTCCACATCCTCCCATAGCAGGGCAATCACAGTACTATAACATCCAAGGGTTTTGTGCCGATTCTGGCAAAGAGCATATAATCAAAGGTTGTCCTAAGAACCCAGTCAAAGCTTCGAATGTGACACCAATCAATGTGATAGGTATTGTGAATAACGCAGATGGATCCAACCCTACATATGTGCCTATCCAAGCTATCACCAGAGCACAGGCGCTCTTACAGAATCAACAGCTCAATCAAGAGAAAGTAGCCGGAACCAGTGAAGTTGCAGAATCTAGCAGTAAAAAGACAAAATCTTGGAAAGATTCTAGAGAAAGAATTAAGAGAAAATGGAGTAAAAAGATAACTGAGTTGGAAGGAAGTTTAAAGGAATCTAGAGCCAAAATCCAAGAACTGACCTCGCAGGAATTGAATCAAGAGAATCCAGCTCAGACATCAGGATCAGTGTTAGCAGAACCCATACCAAAGAATCTAGACATGATGTTTCGTGCATATCAGGCTAGATTAAAAGAGGGACCTCAAGTAGCTGAAATGAGTAAGAACTACCCTCGAGCTGATCTAGAAATTGAGAGAACTAAACTTTGCATGAAGATGGTAGAACTAGCACAAGCTTTGTTCGAAGCCTCTAGATATCTTAATTGGAGTAACATGGCAAAACCGGAGTTACACTTTCAAGGACTAATGGAGAGGCTAGAATACTTGATAGAGAGTAAAGAGAAAAAGGATCAGCATAGGAACCCTATTGTCCCAGAGACACAGGAAAGGAATGCACCATCCTTGTCTCAAATACCCGATACAGAAAGTCAAGACAATGTGTCTTCTATACATAGGTACTCACATGAATTTTTGAGAGAAATCCAAGAAGAGAAATGGAGAAAAGAACAAGGAACTCATCCTCCTATTCAAGAAATAGATGATTTGCAGGAGCAATTCCCCCAAGACATTCCCTCTATATATGATGATGTAGAGGAAGAACAACTGAGTGAACACACAGGCTTTGAATCTAATTCTTTACAAGAATTACCTCAGTTCACCGGACCTTGGGAAGCAAAGTCTATTAATATGAGAGCACCCACGATAATAGTGAGGAATGAAGAATCAGTAATCCCTAGAAACACAGAAGTGATCAAGAACACTAAGGTACAGTGTAACCTCACTCTAGAGGAGTTGTTAAAAGTAAAACCAGAATTGTGGAAACATGTAGCAAATCAATTCCCTGAGCTTGCTACTACTCCGTCACAAATAGGATCACATAATAAGGTACCAGAGATACCAGTGGAAAAGATCGGAGATGTAAGCGAAGGAGAGGAAGGTAACACTTATCTTCCGATAACCCATCAGGGCTACACCACGAAAGCCATCTTAGATTCAGGAGCCGGAGTAGCCATCGCTACCACCGCTTTATGGAAACGTTGGGGTAAGCCAGCACTCAAACCTACCAGAATGAAGCTACAAATGGCTGACGGACACATAGAAAAACCATTAGGCCTACTAGAAGGAATATCTCTCACCACTTGTGGTGTAGAATTTGAGCATACCTTTGCCATTTGTTATTTTAGTAAAAACCATGCTTATGAAATGATATTGGGACGACCATTCATGCGTCAGTTGCAAATTGTACAAGATTGGGGAACTAATTCGTTGTACTTGCAACATTTAGGAGTGACCACCAAAGTCAATCTTAAAGACTATTCACACAGAGACGTACCCCCAATACAATGGAATACCATCCATAAGACACCAGTAGAGACGGAATCCGTGCACTCATTAGAATCAGATCCTTCTTGGTTGCACGAGGACACTCATTTATGGATGTGTAAAGTTGCAAAACAAGAGGAAGAAAGGTTAGAAGCAAGGACCTTAGGTGCAGAACAACATCCACGAACCCTTCAAGATCCAGCTTACGCACCTGTAGTATTCCCTGACGAAGAGTTTGAACCCCATGGTTGGGCAGAAATACCAGCAACCATGGATGTAGCCATCAATGAAGAACAATGGACACCCCACTGTGACGAGGATGGCTATGACATTTCAGTTTTCACGATAGAGCCAATCATGGGCGATGCAATTTTAGAAGAGTGTGAACCGAACACTGATGCATTTGAGGATGCAAGCGATTTCGATTTAGAATCAATTATCATGGATTCACCCTTTGCATCAGAGGAAGAATATTTTTTCGAAGTAGAGACTCACACTCAGAGACACGAGGAAATTACGAATGAGGTGAGATTAGCCACGGAAGTGACTACTAAGAGTGAAGGCAAGAAAAGAAAGAAGAAAGAAACCATGATAGAAAAAGAAGAATCTTTATTTGAAGTACCGGAGAATTTCAAGAAATATGAAATCGAAGATAGAAGAATCATGGTACGAATGCCTAATAGAAAGGCGAATGACGGACAAGTTTATGATAACCGAGAGAAAACCAAGAAAATAATAGTAGCCATAGAAGGAGAAGAAGAAAAATGTACATACATAGGGCATGATTTGACGACTAAAGAAGAAGATGACTTAGTTGCTCTATTGTGCGAATATAGAGATGTGTTTGCTTGGAGTTACAAAGATTTGAAAGGAGTAGATCCAGATATATGCTCTCATAGAATCCCTATGACTCCAGAGGCAAAACCTTCGAAACAGAAACCATACACGTACAATGATAACTACGCTGCGAAGATTAAAGAGGAGATAGATCGCTTGATAGAAGCAGGATTCATTTATGAAATTGAGCATACCGAATGGGTATCACCCATTGTGGTAGTGCCCAAGAAGAATGGAAAATTGCGTGTGTGTATTAACCTTAAAAAAGTTAATGCCGCCACAATTAGAGACAGTTATCCTCTTCCTATCACAGAACATCTATTGGAAAGAGTTGCGGGCAAGGAAGTTTACAGCTTTCTTGACGGATTTTCAGGCTATAATCAAGTAGCCATTGCTCCGGAAGATCAACACAAGACGGCTTTTGCCACTGAATGGGGCATATTTGCATTTCGTGTAATGCCTTTTGGCTTAACAAATGCACCCGCCACTTTCCAGCGACTCATGTGTCATGTTTTTAAGGAATTCTTACGCAAGAGTTTGGAGGTTTATGTCGATGACATATGCGCTCATTCTAATGTAAGACAGACGCATATCCCAGAGTTAAAACAAATATTTGACAAATGTCGAGAATATCAGGTTTGTTTGAACCCAGAAAAATGCGTTTTCATGGTCAGACAAGGCAAAATTCTAGGACACATTGTGTCAAAAAATGGAATCTCTACGGATGAAGAAAAGGTGAAGGTAATTGCAGAATTACCTAGACCAACTAATGTGAAAGAGGTACAGGCATTTATGGGCCATTGCGGCTATTACACGAGATTCATACACATGTATGCAATCATAGCCAAGCCATTGTACTCTCTTCTAACCAATTTTGAGTGGACAGAGGAATGTGAAAATTCATTTAATGAACTTAAACGACGTTTGTGCTCAGCACCTATATTGACTACCCCAGATTGGAGTAAGCCATTCCATGTGCATGTGGATGCATCCAACTACGCCATAGGATGTGTGTTAGCACAACCCACGAGTGAAGGTAACATCGATCTCCCCATAGCTTACGCAAGCAGACAATTGAACGCAGCAGAAAGAAATTACACCACGACAGAACGAGAAGGATTAGGGATGATCTACGCAGTAAAGAAGTTTAGGCACTACTTACTGGCCAACAAATTCAAGTTCTTTACAGATCATCAAGCCCTATTGTACTTAGTCAACAAACCATGTAACACGGGACGACTAATACGTTGGTTCCTATTACTCATGGAGTATGATTTTGAAGTGGTAGTGAGGAAAGGAAAGACACATCTTAGAGCTGACCACCTTTCAAGATTAACATCAGGAGAAGCTCCTCAAGGAGTAATGGATGACCTACCAGATGCATATTTATTTAATCTTGAGGTAGCGCCAGAATGGGCTAAGTCTATAGTCCCTATCCTGACATATGGACCCAAGAACCCTAGGATAAAGATCAAAGAAGGAGAGATTACCAAGTCTCAAAGATACCAAATCTTAGCAGGAAGCATATATAAACAGGATAATCAAAAGATTCTTGCTTGTTGTGTAGATGAATCAGAACATGAAAATTGGTTGCAACTAGCACACGTAGGTGCATTAAAGCAACATCATTCAAAACATCGAACATTACAGACTCTGCATAGACTAGGAGTATATTGGCCTTCAATGGAAGCAGATGTCTACAAGTTGTGTAAAGAATGCCATGTTTGTTGTGAAAGACCACCAGTAGAGCATGCTACTTTATATCATGTGTCTCTCACACCAGACTGGAGTGAACCTTTAGTGACATACTTGAGGATGAACACATTCCCTCAAGGCATGACCTTAGCTCGACAACGTAGTCTGGAGCAGGAAGCTCAAGATTATTCACTGATTGGCGATAATCTATACAAAAGAGGACGAGATGGATATCTAAGACAATGTGTTCATGAAAGCGATTATCTGAGCATACTAGAGACGGCACACCAAGGTGTTGCAGGAGGTCATTTTGGACCCGATAGGATAATCAAAGCCATCCTCTTTGCAAGATTATGGTGGCCCACTCTTCACATGGATGCTCATACCTATGTTAAGAGATGTGATGTGTGCCAAAGAACTCAGTTTCCTACTCGCAGAGATGACATGCCATTGAAACCCATGATGGGCGGACGTGCATTTTCTAAGTGGGGTATAGACTTTGTAGGACCCATTAACCCCCCTGCAAAAGGTACACATGCGGAATATATTATTGTTGCCACAGATTATCTTACGAAATGGGTAGAGGCAAAAGCCACAAAAAAGAATGATGCACACACAACTGCAAAATTCTTATTTGAAAATGTCTTCACAAGATATGGATTGCCTATTGAGTTAGTGAGCGATCGAGGAACTCACTTTCTAAACCAAGTCATTGAATATTTGTTACAGGATTTTATGGTGGTTCACAAGAAATCCGCACCATGTCATCCTCAGGCCAACGGTCAGGCTGAAAGCACCAATAAGATCCTTTGTAACGTACTGACAAAACTCGTGAACAACAAACGTTCAGATTGGGACAAACAGTTACACCACGCTGTTTGGGCATACCGAGTGGCCTACAAGACCGTACTCAATGCCACCCCCTTTCAGATGGTTTTTGGTCAGAATGCTGTGCTTCCTTTGGACTTCTTGATACCAACCTTTAAGGTGGCACAAGAACATCAGTGGACCGGCCATGAATTATCAACAAGAATAATGGACTTGGAACGATTAGGAGAAACCAGGCTAAAGGCAGCAGCGGGAATATATGCAGCGAAGAAGCGACAGAAAGCATATTTTGATGCACATGTGAAAGATAAAGGCCTAAAAGAAGGAGATTTAGTTCTAGTATATACGCTGAAACAACACGCATGGAAGTTAGAAAAGCGAGGTTATGGACCTATGATCATTAACAGACTCTCGACAAGTGGAGCAGTATAGTTAGCCACCTTAGAAGGAAACATAATGCCTAATTATATTAGTGGCTGTAGAGTCAGGTTATATCAGGAACCTCTTACGGAGGATATGCTTAGACGACTCACGTTGGCAAAGAAGCGTAAGGAGGAAGAAAATAGAATACGAGCTGAAGCTCAGGCAGAAGCAATAGAACGCATTAAGCGCATGAAGCTAAGAAGACAAGGACTAGGGAGAGAACATTATAACCATCTGGAAACTACACCCAGATATCCCATGGCTATGTGTCAAGTAAATTCAACCACTCATCCTAGTATCGTAGACAGGAGACCATTCATCACAGTTAGGCTAGAGCACAGCAACCCTTACCAAGAACTCAGGGCTTTAATTGATTCAGGTGCTGCGACTAGCGCGATTAGATGGTCCCACTATAAGGATTCAGGAATAGAAATGCGACCAATTGAGGCATACCTCATAGGGCTAGGAGGCATGGAAACCCCTTGCATGGGTGAGGTGGACCTTCCTATCCTCATTAAGGATGTGACCATGACAGCGAAGCTACTAGTGTGCCATGATGACGACCTGATAGAGCCCCTAATCCTTGGCCAAGATTGGCTATACGATCACTCAGTGGACCTAAATCTTAGACAAGGCTCCCTTCAGATTGGAACCTTAGAACAGAAGCGAGTGATACCGCTTGACTTCCCTAATGGCATTCCGACTGAGGTTTGTAACCCTAGACCCTATGCAATACATGCGATGGAAGGCCGGAAGATCTTGGGTCAGATCAATCACGTTACACCTACACCAACCCACTCGGGCTTGGCTATCGACAATGGTCAATCAGAAGGACGACAGGAGATCTTCCCTGGGACTTCCTGCAAACTAGAAGGGGCAGCTACCCAACCGCTAGGGCAGATGGACACAATCAGCGGTCAGGTGGGTTGCATCAGCGGCCAAATGAGCACGACACCCTGCGGTGCTCATCCTTCCAAACTTGCTGCGGGCTGGCCTAGATTAAAGATAACGAACGAATCACTTCCTGATGGGCAGGTCACGCAAGTGTTGGATCTCCCTTCTTTTCCAAAGCAGAGCGTCCAATGGACCTCTCAAACCCAACCACGAAGGAGTCAACCACAACAGAGGAACCAAGACCGACGACACCACCAGATAAGGCAGAGACAGCAGCAGTGTCAAACTCACAGAACAAGTGGCACGAGACAAGTATGGATGCCAAAAAGACAGCAACCACAGCCTATCGGCAACACTGCAGACAAGAACAGGACAGAGTTTCAAAAAAAGCAAAGTCAGCATTCAAAGTCCCCTGAATCTTCTTCTACAAGTACGAGCATTCGACAAATTTGGATCGCCAAGAAATATCTTACCCATAGACCCACACCCACGCAGATTTGGGTACCCAAACAATGTATTATAGCCCAATCCTCTAGCCATGTAATATATACCCCTCCGACATCTTTTCATCCTTCAATACCACCAAACCCAATACCATTTTTTGTACCTCAGCAGAAACACACCACCCACCCAAGGACCCTCAAGAAATGGATACCGAAACGTATCCAGACGTCTTCTTGTACCCCATTATCTAACAATTCTCCCATCCCGTTTAAACTCCACCCTTGTAATAATTCACCATCAACCAAACCTTGTATAAATTCACACACAATAACCCCACATCACGCATGATAAAAGCTCATCACGAAATGTATGCATAATCTGATCTTGTAGGCGTCTAGAGACCTGCATTAGCTCTGTAAAAAAATCATTGCATCAAGCACTTCACGACACTTGGCTACACGAGTTACGCATCGGTTATGGAAAGGGATTGCGGTCTCACTTTATTGGGATCATAATTAAT
The DNA here is from genome assembly GCA_020310875.1 of Ceratopteris richardii. Classification (NCBI taxonomy): domain Eukaryota; kingdom Viridiplantae; phylum Streptophyta; class Polypodiopsida; order Polypodiales; family Pteridaceae; genus Ceratopteris; species Ceratopteris richardii. The sequence continues at coordinate 111,573,776 of CM035415.1, forward strand.
TTCCATACTAATGTGTTAATCGTTTGTAGCAGATCTTTTCCATTAGTTCATCAGTCATCATGCAAACCGAAGCAGGACCATCAGAAGCAGGCCCCAGCGTGGCGGCAGTACCCCTCAATGTTTTACGAGCAGAATCCCACCCGACTGCTCCACCGCCAGAATTCCAAGGTTTTCCAGGACCCATGCCGATCGATAACCCACCTATGGGCTACACAGAAAAGATACACCGTAACTCTCACTGGTTTCAGGGACTTGCAGGACCCTTAGCGGACGCAGAGTTTATATTTGAATCTAATTTGACGTTTGATGATCGCACTTGGGGAAAATACCAATTTTTCTCCAGAGAGTTCGAAGGCCTACAGAACACTCAGGACTTAACTCATGTTTGGGCCAGAGCCGGCTTCACGGAGTATTTCAGTGATCCTCTGCCCAAACCTGACTTTTATAGGTGTTATTATTTAATCACTACGTTGCTGGCCTCAGAGAATAAGGATATCCCAGGAACTTTTATTTTGCCTTCTTTAGTGGATGATCCACCCTACAAAAGATTTTATCTTTCGAAGGATTTAATCAGAGCTGCCATCAAGATTCATGGAACCCACACACCCACAGATCGAGAAAGATTAGTTCCAGACCCTATGAAACGTGGGGATGTCACTAAGTGGGAGGAGATCTCAGCAATTACACCTGAGCTGTCAAAGCCGCTACGGATATGCATGCAACATTTTGCATTCCCCGCTCAGGACAGATTCACCATGCCACATAAAAGAATATGGTTTGGATTATACTTAGCCTGTACTGGACCTCAGACTGTCGATCTGGCGAGCTGGATCATTGATCAAATGTATTTGGCACAACACAGATGGGAACGAAAGAAAGTGCTTAATGGATGTTGTGCGTTGAAAAGAATTGTCTATATGTGCTTGGCTTACGACTTGCCACTTGAACGTGCATTAACAGGAGAAGAGCTGAAGGCATTCAAAGGAACGACGAAGAAAGCAAGGAAGCCCAGCAGAGCACGGGCAGGTAAGCGCATGAGAGGCACTATTCCTTGCCTTCAAGTGCCAGAGTCACCATCACCACAACCCTCCCCCGAGCAATCACCGACAGAAGCCACTCCCACAGTACAACCTATTCGCATAAGGTTATCTAGACCAGTGGTAACGGAGGGCACTACTAGTACCGTTGCACCTAAGGCAGCTACAACCACAGAACCCACCCCCACGACAGCAGAAGCTCCCACCACTATTGGTGCGGAAGCCTTTTCTTTCCCAATACCACACATGGAGGCAGAACCGATAAACACAACATTCGATTTTGAAATGCCTGATGCATTCTCAAATGAGTTCCAGTTTTCAGAAGGACAGTTCTTTTCTCAAGAATTTGAAAGGCCGAGTTACCCTACCACACCCAAGGGTCAGCCACAAGGACAGCTCGTGTCGAGCTCTGATGACAAAAGAACAGCATCTGATGACGATGAAGGTGACGATGAAGCCAGCCAGGGCACGCATGATTCCCAAGAACAAGAACAGACAGATGGCCAAGGCCAACAAACCTATGCACACGGTGACACCAGTACGCATGAAGAGGAGACTTTCGAAGCAGCAGCTTACACGCTGGCAATCAAGAAATTATATCGTACGATGGAGAAAGTCTGGGCCCGGAAGAAATTGACTGAAGAAGAGAGCCAAACCATAATCGAACAAGAACTCATCTCCGGAGGGTTTGAAGAAGTTTACATCAGAGGGTTCAGAGAACTGGTCCAATCCATTGGCCCGGTCGAAGCACTGAGATATTTACAAAGGAAGCCACTCCCCCAATATGACCCTCGCAGAGTTCGCCTGTTATCGAAGCCCGGTGAATATATTCGAGTTCCGGTAGGTCCTCAATCATCCCACCAGGCGCAAGATGCACGCCTACGTCAGGAAAGATCCATCACCGAAGAAGCTACCCTAGTCGACTCCCCACCACTTACTACCGTTGTACAGACTACCACTATCCTTGAGATAACATCCACACCATCTACTCCTCTCTCACCTCATGTTTCACCAGCCCATCCTGTATCCCCCGCACACCCACCTGCTCCTCCCACATCCACACCAGTCCACGGCAACATAGCCACAACCTTTACCCTGCCCATTCATGCCACCATGCCCGCACCCACCCCACCTCGCCTACGTGTTAACCCGTTCATCCCTTCATCCTTCCCATCTTTTCCCCCACCTTTAAGATACCCTTTCACCTTTCTAACCCCACTAACCTTCTCCAACCCACTATAACCCCTATTTCACCTTTTCACCAAGCTGCTCCAGCCATTCCCCCTGTAAATTACTCTACATTTGTAAATCCCGTCTTCACACTGACACCACCACCCACTATAACCCCTATTTCCCCTTTTCACCAAGCTGCTCCAGCCATTCCCCCTGTAAATTACTATACATTTGTAAATCCCGTCCCCAACCCACTATAACCCCTATTTCCCCTTTTCACCTCCCCAACCCACTATAACCCCTATTTCCCCTTTTCACCTCCCCAACCCACTATAACCCCTATTTCCCCTTTTCACCAAGCTGCTCCAGCCATTCCCCCTGTAAATTACTCTACATTTGTAAATCCCGTCTTCACACTGACACCACCACCCACATACACACCACTTTTCACAGTCACCGCACTGGACACGTCCAATGACATGGACATCTCACCACCCCCCGCACCAGCACCCACTCCACTCGCAGCACCATCATATTTAGGTACGTCACAATTTTCCACGATCACCACTGCATCCACCTTCCCAACCCCATTCCCCATTCCCGCTGCATCTACTGCCACCGCATCCTCACTTAGCACTCCATTACTATTATCGCCAACCATAGACACTGCACTTCAACAAATGTTCACATGCATGACACAAGTACGAGATGAGTTCGCATCTCTTGGCAACAATTATCAACAGATGCAGAGGACGACAAATGAATTACAGTCGCAGCTTAATTCATTATCAATCGAGAATGCCTCTTTAAATACGCGATACCAAGAACTAAAAGAGGCATATCATAAGCTAGAGCTACAAAGTGAAGAGAAAACAAAAGAAGCCACTGCTGATCTGGACAACCTGCTTCGAGCCCAAACAATTAGGAACGCGACACTGACAAGGAATATGGGCTTACTCAGGAGGCACCTAGCCGCAGCAAAAGAGGAGAACCAGAGACTCCAAGAGCAGAATAGAGAAAATTTGGAAGCGGCATTGGACCATCCAGAACAACCCTTAAGTCCCAGCAGATTCAAGGCAATCCCTTCCGAATCGATGCAGATGTTGCTAGAGGATCACGTGAGATTGCTAGAGGACTATGATCGAATGAACGAAGAGCATCAGAAGTTAAAAGAAGATCACAAGCTACTACAGCTCAGAGAACCGGCACCACAACAAGTACAAGTAGCAGTAGAAGTACCAGAACTTGTGGACCCCTCTCCTGACCTCATAGAGGAACTCAACGCATTACGGGCCCAGGTAGCCACACTCCAATCACGCATAGATGTATACGAAGCCCCACCACGGCCTGACTCCCCACCGGAGATCCCAGCTGACGACGAGAACATAACCATTCCGGTGGAGGAAACGTTTGAAGAAGCATACGAGCCAATACCCGTCCCAGGCGGACAAGTCACGGCCGAAGGCCAGATGACCTATGAACTTCCTACCCCTGCGTGGATGAAAACGATTGAGGAACTGGGAACGACACATTCAGCAAGAGTAGAGGCACAGTTACATGCCATGGCCATGATTGAAGAGAGAATCTTACAATCCCCCTTCTTTGCTCATTTGGCCCCCCGACGCTATATATCTGGGCATGAGCTGCAGTATAAACCGTACTTCATGTTAATGGCTGAATATCAGCTAGCTATAGAGAAAGAAACTGGCATGAAACCCACGCATGCTACACAATTCGAGCCGGCAGACTTGCCACCAAATGCGCAAAGAGGAGAGATCCATCAACCTGATTGGCGCAAAGACCTCCTCCAGAAGTACCCCGAAATGATGAGTACATGGGTGAAAGCGCCTTTACATTTAAAATATAATCCTTTCTGGGGACCAGTACCACGACACCGCTCCTGGATAGCCTTCGCTATTAAGGTCCAAAACAATAGGCAGTGTCAGGATTGGTTGAATTACCCCTACTTCAAGCCGCCCACCGAGTTACCCACTGTTGGCTATATGATGGCTACAATCCGTCACTCGCTCCCTCGCCTGAAGCATATGGATGATATCGCAGTGCATATGACTGTCAAAATTTTTGACATGATGCAAATGATATTTAAAGTCTTCCGACGCGTCAAGGCACCGCATGTAAACACCCCGGGATTTGAGCATGGTAACTTTGATCTAGTATATGACATGAGCACAACGCCATCGCTCCGGGTGTGTTATGCCTGGCACTGTAGAATAAAATACCTACCGGCGTGCTACAAGCAAACATTTGAAGAGATGTTCACCACCGGATTTTGGGAATACCATTCCGAGGTATTCATCAGCAGGCCCACACATTTATTGCAACTATTTGCCTGTGAGCGAATGGTTTATTCCACGCACTATCAACTCCCGCCACCTGACGAACCGCCACCAATCGACTGGGAGAAACTCGAGGCTGATCTGGCCCGAGGTATTCGAGTATCTGAGCACACCCTCGCTCACGACCTCCTACAAAACTACATCCGGCAGACCGCACAACAAGGTTCTGTCGCGGACGACAGAAGCGAGAGGGAGGGGGGTGTTGGAAGCAGTCAGAGGCACAGACGACGTGGAAGCATGTAAAGACGGAGCAGGGAGCCAGTCGGATTATTTTTTCAAACAACTATGTTTTTTTTACCTCTTCAAACATCCAACAGTGATTTTCATCACTCTTGTAACATACGTAATATAGACAAAATCCCATTTTCTAATTCATAGCTCCATTTTGTGCAAGCCGAGGAGTCCTCGAGCTTGAGGAGCTTAGGTAGAATGCGCATACCAATTTTCGTTATTTTTAGACATCGTTTACCCTTCCAAATAGCCTCTAGGACCTATTTTTTAACTATGCCGGTCACTAGATGTGAAACCGGTCAAAACTAGTCTAGAAACTATAAAAAGAGCTAGAGAGCTCATTTTTGAGGTTGGTTCATGTTGGCTAGTGTGAGTTTAGAGCTAGTTGGAGCTTGTAATAGTGTTCTTGAGTAATAGAAGTGATTTCTCGCCTTCCATTGTGTCTTGCTTGTCTCTTCGTAGTGTATGTGTATGCGTGTGTGCATTTCTATGCTTCTCACCTTCACTCTCACTTCATCTCACGTTCACGATCTTCATATCACTCCTATCTCTTCCACGGATTGACATTAAGGAGGTGGAGCTTCTTAACGTGGTTCTCACCATTGTGTTAGAGCAACAGAGGATATATTGGATTTCTACATAGCGAGACTAGCACATTTTGATGTAGTCCTTAGTAAGAAGTGGCATGCGAGGAAGAGATCAATTTGATGAGGTTTTTACTTCAATTCAATAGCTTCTTCTTCTCTCTTTGATATTCCACGCATAGATCTGATCCATCGTTGGAGGATAGACACTCCTATGTGCACAACAAAAGTAAATGATTCCTCCTAAGATCCAAATTTTCTTAAAAACATTGGCTTTGTGTTTTTTGTCTTTCTCTGACTACTTGTTGAGAAGTTGCAAACTACAATTAGAATTAGGGAGCTTTCCAAGGAGAGTGAAATCACTTGATTTGGACACTTGATGATTCATCAAATAGCTGCAAAAAAATAGATAACTTGATCTCTTCAAAGAGTATCAGCTAACTATAGAGACACTATTCTAGACATTTCTCTCAACTTGTGCAAGAACTGACCACGAGACTTATTTTAAGGAACTAAACTCACAACATCTTGGTTAGGAATGTGATGGGCTAAATACTTGCCCCAAAATCCATGGTTGAGGATTACTTCCTAATCCTCCCTCTTAGAGTGTAGTTCAATCATCCCCTATCTTTCAAGGGTGTGGTTCAACGGTCTCCTACCTATCACTTTATTGCGTTCTTCTCCCTTAGTTGATCATTGTCCTCAATGATCTACTCATGTATCCCCCTAGCCTTGGTGATCAGTTCTTGAACTCCCTTGGTACCCTTAAGTTGATTTCCTCAACCTCACATAGTTTCTTGAACCATTTTCACAACCTTGGTGTCTTGAACCCTATTCTCAACCTTAGTATCTTGAACCTTGTTCTCACCCATATTTGATATTCTAAACACTCAATCACGTGCCACCCAAGGTTCCCCAAGGACTTGAAACTTTCATGTTGACTCACTAGATTTGGAAAGTTCATTCCAAGAGCTTTCGAACGATATCTTAGATGCCTCAATCAGACCTACAGATTGAGAGATACACTTGAATCTTTGTTGGGTCCAATTCTAAATGTGCCGCCTTCCAATTCCTACCCTTTCACATGATAGAGTGCCAAAGAGCCTTTTTTAAAGGCCATTGGATCAATCCACTTTTCCCAACACTACTTCATAGGCTCTTATACCAATGTAAGGAATTGAAGTCACAACCTATGAGATGGGCTAAACACTTGCCCCAAAAAGCCATGGTTGAGGATTACCTCCTACTCCTCCCTCTTAGGGTGCAGTTCAACCATCTCCTATCTTTCAAGGGTGTGGTTCAACCATCTCCTATCTCTCACTTTATTACACTTATATGACCCAAATTAGAACTTATATGCTTCACAAAAAGACAAAAGTCATTAGAATTGGATTTGGAATGAAGAAGAAACAACAACTACAAGATCAAGGGGTTTGTGATGATCATCTATAGAGATAGAGTATATAAAAGTGAAATCTCTGCATAACATGTAGAAAAGAGCTAGTAGGGGGTGTGCTTAAACAAGGCATAGCTTGGGCATGTATTTCCAGGACTCTTTAAAGTCACATTATAACTCATTAGAGGTTTTAAATATTACGTGCTAACCTCTTTAACCAATCAAAAGCACATAAATGTCAAAAAGTGTCCAATCACATCAAGAGGTGACCTATTTTTGCTATAATCAAAATCTTTCCATTATAGACATGATGTGATGCCTCCAACTCATGGAAATCATTCACCTTTGATGGTGGATGATGTGGAAGATGAATTTCAAGACCTGTTCCTACACTTGAGCTTGAAATGCAAAACATTCAACAATTATCATTATGTGAGGGAGAGGTTCTTCGGTGGGGAGATCAATTCATCATATATGCCCATCTAGGATAACATTCTAGATCTTTTTGAACAAGCTCTACCAAGCGAGACATTTTCAAGGTTTCCACAAAGCTTTAGGCTTTCTTCCTTTTGTGGATTAATTTCTTTCCACATAGCTTGGCACTTACTTATACATGAGTGCCAACTCCTTGTTCACTACATCACTCTTAGGGGGGGGGTTTGTTGATATATTTTGTTAGTGATGTGTATGAACACACTTAGGATTGCCGGTATTCTTTTTTCCCTCTTTAGGAGATTTTTTCCACCAGCTTGTATGTATGCCTATACCCCTAATGGGTTACTTATCTTTGTACATTCGATTGCTAATACATTCAGTATTGTGTGTTGTGCTCGAAGCTTCTTTGTCTTCCTTGTGTTTTTTTGTGTGCTTTTGTAGACCTCAAACTCCAAGCGTATAGTTTCATCTAAGTTATGAGACTTTCCAATAAGGATTTTTTAGTTCTTCATCAGAAATAATACATGTATTTATGAAGAGAAAGTACTTCAAAAGATCGTTTTAAAGAAGGTAAGTTCAACTAGGTCAACCTAGGATAAAGCCCTTATTAAAACCAAATGAACCAATAAATTGACTCCAATTTATGATTTTTTTTTAATAAACAAGTTTCAAGAGGTGATCAAAAGGATTGAATTAATAATCAATATAGATGAAATTAGAAAAATTTAGCCCAAACCACCTCTTTCATAGTGAAATAGGTCAATCAATACCTTGTGTTAATGATATACACAAGATTGGCATTCTAGCATAAAGAATCCCTAAGAAATGGAAAAGCGGATTAACTCAATTATCAAGATAGTTGAAGAAACAATTAATTTAGAGTAAAGCAAAACATCATCAACAAATACTCGATGGCATGAGACATTGGTATTTTATACCATTGGAGTTTGGTAGATGGATGATGGTTTATTCTTATGGTTTAATCTCATAAAGATAGAAACAATGCTTCAAACCCTTCCCTAGGATAAATCTTTCAAGTATTGAGTCGTATTTGGTTTGACTCAAATCACTTTAGTGTCTTAGAAGTTGAACCAGTTAAAAAGTTTTGATTCTTCCTACCCGCATTTTTAGACCTTGGATTTGACTTGAAAGGACTCTCCAAAGTCATTTCTAGAATAGATCTAATTGGATGGAATATGTAATTCAATTAAACATCATGGGTTGATGTTTTCGTATAGAACCCATTCAGTGTTTGGAGAAGCTTGAGTTCAAAAAAACTAATTCATCCATTGAATATTGTTTTAAGATGGATGGATGAAAAAATAATCTCAAGAGTTTGAGTAAAACTCATGAAGAGAAAAGAGTTAGGAAATTTTCCTAGTTTTAAAAATCCCAAAGAAGTCACGTGTTTGAGGAAGTACCCTAGGATTGGTTGCCCAAAGAAGCAAGTGAACACTAATTTCTTGTATTTTACTTTGAATTCTAAAGCTAACTAGGACAATATAGACCAATAATTAGGAAAAGAGATCAATAAATGTTTGTTAAGAAGTAGGACATAGTTAAAAACATTTAATTTGGATGTTTTGGTCAACCTGAACTTAATGAGACTTCTAAAAGTCTTGAACTAGTCAGAGATCCATCTATTTTGCTAGGAACGTACAGAAGTACACCAAAGAATGGACCTAGATAGAAAATTAGGTGGAGAATCTTAAAATCCACCTTGTTCATATGTTGTGCTATGAATGCCTAGTTTGAACATAACAAAACATTGAATTGGGTAGGGAAGTTTTATCAAACTTTATCATTCTTCCCATATTTCACAATTTAGTTTTTCACCTACAATGTTAGGTAGTGTTTAGAATGATTTGAGTAGGGATTAGCCCACACATAGATTCCCCTCTTTTCACATATATTCTTGGATAGAATCCCCTTCTGATAAAGAGGCCAATCAGAGAGATGCCAACCATGATTGATAAGACTTCATGGGGCAAGGGGGAATACTCCACATATTATACCTACAAATTTTTGAAGATGAAAATGTTAAAAGGGTGGAAGAATGTTCTATAACTATGTCTTCAAGTGGTAAAACACATGGGTTTTGAGGGTCCAAAGGAACTTGGAGAACCCTTGGATCTTATTGAGAAAGTGTCTCCGAGACTATGGTTTGAACCCTCCTGCTGTTTGGACTTATTTACTCCCAATTGCAGGGTTTTAACTCTCAAGATTGATATTTCCTAAGGGTATGGTATTTAACCCTTAGAGAGGCCTCTCAAGCCTTTGGACTTGTATGCAGAAGCTTGGGACAAATCCTTTTAGAATCCATGTGAGGAACATGTAATTTCATGTGACTTCCAAGGTTAACAACGAGTCGTAACAAACGAGAACTATGTCGTAAAAAGAGAACACTCTCGTCAAAAATCAAGAAAATGGCAGCTTATGTTTGAGATTCCTTTATACCAGTATACATATATTACAAAAATGAGGTGAAAACATGTGATTTTTGACATTTTTTGTCATTTTCTCATAAAAAAAGAGCTCAAAATGTAGTCAAAATTTCACTATATAAGGCATTGACATGTCCCAAAATGTATATGATAAGACATTGACATGTCCAAAATCTAAATGATAGGACATTGACATGTCTAAAATCTATATAAAGAATGTAGAACTGAATAGTTCTTATACAAAAATAACATTTTAGACATATTTTTAATGGGTGGATATCTGATTGTTAGTCAAAATTGCTACAAAACATGGTTTCATTAACCAAACTACTTCGAAGCATTTACAAAAGCACTAAAAATGTCTGAGAGCTTCAATGCATCTCACAACTTTGTCGATCTATGTCTACACCCTCATCATCTAATGCACTTGATTCAGTCTCATACTGTTGAGAGCTCTCTTCTTCTTCTTCTATATCCACAAGAGCTCTGTCTTCATCCACGTACATACCAAATTCTGCAGGATCATGCACAACTCTTCTTGTTTGCCTATGATTTCCTGTACCACATACATCTGGAAGCTTTTGTTTTATCATGTTGATGGTTGCTTTCCTCAAGTGACCTGTTTTTGTCAAGGAAAAATCATAAACAAGAATATCTACATCATCCATTTTAAGAGTGGATGTGCTTCGAATATTCTTTTTCTTTTTTGAACCTGTTCGTTTAGTATCACACACCATTTCTAAGTTATATTTACCTGTGAATGCATTACTACTTTTAGTGTAATACCAATGCACCATCAAAGCCTCTATTCTTCTCTGATCAATATCTTTAGTTATCTCTAAAACCTTTGCAATCCAAAATGGTCTGGTAGCCTCATCACCATCAGCAAGAACTGCAATAAGTGTTCCAACATTTATCTCTATTAAATTTCCTTGCCATCTTGCTTCTGCCTGTTTTGTCATCCTTGGGCCTACATAAATATTTCTTTTTGGTGGATGTATAAAAATTTGAAGTGCATCTGCATTACATGCTTGGGCCACATTCACGGATCTTTGTGTACAAAAATCCCATGTGAATGGAACATCAACTGGCCAGTGACCTGCAATTGTATACTGTATAATCTCTTCTTGATGATTGTAAAAGTCCTCCCACCAAGATACATCTTGATCTCCAGCATATTTTTTTGCACGCTCAATATGTCTCTTCTTTTCAATGAGTGCATGCATCCAGCTTTTACTTTGATCAACCACATTTCCACATCTTTCTGTATTGTTTTTATCTTCATATGGTGATTGTTCTGCACCATACACTGTCACAGTAGACAAATTAGGCACCTGCAATAAGAATCTGCATCCCTCTTTAGGCTCCCACCCAAGAGAAGATGAATACTGCTTTGCAAATAAAAGGGTTATTTCATCAACCCTCCTCATCAAGAATACATGGTTGAAACTAATATTGTGCAATGGAGCCAAAACCTTAGCACTGTTATCAAGGCCCATTGAGCAAAAGTGCTTAAAGTCATAAATCTATGTGAGGTGTTGAACTTCTGGTTTTGGAGTATATGCTTTTGAAATCAACTCAGATAAAATCGGAAGAGTAAAAGCATTGTTACGTGCCAACTTCTTAGAGAAAGTACTGAACATTTGATCAATGTGATCATGAGTGTGGCCAACCAGAAGGAAATTTACCTTAACCTTCTGAAATACCTGTTTTTCAACAAGCATGCTTAAATATCCAAAGACTGTAGAATTTTTATTCTCTCTTGCAGTATTATCTAGTTGCAAATATAGAGTTGGTGGCAAAAGACCCTTCCATGATTGCGAAACACGATGAATGACAGTAACTGTAAGGTTTGGATCATTATGCACATTCGGATATGTGAAGAAAACCTTGGACATTACAGTTCCATTGTATACCAAAGCACCAACCAAATGCATTTGCAGAAGGACTTCATCTCCAATGTCCTTAGGGATGCGATAAAAATGTGGCAAACAAGTTTTTTTTTGATCCATACCATCGATCAACAAACACATATAACGCTCCGGATTTCTGAGTGCTTTACGTTGATGATGAATTGCTTTCTTTCTATCTAAAGCTTGACTCTCACGATGGTTGTTAAGAAGGTTTTTAAAATTATTCTTTTCCTGTGGTGTTGTAGCCCCTTTTGCCATGTTTTTCAAAGTGGCGCAAACTTTACGAGGAATAGAAACATTGTTAAACTCTTCCTTCCATAATCGAGTAAAGTGACGATACAACACATACTTCTCATTTCTATTTTCCATGTCTTCTCTATATATTTGAAATACCTCTCGACGAGTAAAGTTATCTGACAAGTGCAACCTTCCAATTGTAGGCATAACCTCGCAATGCAAGCTAAAATAGTTCATCATCCAATTCATTGCATGACGTCCAACAGATCCTTTGGTCCCAACATGGAACGTATCCAAAATGAGATCCCCATTCAAAAGCCCTTGTTGAACCCTATGTATTCTAAAATTTCCCACACCCATTGCAATTTTAAATGCAGCCCTACAACATCGCATCCCTTGACTAAAGAAATATTCAAAACCAATACGTGTTACTGACATGTTATCCTCAATCATTTGCATGCGAGAAACAAGGTATATATCCTGCCTTTCACTATCTAAATGGAGGAATTTTTCTCTTAGGTGCTTTAGTTTCTTCATTCCTAAATTGTACAAACATTTCAAACCACAACAATGCTTCACAATATCCAATGCAATCTATCTATCTGAAGTAAGAAATTTAAATCTTTTTTGACTTACTTCACGAGGCCTTCTTTTAAATTGTATATTGAGCTTGCTTTGCTTTTTCGTTGCTCCACATGCACTTGAGTCAGAAGGGAGATCAATGGTTGGATCAGATGGGAGATCAAGAGGTGCATTTGGTTGAGCAGCATTGCCCTATGAATTGGATAACTTAAATGACTCAACAGAAAACATGGAACCATCAGCACGTCCTAAATCATAGGGATCATCACTTCTGTGGAAAGGATCAACTGAGAACAATGAATCCGAAACTGTATCAATATGAGCAGAAGAAGCTGATGCCCAAGCATCCACTGAAAAGATTGAGCTCATCTTCACTGAGTTCACAGAAGACTGAAGATGAATGACCTTTTTAAATAAGTAGAAATCCGAGATCAAGTGAAGATGTCACATCAAATGTCACATAAAGAAGATATGAAATCAAAAGTTTATTAAAGTACATTAAATAACATTAAACATCAAATTACATCAAATAACTTAATTACTCAAATATACACTAATAAGGGAACCAAAGATTTGATTCACTTTTGAAATGAGAAACACAATTGATTTCTAACTAGATATGAGTCATTGAGTCTTAGCATTGTGAGTGAATCAAAATATATCCAAGTTGAGTTCCAACTGGATTATATATTAAAATTGTTTGTAGTAGTGCCATTGAAGACTATACAAGAAGAAATTTTACCTTTGGTAGTAAATAAGATTTCAAGGATTAGGTTTCATTGTAGTCTTGGCTAGATCTCAAAGAGGTAGATGAAAGTATATTAAAAAAGAATTATGTGTAAAAGAGGTACTTGGAATGTTTATTCATACATTGATTTTCCATTTCAGCAATGTGTTACAAGATAAATGTGAATATGAATTAAAGTGAGGAGGATAACACTATAAAGATGTCATTAATCTCCCATATTCAACACAACTTAGACTTGAAGTGTAATTTCCATGCAAATGTACATAAATAGTTGCAAGGTTCTTTACTTGAATGTTTATTCATACATTGATTTTCCATTTCAATAATGTGTTACAAGATAAATGTGAATATGAACTAAGGTGGAGAGGATAACACTATAAAGATGTCATTAATCTCCCATATTCAACACAACTTAGACTTGATTTTCTCCCAAGCAAGAGATTCTAAGAAAAAATTTCTACATGAGATTAGACATCCTCATGTACATACCATACTCTTGCCATTGAAGTGTAGTTTCCATGAAAATGTATATAAATAGTTGCAATGTTCTATGAATATTTCATTAAAGTGGCTCTGAAACAGCCTATTTGTGTGAGTGGTATTCCCTGGTTAGATTAGTTGACAGATATAGTTAGCAACTGGACTCATTCAGTTAGATCCAGTTAGTCTCTGGTTCAAGTTACCCAATTGCCTTTAAATAGCAGAGGAGGAGATCATTCTCATTTTCAAAATCCACGAGCAACAGAGAGCAACAGAGCACAGACAGTAGCTATGGAGCACAGAGCTCAGCATACAAGCAAGGCAGCTATGATGGAGAAGAAGAATGTTGGCAAGAGTACCAAGAGGTAGGCAAAATCATACCATAAAAAAAGATTCCTAAAAGATTCCTTTTGTATGTTTGTGTAAAGAGTCTGCTTTCTAGGTTTTTATTTTTCTTAGCTCTAAAAATACAGATTCAATGAGGGTACAGCTCGATGCCAGGCATCGACTTTTAGGTGTAAGTCGATGCCAGGCATCGACTTGAGGTTGCAAGTCCATGCCAGGCATCGACTTGCACGTGCAAGTCGATGCCAGGCATCGACTTGAGGCCTCAGGTCGATGCGTGGCATCGACTTGCACCTGAAAGTCGATGCCAGGCATCGACTTTGTGTGCAAGTCGATGCCAGGCATCGACTTGCAGGTGCAAATCGATGCCAGGCATCGACTTGAGGCTTCAAGTCGATGCCTGGCATCGACTTGCAGCCTCAAGACGATGCAAGGCATCGGCTTGCCTGGCATCGAAGTTTGCCTTAAAGTCGATGCCAGGCATCGACTTAAGGATGCAAAGTCGATGCCAGGCATTGACTTTTGGGTGGAAGTCGATGCTAGGCATCGACTTTTAGGTTCAAGTCGATGCCAGGCATCGACTTTTAAGTGCAAGTCGATGCCCGGCATCGACTTGCACACAAAGTCGATGCCTGGCATCGACTTGCACTTAAAAGTCGATGCCTGACATCGACTTGAACCTAAAAGTCGATGCGTGGCATCGACTTGGGCCTTTGAAAACCACATTTACGTATGAGCTGATTATTCCAAGCCCTTCAGGGATGCGGAGTCCAAGAGTGAGAGGCCCTTCAAGAAGCTGAAAGTCACCATGGGCTCTGCTGATCAGCAACGTGACAAAGGCATTGGTCACCAAGCGAAACCAAAGAAACTTGTTGTATCCTTATCCTCTGAGAAGGCCAGCAACCCGCTAGGAATATCCTTAGGTGGACAGAGTAGCATCAAAATTCCTGAGGATGATCCAACTATGAAGGATAGGTCGAGGGACGCTGAGGTTTTAAGGACAGATCGTCCACTACGGGACATGACAAATCTGGAGTGGTGCCTCTAGTATGTTGAAGAGAAGAATGCAGTCCTTCTTGTGTTCGCAGGGGCATATGGGAGAGGAAAGATCACGACAACACAAGGTTTTCAGTATGGCCTTGTGTACAAACTGGATTATGAAGATGAGGATTCTGACAACCTCCTTTTCTGGGTAGAGACATCGAAAGGTTTGAGAAATGTTATATGCAAGATGGATTTCTTGTGCCCAGAGTGTTGTGTTCTAGATCGTCTAGCTGAGATATGCAGGGACTCAGTCAATCTTATCAAGGACTTGATGCCATGGATCCAGGGCAACATCATGCCAACACAACAGAAGATGACAACCCCTGTAAAGGCAAGGGGTAAGCAGAGCGTGCAGAAAAAGCTTCAAAAGAAAAAGAAGAGAATTTCAGAAGAGGAGTCTTCTGACTCAAGCTCTAGCTCTGAGGATATAATTGTTGCACCTGGTGGAGAGCTTGCCTCGGGTGTTCTTGGTACTGAGCAGAACAAGATGAGGGAGGATATAGCTAAAAGAAAAATTGTGAAGAAGGGGCAGTTGTTCCACCTGCCAATCAATATCATCCACAAGCCACCTATAGATCCAGTCACAGGGAGGAGGCCCCTTGAGATCAGGGAGCCACACAATTTGCATGTGCAGAATCTTAAGAAGAAAATGAGAATAAATCCTCATGCTACTGTTGTGCCATTCCTTGTCATGGTGGATCCGAATGAGTGCAGCTCTGTGGAAGAGTTCAATGAGGGTTTATTTGAGGAGTATACTTATTATGTGATTGGAGGTTCACACTCTGCAGAGGCCCGTAGACAGCTAGTGAAGGAGCACCCTACCACTTTTTTCTTTAGGTATGCAGAGTGTAAGATATATGCTGGTCTTACAACTGAGGAAGCCAAGCTTCTTGCTTGGGATCACAACAATGACAATGACTACAGGCAAAAAATGTCCTCCATAGAGAGAATTCGGTTCTTCCACCATGAATATGAAGATTGTCTTGTTAAGGAAGCTGGAAGAATACATCCCAATCTACGAAAGCAATGCCTTATTGAGGTTGGAATTGCACTGGATGAGAATAGAAAGTCTGATGCCTTGAGGAAATATGATCCATGGTTTCAACTGGCATTCAGAACAGGTGAGATTTGGGATCTACAGGATAGAATTTTCACAATGTGGGAGAACAAGGAAGTCAAGGGCCAGAAGCAACGAAATTCGAGGCCAGACCCATAGGTTGATCTAAAGGGAAAGGGAAGGAAAGCTGACCTCTCAATTGAAGAGGCTCCCGAGGACATGAAGTTGACACCATGGAGGGCCCTTCAAGGAATCAAGGATGATACATTGATCATATCAACTTTGTCAAGGGTAATCTCCAAGGACTTAAGCCTGGGGGAGATGGTGACTGAGCTCAATAAGTATGTATGTTATTCTCAGATCCTTTTTCCCTCCTCCCATGTTTCTGTTCTAACCTAGTCTCTTTTTAATTTCTGTGACTGTAGTCATAAAGTTTACATGAAGATTCACGAGGTCATGATGAAGAGGCTGGGTTGCTTTTCTTGGACAGAGGTCCAAAGAGACTATCCAACCACATCATCCTACAAAGCTTTATCAGAATATTTCATCCTTTTCCGTGATTGGGTAGGTTCTCTTTCTGAGGTTGTGCCTGGTTTGCCATTAGGTTAGATGCCTTGATTCACCAAACCAATTTAATGCCAGGCTTTTAGTATGAATTCGATGCCTGGCATCGACTTACGGCTAAAGTCGATGCCTGACATCCACCTGCAACCAAAAGTCGATGCCTGGCATCGACCTGCAGCCAAAAGTCGATGCCTGGCATCGACTTGGGGGCATAAGTCGATGCCCGGCATTGACCTCTAGCATAAGTCGATGCTTGGCATCGACCTCGTGGCATATGTCGATGCCAGGCATCGACTAATGTCCCAAAGTCGATGCCAGGCATCGACTTTCAGTAGAAAGTCGATGCCTCGCATCTACCCCCACATGAAATCGATTCCATTCATCGATTCCTTATGTTCTGCTTGATGTATTGAAGAGCTCATTTAGTTGTCTTTCCACTTTTTTCTGCAAAAACCAAAGAAAAGTAAGTCTGCGGAGCTACTAGATGATTGCCCCCCTGCATTCCTGGCTCACATTCAAAGAGCAAGGCATGAGAAATCTAGGCTGAAAGCCAAGGAGATGGATTTTGATGATGAACCTGATCTTAAATGTTTCTCCAATCCCCTAGACCCCCTTAGGCTTGTATATTACAATGTATACTGTAGTGATGTAAATAATATTTGTTCTATTGTGCCTAGAAAACATTTCTCCCTTCTCATAGCGGACATACCCTATGGATTTAGGATGTTGGGATCAGTTAATGATGATGAACCCTTCAAACACCCTCAGATTCGGAAGATGGACACTGATTTTGCAGAGTTGACTATGTCTCCTCTTTGGAGGATAGTAATTTTCCATAGCAGAGACCAGTCCTTCTCTGTTTCAACTGCTTTGAAGGCAAGATGTCATGCTGTGGAGTGCCTCACGTGGTAAGTAATCTTCTTTCTATCTCCGTGGCTTTAATGATGCTCTCTGTGACTCATAGTTCTTGTTTGCAGGGTGAAGACAAATGTAAATCACACTCCTTTGCATAGGTTTGTGAGCGCCACTGAATGCATTACAGTTGGCTATTATGATGAAGTAAGCAAAAGGAGAGTCAGGGAGCATTGCAATGAGAATGGGATCTCAAATGTGCTCATGTTCCCAGCCGTTACCAAGAAACTTCGTCATGTAGCTGGGGACATGACATTGGTTAACCCCTATCAGAAGCCACAAAAACTCATAATGAGATTGCTTCAGCTATTCTCCAATGATGATGACTCGGTCCTAGACCTTTTTTCGGGCACAGGTAATTTCAATTTTCACAATTTTCATTAGTCATGGTTGATTGACACCTCTAAGTGGTTTTCTGCTGTTTCAGGAACGACTCTGGCTTGCTCCTTAAAGATGTTCAGGCACTGCATAGCTATGGAGAAGGATGATGCTCAAGTGAGCTATATTAGAATGAGAATCAATGGGTTGAATGAATGCCCAGATGAAGACCAAGAGGTTGGAAGGAAGCACATTGCAGACACGGAGAGATTCCAACCGGCTTCAAGGGAGCCTGTTCCCCCACTTGCAGATGAACCGGGGGACATGGCTGACCTTGAAGAACCAATCTTGGAGCAAGAGAGGCAGGATATGTGTTCTAATGTTCCAGAGGATCCCAATATCCTTGAGCCTGAGGAAAGCTATGATCAGCTTCTATTGTAGATTCATATTACTCTTGTACTTACACAGGAAATGTAAAACATCATTTTAATATAAATATAATGTCGAGTTCTGCTTCCACTTTGTGTTCAACTTGATCTATCTTGAGCATTTCTCTGATCATGTGTGAATGTTTCTTAGTATAATTTTGTTGATTATTATCTTCTCTTGGGAATGCTTTTGTGAAATGTATTTCATATTCTGTGAATATGGCCATGCATTCAATGAGGATCTTAACCATACAAAGGGGATGATCTTAATTGCCTTGTTAAAATGTTTCGATTTTTGCAACACATGTACTCTAATTTTCGAGTAACTTTTAATCAGCTATAATCTGTGCTTGTTGAGGTTATGGATGTAAGGAAGGAGCTTCCCGAACTCTTACTTGTACCTTAAACACTAATCTATTGTATAAAGATCATGATGTGGGATTCTTGATCGGCTGAACAACTAGTTTTCATGGCAACAAGAATTTTTTATATCTATCTTGACTACTTGGGATATGAGGTCAAGGTTCTAGTGACAATATTTACAAGCAAGAACAAGTGATGCTTTCTAGATATTGTAAAATGCTCACTTTATTGCTTGATATAATGGTCTTTAGGTAAAAAAGAAAAGAGAACATGTCTTTGTTCTCCTTTGTTGTGACTCAGTGTTGGTTAGAAGGTGTTGGATTAGCATCCATGTTGAGGGGACATTTGGCAAGCTCTACTCTCCTTTCCCCTCTTGGCCTAGAGGTATATATATGGGTGGTGTTTCTTCGGTGGATACATGCCTCTCTCAATCCTTTGTGGGACTAGATGGTGACCTTGATTAGAAAGAGTATCTTCATACTTTAGCTAATTTAGTTAGTCATTTCCAAAAGAGAGCAGCAAGCAAGCTCAAGCTCGATCTTTTGACCCTTTATCCACCGAAAGCTTGCATAGTTCACATTTTCAACACTGCCCCTCAAGATTAAGGTGCTAGTGTCCATATCAAGCAAGCTCATAGCTTTTGAAAACTTTGTTAAATTGGTCACATCCAAGCTTTTGGTGAAGGTATCTACAACTTGGTCCTTTGTAACTTAAAAATGAAAATCAATGCCCCCACTGAGACCTTTTCCCTTACATAACGGTAATGCATCTCAATGTGCTTGCTCTTTGCATGATACATGGTATTGTTAGCAAGGTGTAGACCTGACATGTTATCTCCATAAACTAGAATCGGTCCAAGTTGTATACCAAGATCTTTGAAGATCTTCTTAAGCCACATTGCCTCACATGTAGTGAGGGCTCAGGCTCTATAGATAGCCTCTCTTGAACTCAATGAAATTGTGGGATGCTTTTTGCTCATCCATGAAATGTCTTTTTGTACCTAGAGTGAAAACATAGCCAGCATTTGACCTTCTATCATCAACACTCCTTACCCAACATGCATCACTCCATGCTTTTACTTGAAGTCCTTCATCATAACTATAAAGCAACCCATAATTAATTGTACTTTTTGCATACCGTAAAACTCTCTTTGCATGATTGAGATGTGTATCTCTGGTTGCATGCATGATCTGAGATAGAACTCCAACTATGTAGCACAAGTGAGACCTTGTGAGTGTAGCTTAGATCAATGATCCCACAATTCTCTTTTATAGTGTAAGGTGTTCTAGCTTCACACCATCTTCCTTGCATAACTTGACATTTGAATCCATAGGCTGAGCTATTGGTTTGCAATATTTCATGCTAAACCTAAACAACATATCTAGAAGATACTTATTTGAAGAGAGATAGATACCTTCTTTCCCGTAGATCACCTCAATGCCAAGAAAGTACTTTAGCACACCTAAATCTGCGATTTTGAACTCTCTTCCAAGATTCTCTTTGATGTTCCTTGTCCCTGCATCATCATCCCCTATCACAAGGAGATCATCTACATATATACATATCCAACATATCTTGTCATTTGTCTTCTTTATATACAAGGATGGATCTGCATCACTTGGAGAGAAACCACATCTCTTCAAGAAGTCCATTGTGCTTTGATTCCAAGCCCTTGGGGCTTCCTTTAAGCCATACAAGGACTTCTTCAACCTGCAAACACAGGTAGGATGTTGTGGATCTACATACCCTTGAGATTCTTCCATGAACACCTCTTCTTGTAACTCACCATTCAAGAAAGCATTCTTTATGCCCATCTGGTTGATAAGTCACCTCCTTGCTGCACATACGGTTATGAGAGCTACAAGAGAATGAGAAATTAAGACCACCACATACTAGAGAGATGAATCTCCTCCCATCCAAATGCCTCTATATATAGTTCTCTCTAGGGGGCTGCCTTCTTAGGCAGGTGGATACTAACCATCCATGTTACGGCCATGTAACTCCATGTGCACCATGTCAGAGTTAACTCGATTTAACTCAAGTGGATGCTTCTAGAAGGCTCTAGATCTCTTTGGGCAAAGTACTCTCCTCATGTACACCATTAGGGATTGAACCCAAGACCTCCTCCTTCAAATCCTTGAGACTTAACCACTAAGCTAAGTGGATCACTTGTTTACAAGAGCGCATGACCTCCTCGTAAGTCTAGTCTCAACATATTTGGTCATACACACAAGTGACCAAACGGCGTCCAAGTTTAGATCCATCTAAATTGGCTAGACCCTTAGATCATAGGCTTACTTTATTACATTCTTCCCCCCTTGGAAAATATTTTAGTACTAAAAAGAAGAGCTATAATATTATAGGCAACCCCCAAGCCGCATGTTCTTAAACTAGAATATGTTCATGTTCTAAAACTAGAAGAGCATGTCTCATCTCTGTGGTGGGATCCCTACCCAAATGATTCAAAAAACCATCTAGCTTTGTACTTTGATAACTGGTCAAAGTACAAAGTAGTGAATTAATTGCAAGAGAATGAAAAATTATGACCACCACATGCTAGAAAGATGAATCTCCTCCAAACCAAATGCCTCTATATATAGCTCTCTCTAGGGGATTGCCTTCTTGGGGAGGTGTATACAAACCATCCATGTGTCAGCCATGTAATTGCATGTGTGCCAAGTTTCCTAGTTAACTCGAGTTAACTCAAGTGGATGCTTCTAAAGGGATCTAGAGCTCTTTGGGTAAAATAATCTCCCCATGTACCCCATGGGGATTGAACCCAAGACCTTGTTCTTCAAACCCTTGAGATTCAACCACTAAGCTAAGTGGATCACTTGTTCACAAGAGCACATGACCTCTTAGTAAGTCTAGTCTCGAGATCTTTGGTCATACACATGGGTGACAAAACGGTGTCTTATTTCAAGTCTTTCTAAATTGGCTAGACCCTTAGATCATAGAATTACTTTATTAAATGCTTCCCCCCTTGAAACTATTTTTGTCCTCGAAAATAGAGCTACATAAATTAGGAACCCCGAAGCCTCATATTCTTAAACCAGAAGAACATGGTCATGTTCTAAAATTAGAAGAACATGTATCAACTCTATGGTGGCACATGACGTAAACCGCTACCAAGGTATGCAGAGCAACTCATTGATGATCATAAACCTCAAGTTGATCTTGCAGAGTCATCTTGAGATGTGTTGCATACATCACAAGGGATTGAGGATCAAGAAAGAGCTTACCATCATATTGTCAATATGGATCTTATGAACATAATCAGGGGATCACTGAAAGAACCCACAACTATAGATGGAGCACTCAAAGATCCCAAGAGGAGATAAAAAATGAATGCTGAGTATGATAGCATACTAAAGAATGACACTTGGGACTCGGTTGATTTACCACAAAAAAAGAAGTTAATTGGAACTAAGTGGATTTGGAAAGAAAAATACAAATCAGATGGTACTTTAGAGAAGTACAAAGCTAGGCTTGTTGCACAAGGTTTCTCACAAGTGGAAGGATTTGATGTCCAAGAGACATTCACATGAACAACACAAATGACTACAGTTTGCAAAATTTTTTCAATTGTTGCACATAAAAGTGCTAGGAAAATCCTTAAAGCTTTTGGGATGATGGATTGCAAAGCCACTAACGCACATATGGAGGTAAATTTAAAACTTTCAACAGAAGATGATACACCAAAAGAAGATGCTAAGAAGTACAAAAAGCTTGTTGGGAGTCTTACTTTTTGTGCAACAGTAGATTGGATATCTACTATGTGGCTGGTGTATTGAGCAGATTCTCTAGCAAACCAAAAGAGAGCCATTGGAATTTACACATGCAAGTTCTAAGGTACATTGAAAGAACCTTGGGTTTTGGTATTATTTATATCATTAGTAATATGCTTCAAGGGTATTGGGATTCGAATTGGGCTAGAGATCGTGATTGTAGAAAATCTATTTTTGGATACTCTTTCTCACTTGGTTAACAAATATTTTCTTGGGTAAGTAGCTAACAACCAACTCTTGCACTCTCCTCCATTGAGGCAGTGTACAAAAAAGTTAGCTTTGCCTCTTGTGAGACTATCTAGTCAAGGAGAATTCTTGTAGCTCTAGGCTTTCTATAACAAACGGTGACTATACTTAACCGTGATAATCAAATTTTTATGGCAATTACAAAGAACCTACTATTTCATACTTGCATTAAGAATATAGAATTAAGCACCATGATGCTTGTGAGCTGATTGAATATGAAATTGTGGAGCAAGAATATTGTTCAAAAGAGGCAAACTATGCTTATATATTTACTAAATCACTTGGAAAAGAGTAGCTCAATAGGCATCTTCAATAGATGGGCATAGGATCTAGAACTACATGAATTATCATCAAGTAAACATTGAGGGAGGGTATTAGTATATGACTTATATGACCAATGTCTACCCCACAATTGTATGTATGAATGCACATTTTGTAAGGCATCCATTATGAAGAGAAGCCAATCATGCATTACCTCATGGATGGTAATGCCAACTTGCATGTTGGATGTAGGTCAAATTAGACCATCTAAGGTATTTAAAGGAAACGGAGTTACTAAGATCTCTAACTATGGGGTTAGGACTAGTAGGGAGGAGCCTTGATTGGGGAGTCCAAAGGGGTGAACACTTCCCATGGCTGTGGGTGAAGAAGGAGGAATCTGCAGGCAAGGGAGTCCCTCTAAGAAGACAAGTCCCTTTAAAACAATGATTTGTATCACTAGACTCCATTGTAAATATCATTTTTTGATAGTTCTAACTCCATTTTTTCAAGCCAACGAATCCTTGAGCTTGAGGAGTTTTCGAAGTACTTACATACTAAAGTTTGTAATTTTTAGAGTTTGTTTGAGCCCTTAAATGAGCCTAAGAAGCTAATTTTTAACTAGGGCAGAGACTAGATCTGAACAGGTCCAAAACTAGGCAAAAACTATAAAAGGATCTAGAGAGATCACTTTTGAGATTGGCGTTTTTATGAAACTTTGTATGAATACTCCATCAGTTGGCTATTGAGGAAAAGATGGATGGTACCAATTACCCATTATGAGCATATATGATGCATCATGTATTGGTGGAAAAAGGACTCTGGAATATTGTGCAAGGTGTTGGAAAATGACCTACTACACCTACAAATATAGTTATTGAAGGTGATGTAAATGGTGTTGAAGATGACTATCTTCAACTTCTCCTTTGTGTTGTAGTTCCTGCTGCACCTACTGTAGAGCAACTTGGATGGGATGGTAGATATGCTCAAGCGCATGCGCTCAAAGCTTTGTCTATCAAACATGCCATTATCCCACATATTCACTCGTGCAAAATAATGAAGGATGCTTGTGATACACCTACCACTTTATAGCTGGCAAGAACTAAGGCTAATGTTGCTTACCTTTTAAATGAGTCAAGTGAATCAATGATTCTATGGATAGTTCTTTGACAAAGCTCAAGGATTCTTAATGGTCTTCTAGATTCAGATCTAAATTTTTCTTGTACACTTTGGTTGGTGATGAAAGGCAATCCAAATTCTTAAAAATTTGAGTTAGTCTCTGTTTTGTTGCACGAAGATTGGTCCACATAGAATAGGCCCATTATACATGTTATCGATCAAGCTTTCTTAGCTAGTTGGAAGGGCAAAGGTAAGTGGAGCTCATCTAGTAGTAAGCAAAAATCAACAAATGCTTCATAGTCAAAGAAGGAAGACAAAGATGAGAAGAACATAGAAAAGCAGAAGTAGTTTTGCAAATACTGTAAAGGAAATGATCATGTCATAAAGACTTGTCCAGAACTGCCTACAAAAAGGCAAAGAGAAAAGAGGCTGGAATGGTTTTCACCGAGGCCTCTACACCTAAAAGAGATTCTGCTAATCTTGTGCAAAAAGAAGAATGGGTGTTTAATATTGTTTGCATGTATGATCCATCTTCTCATGAAAACTAAATGTGTGTAGTAGATTCAGATGTTTGGTACTTTGAGAGTGGGGAAACCAAACATATTACCTAGCAACATAGTTTCTTCAGTTCATTTGAGCGTGCCCCTATAGGGAATACTACCACATTCTCCAACAACTCCTCTTATCCTATCATGGGAGTTTGTGAGATCATTCTCACTAATCATGATGGTAGTTCTTTCAAATTGTTACATGCTTTGTATGAGCCATGGATCAATAAACATTTGTTGTCAGTTTGAGCATTAGCTAAGATCAGGTTGGTTGTCAAATTTATTGACGACAGATGTAGAGTTCATGATATGGTAAATGGTGATGTTATTATTGCTTCTAGAACTTTATGCCATAGGCTGTATAAGCTCATAGAATATGCAAAATCTTGGAATGATTCAACATGTACAATACATGATTATTAGACTATCTCAAATGTAAATCTTTGGCATGCATGCTTTGGTCATTTGAATTTTTCTAGTTTACTATGCCTGCAGAAATCTAAATTGGTGTGCTCTCTAGCCAAATTTGAATGAGCTAATTAGAACCTGTAGCTTGTTCATAGTGATGTGTCTGGTCCTATGCAAACACCTTATTTTGGTAACTACCTTTGTTTTATGTTTTTTATTGATGATTTTTCCAGGCATGCATGGGTGTAAGTTTGAAGTGTTTTTGTGTTTCAAAGCATTTTTGGTTTTGCCTAAAAACTTATGGGCATGTAAATTGGGCACCCTCCATTCTGATTGAGGAGGGGATGTATGTCTATTGATTTTAACACATTTCTAGATGAATGTGGGATAAAACATAATAGTAAAATTTCATATACACCTCAATAGAATGGAGTTTTTGAAAGAAAGAATAGGTCTCTCATGGAAATGGTGAGGTGTATGTTCCAAACGTAGGCTTTAGTACACAACTTCTAGCTTAAGGTTATTATCTATGCAACATATTTACATAACATGTGTCCCACTAGAGCATTGTAGTCTATCACTCCATATGAGGTTTGGCATGGTTGTAAGCCATTTGTTGCTCATCTACGTATCTTTGGTTTTCTGGTTTATGCATTAGCACCCGAACAACAATGCAAGAAAATGGATGACAAAGCAGTGAAATATATTTTTGTTGGATACAGTTTTGAAAACAAAGGCTACCATCTCTATCATCCACATACTAAATGAAACTTGGTTAGCAGTGATGTTGTTTTGTGGAAGATGCATTCATGCATTACTTTCATGTACTAAGGAGAACTATTTGGCATAAACTTATCAGGATTTTATTAATAGTGGGTACATAGAGAACCTTAATCAAAATGTTTTTCTTGCCATTGGAGGTTTTGACATTACAAATCTTCTCCATATTGTGCTTGGTGTACCCCCTTTTTGTACTTCATGTTCATGCTTTGGACATTCCAAGTTAGTGAGAAGAGCATTGTTTCATGCAACATGGTTTGAACATCTTAAATCTATGTAGAACAAATATTCATCTTCGTTACCTTCTTTGTGGCTCATATTCATTAGAAACAATGATTCTTCATGTGATTGATCTTCTAAATAATCGTTGTTCCCTTCTATTTTGACTTCTATTTTTGTTGTTGAAGTTGTGTCCACCTCTTCCTCTAGAGTTGACAAATCCACCTGTTCTACCTCCTTTCTGAGTCCTTCCATTGAAACAACATTTTTGAGTGGTATGGTTGGTCTTAACATAGATGGCAAGGTTGAAAACTTTGACCTTTTGATTTTTCATGCTTACCTCCTTTCTTCTTCCATTTTCACTTGCTCTTGCTTGCATAGTTGGCTTTAGATATCTCTTCTTCATCAGCTTCCTTCGTCTTGCTTTTGTACTTCTTTTCTTTCTTATCTTCATAAAGAGCATGTATTGAATTATCTTGATAAGAGTTACCTTCCTTTAGAATATTGTTGGCATCCAAGGAATATGTTTGAACCAAGGGTTTGTAAATCGACGATGAGATCATAAGCTGTGGTGAAGGATTTCCATTCCTTATCACTTCTTATTCCATTAAGAATATTCTTGATGATGACCTCTTCTTCAATTAGCTCTCCAATGAATGCTAACTGATCTACAACCTCCTTGACCCTGGTAAAAGACTATGTGATATTTTTTTTTGGTGTCTTCTTCATTTGCTTCAACTCATTCCATAGATGATTCTTTCTTGCTTGGATGCTAGTAGAAAACAAGGTCTCAAGTGCATCCCAAGTCTCTTGAGATATTTTGAATTCTCTAATATATGTAAAACAAAAATCAAAGATAGAGTTTAGTATTTAGGACCTTGCTTGATGACTCCTTACACACCAAAGTGTGAGTCTATTTGTCTCCCCTTGCATAGGCTCTCCTTTGGATCTTGGAATAGGCATAACTTCATCACCTACTACAATTCCATAAAGATTTCTACCTTGCAAATAGGCTACCATTCAAATTTTCCAAGAAGCATAATTTTTTCTATCAAGCTTCTCAATTATTGAGGAAAAGCCATCACCCTTCTTCATCTAGCTCTATTACCACAAAGAGAACTTGGAGAAGCTTGCAGGAGATAGAAAGTGAGTTTCCAAGTGATGATGTTTGGTCCACCCAACCAGCATATGACTAGCCCTTGATCTTTTGAAGATTCAAATAAACCTCATATATGCAATTTGGAACATCAATGAGAAAGAGTTGATAGAAAATGGATAGATTTGCACTTTGACTAGCTCAAAAAACTTGCTACCTTTGGATCAAACACTCAACTTCAAATACTCAGAGCAGCCAACATTATTATGATTGGAATCATTCCTTGTGGAGGAATTTTATAAATAGGGTTTAGTGTCTAAATTGAACAAGAGTAAAACAAATAAGAAAGTTATGTTCTTGGAATCAACTTAATAATGAACAAAGTTGTCCTTGATTTTTTAGGGTTGTGCAGAGATAGACCCAGAGACCTTAAAATAGAGATTTATCAAAATCTACAAAACCAAATGCTCTAAAACATTGTACATATAACCTAGATAGTGATACTTTAAAATAAATCCTCACTTATACAATTTGAAGCTTCTAGAGAGGGAACCAACTCCTATATGATAACTATTGTTGAAGACAAAGGTGTAGAGAAATGGACCAAAACAATGATGACCAAAATTGTATGTATATTGCTTCAAAGGTAATGTACAAGTGATTCATAGTCTTTATATAGAATCTTGAAGCCTTCCATGCATTTTTCAAGTGGTTTTTGAATTCAAATTGAAGTAGGATAGTTTGTTGGGATGAAGAGAATGAATCTCCTATAATCTAGTAAGAGTAAAATCAAGTTTGATGACTTGATTTAGGTGACTTCATTGATTGATGAATCATCAAGTTCAACTACCTCAAACTCGTGGAATTAGAGTCCATTCCTTTATCCTTTTACAAAAATAAAGCTCTAGGCTTTTACATAAATAAATGATCATTACGGATCCTTGTAAAATTTCAAAAAAATGAGCATAAATAAAAACACTTCAATGAGAAACAATCCAAGTGATGTTTCTTATGTCGATCAAATCATCTCAAGAATACTGTAAGTGTGATGGTCTAACACCACTCATACCACACATGGAACTCTCCACCCTAAGCGCACCACCTCATGTTCCCCTCATCACCAACATTGTTTTCCATGACTTTCACTAGATACTTGACACCACCAGTTGCTACATCACATATCAATCTATCGAACACATCACATATCAATCTTCCTTAGGCGCTTGGTAGTGCCTAAGGAAGAAAACACTTGAATCTTGGTGCAATATGCTGATAAGCTTGATGCCATGTTGGATATGCACTCCATGACACCCTTGAAACTATAAAACTTTCATGTTATCCCCTCTTACCACATGCAAACAGTCTTCGAGGATTACAAAACATTGCTAGAGGTCCATGGCACTTTGACAAAATAATAGAATGCATTACAAGCAACATCCTGCCCTAGAGAGGGAGTGAAATTAATGAACATCGCCTAGAGCTATTCACTAAACTTAAGAAACTCTGAAGCCAAGTGGTAGACCCTAAAACTAGAGTATATGGATATCATTTAACTATAAATTTTACATCTCACAGAAAGACATCACCAAAGAACATTCAAAACCTAGAAGAGTTTCTCCCATCCCTTTAGAGCCTATTTGTGAAGACCATATTATCCCCAAAGATCCATCAAAGGTAGATTCACTCTTGAGGGACAAGATATATATGAAATAGATTGACCAAAGTGGATAAAGAAAGTGGAAGAACTCAAAAGGGACCATTTGCACATGTCGATGCATAAAAAGCAATGATGGCATTCATAAAAAAAGGAATTTTGATGTTTTCTTACTTCAAATACCTAAGAATAAGCAAGCAAGTATATAATAATGAGATTCAATAAAATCCATACTTTATCCTCATAGAATAGTATTACAAGGAGGTTCAAACCATTGTCAACAAGTTTTCTACATTTGCAATGCAATTTGGACCAAAAGTCTCGCTAGAATCTAGTGACAAAGGTAGCATCTTTCCACTAAACTAGAGGGACTTGAATTACTTCAAAACTATTCAAATACGTTAGAAATGTGGAATAAGGAAACCCTCCATATTATCTACAGTCCATGCTATGGATGTGTATCTTGACATAGGAATCGAAAATCATTTATGATCAATGTCAAGAACAACCCACAATGCATTGAATGGTTAAATTACCCATTTCTCTCACGTCTCCAAGGCCCACCTTTTGTTTCCTAAATGATGGCTACAATCAAGTATTAAGAGCCAAGATCAAGAAAATCCCCAATGTGGCATGCCTAATGAACTTGAAATGTTTTGATATGATGCTCACATTTTTTAAAATATTTAGAAAAGTTACTAATTTTCATGCTAATACTGCCAAGTTTAAATATCAAAACCTTTATTTAGTCTATAACCTCACTTACTACTTCCACAAGAAAGGTGTGTATGCTTTCCATTGTTGTATAAAGCATCTCCCCACCTACTAAAAAAATCATTTAAAGAAATCTTTACCACTAGGTTCTTAGAATAACACCCTCAAATATTTGTCTCCAATGAAACAAATGTGCGGCATTTATTTTCTTGTGAAACCATAACATACTCTGAACATTATCGAGTCCCTCACATGGACACTCCAAACGTATCCAATGGTAGAAACTAGAAGAAGATTCGGCAAAGGGCATTCCAATTGCAGAGCACACGACTGCCCTTGAACTCCTATAGCAGTACATTGATCATACTCAAGAATCAGATTCTCTCAAAGACAACAGATGTGAGAGGTAGGGGATTGTTGGTCATGGGCAAGATGCAAGTACAAGCTCAAGAACGTGTCAAATTAGAAGAAGCGGTAGTGAAAACCCCAATTTCATCAATTCTAGCTGCATTTTTTCCATGCTAAGGAGAGATAGTGCTTGTAGAACTTGCGTAGAATGAGCATACCAATTTTAATATTTTTTAGAGCTGATTGGGCCTTAAAATTAACCCTAGGACATAAGTTTTAATTATGACAGACAATACATGTGAAACCTATTAAATGGAATTAAAATCTATAAGTAGAGCATGTAGGCTCATTTTGAGAGGTTGCCTAGTGAAAGAAATTAAACAAATCTTCTAGCTTGTATGCTTTTGATGAAATAGACTCTAGTATTTCACTCTATTGCTTCTTTCCCATGTTTGTGTGTGTGCACCTCCTTGCTTGTCAGATGCATATTTTCGTGCATCCCTTGCTCACAATCTACGTATCACCCTCATGTCTTCCCTTTTTAGAATTGGAAGTTTGAAGTGAGTGGTGGAAGTATCCGAAATTATTCTTGGGTTTTAGAAGAAAAGTACATCTTATGGATAGATCCACCATGGATGAATTTGTCAGCATGAACGGTATGAATCAAAGAGGGTAATGTATTTTGGTCAAGTTTACTTTCATCGAGATTAGGATGAGGAATCTACTTACATTTTCTTAGACGTATTCACCTTGTGAGCTGATCTATTTGTATTACTTTTTCAAACATAGTGACCACTTAGTCTGTCTATGAGTAATTCTCCCTCATCCTTGACTATTATCGAAGTTGGCCAAGTCCCAGAAGGAAATTTCTACAATCATCACAAAAAAAGGTTAATCTATCACATTTATATGCATGAAGAGGAGACGTATTTGATACTCTCCTTCTTCATTGACCATCTAGTATACTAGAGTAACGAGGCTAAGATCTTGTAAATCCTTGGAGGTTGAAGAATCCATGGTTTCATTCTCACTCTCTAGCTTGCTTGAAGTCTTGTATGTGCTCTTTATAGAGCCTATAACATTCCATTCGGATACTACCGTGCTTAGATCTATTGTACCAATGCATTTTCTCGATCTGAGAAGCATGCATCAACACACTCAACAAGCAAACCATGCTATAAACAATATGATAACATCTTTTGGCATTTCTTTTCTCTGCACAAACATGTGTTCTTGAGATACAAATTCTGTTTTTCCCTTACTCAAAATGAACTTAGCGTGGTACAAATTAGTATGAAGATTGGTAAAGTTTGTAACATCTATGGATGGTTGTGGTATTGGTTCAGATGGGGCTCCTTGACATGGAGTGTCTGTGTAAGTTCCTAACTCACTGTGTAGAGAGAAATTTGGAAATGCCCCATCCCTAGATGTGGTCTATTTCCAAAGTCCTTTTCCCATCTTAGATATGGCTTTAGTGTTGGTGCACTTTTGAATGTGTCAAATTCAATAGGATTTCTTTCTCAACTTGACTAGTCCGTCTTGAGAAGGACTCGAGGTTGGGTGTGCGCTCACCCAGATGATTCACTGTAGCCCGGCCTTTCTTTACAATATCTTAGGTGGTCCAATGTCACCTTTATCTAAGATGCAAGTGGCTATTCCCATGAAATGGGTAATGCACACTTGGCTTCTCCTCATAATGGGGACCTTACAAATATGCATTAGTACATACAATAATGAGGGGTAGAAATTGGGCATATACTAACAACCCCCTCAATGTTTATCGAATGATAAATCAAGTAGGTCTAGATCCTATGCACATTTGTTGAACTGAGTTTTTAGCTTCTCTTTTCCAAGTGCTCTAGTGAACATGCCAACACAATTTGGCTTTATCGAACAATATTCTAGATCCACAATGTCATCTTTCATTAGCTCAAGAGCATAATGATATTCTACTTCTATATGGTTGGTGCGAGCATGAAATATTGCATTATTTGAAATGGCCATAAAAATTTGATAATCACATTTAGGTTATGATGGGATGCGTAAATCTACATGAATTTCCTTAACCAAAGTGCTTCACAAGAGGAAAAGTAAATTGCTTCATACTTTGCTTCAATGGAGAAGAGTGCAAGAATCCATTGTTTCCTTCTTACCATAGAAAATATTCATGAATCAAGTGAGAAACATTATCTAAAGAATGATTTTTCTAGAACCACAATCTATAGCCCAATAAGAATCATAGTACCCTTGATGCGTATCACCTATGATAGAAAGAATATGAAACTTCAAGGTTCCTCCAATGTACCTTAGAATTTGCACGATTGCGTTCCAATCCATCACTTTAGGTTTGTTTAATACTCTACTCAATACACCAACCACATAATAGATATGTGGTCTAGTTTTTCACAAAGAATAAGATTCCGAACAAGCTTTTTTAAACTTCTCAATCTACCTATTGTGTGTCATCCTCTTTTGAAAGTTTACGATTTACCTCCACAGGTGTGCTACTAGATTTGCACTCGATCATCCCAAAAGCTTTAAGAATATTTGTAGCATATTTTTGTTGCAATATGAAAAACCATTCATCCTTTTGCCATACTTCAATGCCAATGCAATAATGGAGTAGCATGAGGTCTATCATCTCAAAGTCATTGATCAAGCTAGTAGGAGTTTGTTTTATGAATTCCGCATGATCTTCTATAATGAAAAAATCATATATATACGAGATGAGAATCACTAGTTGGTTATCATTTCTCATATAATACAAATTTGCATGAGAATTACTTCTTTAAAGCCCTAGGTTTTGGAGAAAATTTTCAACTTATTGGTATCAAGCTCTTCGAGCTTGATTAGTTCCATATAATGAATTCTTAAGTAAAAAAAACCATGTACTTGTTCTTCTTTTAATTAAAGTCCGAGAGAGTAGGCCAAGTCCGAACTTCCTTTTAGAAAAAAGACCTTGTGTTCTGAATGAGGTAAATCAATACCTAGTGGTTGAGATACATATACCTCCTCCTTGAGATATCCACTCGAAAATGCTGATTTTACATCCGTTTGAAATATAAGACACCTTTTATGTGTATCTTTCCACTTGTGAGAATCCTTGTGTTGATGAGATTCATACTTCTCTAAACTACCATCTTCTTTGTATTTCACTTTACAAATCCACTTACCTCAAATTACCTTTTTATTTGGTTGTCAATCAAGCGATTCCCAAGTGTCATTATTTAGAATGCTATCATACTCAACCTTCATTGCCACTCTCCACTTGGGGTCTTTGAGTGCTTAATGTAGAGATGTGGGTTCTTATATTGATCCCATGATTTCAACTAGAGACATATTGACAATATGATGTGAGGCTCTTTGTTGCTCCTAAATCCTCTTTGATGTATGCAACCCTATTGAAGATTTGGTAGTGGATTACATTATGTGGCAAGAACAGGTTGGCTTTTTGGTAGAGGAGTTTCATTATCTAATATCTAGTTCTCATTGAACTTAATCTCTCTTTAGGAATGCACAAAGTGGTTTATTTCTTCAATTGATGAGATAATCCAATTACCTTTGTTGTCCACTAGGTGTGGTCGCTCATCAAATACCACTTGATGGTTGACAATGATATTCTTTGCCCTTGGATCCCAAATTCTATATGCTTTAGAGTCTTCATAATATAGTTAGAAGACACAGTTTCTTCTTTTTTATCGTAACTTAGTTCTTTTTAATTCAAGTATATATGCATAACCAAAGACTCAAAAAGTTAGAAATGCATAACTAAAGGATTTCTACTAGACTATGCCTTTTGATGAGTAATTCAATGCAATGCCTTTGTGTATCTTCTATTCAAAATGTACACAGTCCTAATAACTACTTCGATCCAAAATGAATCAAGCATATCTTGAGCTTTCAGCATGTAGCAATCCATTTCAACTTCTCTCCTATTTCTTCTCTCAAGAATTTCATTTTGTTAAGGTGGATGGGTGGTGGTATGTAGACTTTTGATTCCATGAGTGTTGGAGTAGTTTTTGAATTCTATCAATAAGAATTCTCCTCCGCAATCAATAAGTAATTTCTTTAGTTTTATATGTATTTCATTGTCAACAATCTTGTGCCACAATTTAAATTTGTCAGATACATCAACCTTCTCTTGAATAAAATACACCCACTTCTTTCTACTGTAAGATTTGAATATCAACAAAAAGTAGAAAGATCCTCCCAAAGCAAAAGTAGAGATTTTACTACACGAATAAACATGTACCAAATCTAGAGGCGATTGGGCTTGATTACTTCTGTCTTCTGCAAATGCCTTCCTTTTTTGTTTGCCCATCATGTAAGCTTCACATGGCTCCTACAAATATGAAAATGGAGGTAAATGTGTTACCATCCCATCTCTTTGCATCTCATTTACAATGATAAATGAAAAATGCCCAAAATGTTGACGCCAAATTCTACTTTTGTCTTTCTCTTTTATAGCAATGAGAGCCTTTAACTCATACAATTTATCTTTCCACACTCCTTTTGCTATAGCCTTACTCATTCCATCCAAAATTTCTAGACCATCCTTTGTGAAATATACTTCAAGACCACAATCTCTTATGGTAGAAATCCATAATAAATTTATTTCTTGTGAATAAACATATAAAACATCAGGGATTTTTAGCTCAATACCAATGGAAACAAGAAAAGAGATGGTTCATCTACCTTCAGGTGGACATTTGGAGTCATTTCTAACCGCTACATTGATTGGTTCCAATACAAGCATTAAGGAACTATATCTATCCTTCTTCCTAGTCTTGTGGTGAGATACTCCACTATTTAATATCCAAGGTTCATCCACATGAGTTTGGGAAAATGTAGAGACCTTGTCTATGGCAATCCATACTTCAAGTTTTGTGTTATATGTTGATTCTTCATTCCTCCATGTGGATTTGAAGGTACCATTTCTCTTGCCAACTTGCTTCTACTTACAATCCTTAATGGAATGACCCTTCTTTTTGAGAAAGAAACAACTCCTTGTGAGCTCCTTCTCTGGATTCTTATTTCCACTATCGAAAGGGCCTTTTCTATTTACATTTGTTGAAAATGCTGCATCTTTTGAACCTTGAATATTCTTCAAACACATTTCTTCTTCTAGAAGCATTTGCAAAAAACTCTTCAAAGGAAAGTGAGTGTTAGGGGCATTTACAAGCCCGTAATATTTTGTAGGAATACTTCAAAAGCACTTGAAAACCAGTTCTTTAGGTATTATAAAAAACACCAATAATAGCCAAGTGATCTTGTAAATGTTTCATTTGCTTGATGGAGTCTTCAACCTTCTGAAACTCTAAACAATGGTACATAACACACTAGAATTCCGCCTCTTCCAAGCTCAAAAAAGATCTAGATCAAGTGGATTGTCACTCTAGGACTTAATGGATCTTCCATTGGAATATGCTCACAATCATGTGATGTTGACAAATATTATTATCTAACAACTCATAAGAATTCTAAATAGTAGAAATTTAGAACTTAAAGAGTGTGTGATTTGTTCCATCAAGATTTCCTTGAGTGATTGTAGGTGCATAAATGTGAATTGGTGTAGCAAAAACATTAACAGATGCACAAACACTAGGAGATGAAACCAACACTCATGCAATATGGTGATAAAAGGTATCTGCTTGCAAGTTCTAAAAGTACTCCTCTCTACTAATCGATACCTAAGAGATTCAATGCCATGTAAGAAAGTGGTTACACAAGAGAACATAGGAATTCCTGAGAAGATAATAAATATAGTAGAATTTCAAAAATTTGATACTAACAAGAAGTACACTATGCTATTGTCCAACCATTCACTTTCAAAGTAGAGTTTAAATGGCGATCTCTAGAACTCAAGATATGGAGTTACAAGGTAGAGGTATCCTAGCTCAATTGGATACATGTATATATAGACTTTAAATGGAGAGGTATGGTCTTCCACACACGAGTAGACATGGTTGGTAAAATGTGGGTTTCCATCCTTTACATAATTCCCATACAAGGCTTAGGTCCTCTTAAGTGAGCTACCAAATATGGCTGATTTCTAATTTTGAAAAAGAATATTCCATAGAATATTTCCTTTATTGTTGTGTGGGACCCCCAAGAGGGGGCCATTGGACCTGTGGAATCCTAGCTACAGGTACCATTAAACCCTTTGGACCCTAGTCACGATTGCTCCCCACTATGCCAAAGCCCATAATTGGGGACCCTCGTAGCTCCCTTTATTTACAATAACTAAGATTTTCCAATTTGATCTTCATCCAGCATGCAAGTTTGGGATTCCCACAAATTGGGTAATGTGCACTTGACTTCTTCTCAGAATGGAGGCTTTATAAAATGTGCATTAGTACATACAACCATGAGGGGTAGACATTGCTTACATAATTATCCTAAATTTTCTGATAAAGAGGTACAAAAGTGTATTTCATACACTTCTTCTTCTAAGAGTGAACATAACAAATGAATGTGAATTAAATAATGGGAATTTACTAGACAATGTGGGTTAGATATGATCATTCAGTGTCTATTATGGACTCAAATGTTTGATACATTGATGGTTATGTCGAAAGAAGTATTACCTCTCAGTATAGTCTCTTCACTCCACTCGACCTACCCCCAACGAGAATATTGTTATATTGATGAAAAAATCCTTATGATCTATGATGGGACTTCGAAACATTATCACTATTGCTACTAATGATAGTAATTCACATTGTGTGACGTCTTATATGTGCCATGCATTAAAAATAATGTTATGAATTTCAGCACTGACCAATGTTGCCTTTACATTGAAGTCTTTTGATGATAGGTGTAATACTCACGATCTCTCGAAAGTAGAGAAATTTATTGCACCTTGTATGGAGACTTTATGGATGACTTTTCATGTGCAGTATATTTGCAGGCGACGTTAGATGTAAAAACTTGGCATGCATGTTTTGGTGATCTCAAGATTGATAGTCTACTACAACTCAAAAAGTTTGATATGATTTCTCTTTTCCTAAACTTGGGGAACCATCCATTTATATATGTGAGAAATAAACTTTGGGTGAGATGCAGCATTTTTCATTTCCTAAAGATGATGCAATAAGAGCTCCCTAAAAATTGTAATTTTTTCATAGTGATTTCTATGGTCATATGGAGATACTATTTCTGGCATTGTTTGTCTACTATGCCGCAGAAAACGGATATGATTTCTTTGTTCCTAGAGGCACCATCCAATCATGTATCTGAGGGCTGAATTTATGGGTAAGGTGCAGCATCCTTCATTTCCTAAAGGCATCCTTCATTTCCTTAAGGTGATACAATATGATCTAGATAGAATTTAGTACTTTTTCATTGTGATATCTATAGACTTATGGAGATACAACTTTTGGCATTTAACTTTACATCATGAACTTTTTTTATGCTTTTTTTAGGCATGAACTGGTTTGAACACTACTATTAAAGCTTGAAGTGTTTTAAAGCTTAAAAAAGTTATTTGTTATGAAACGAAATCCGGAAGCATGAAAAATGGGCACCCTCAGTCGCGATCTAGGGTGAGAGTAAATGTCTTCTGAATTCAATGCATTTTCGGCTAACCATGAGGTAAGACACCAATGTATGAGGCCATACAAACCATAATAAAATGGTTCTATTGAGAGGAAAAATAAGACTCTCATGGAACTTACAAGGTCCATAGTACAAACTCAAGCAACACCTCATACGGTTCCAGCTTAAGGCCATAAGTTTTGTTTCATATGTACTTATTAAGCTTTTTACAAGGGCAGTATTATCTATAATTCTGTATGAGGATAACACAATCACAAGCAATCTCCTACTAATATCTTTTTGCATTCTCTTTGCACTCGAAAGATCCGATTTTCATAGCTCTTGGTTTCAAGCAAGAATTTGGCAGTAGCCTACTTGTGATATGGCGTATGCATTAGTTTCAAAATAACAATGCAAGGAATTGGATGAAAGGCTATCACGTGTATTTTTGTGGGATATAATTGTAAGAGCAAAGATCATCTGTTGTGACCCCCCAAATTAAACATATTTAGATTACTTGAGATGTACCTTTTGTAGAGGATGCAATTTGAACTTTATTTTCACGTATCAAGGGAATGTCAATTTTCATGTATCAAGTGAATGTCAATGAGCTCAAAAGATGCTTATGATACCTTCTTTCCTCTTTTCATTATTTCATAGTCAAATGTATCTCCAAGTAAGCAAGCTCATAAGTTTATTCAAGTTTTGAACAAAAATAAAGATCTTTCTGTTTTCAATATAAATACTCATGATGCATTTAGTGATCAGAGAGTAGATATTGATCATGTAAAATATACGCCCAAATTGTTGGTGTAGACTTTGAGACCTATTACGCTGAATGCATCATTTTCTTATGTAGCCGCTTGGGCTTGAGTGTTGCTTCCTTTGCATTTGATTTCCATACAATGGCTATTTGTAGCTTTTCCGATGTGAATGAGCATATTTTCTTTGTTGAATAACAAAAGAAAATAAAAATGTGCATGATTACTATGCAATCCAAATTTGGTGCTATTATGAAGAATTGTACTTCGTATTTATGTGGCTTTCTTCCTAAGAAGAAAGCCCTTCCAAGCAGATAGGATTTCTATAAGCCAATACTTTTCCCCAGAGTTTATGCTCAAGAAAGGACACTAATTTTCATGAAATCCTTGCTCATGTGTGTTCTACTACAGCCTTGCATACCTCTCTTCACTTGCTGCTCATATTCATTGGGATGTACATCATTTGGATATCGAAATTGCTTCCACTTCAAACGGGAAGTCACATGAAGTAGTGTATGTTTCTACATTAGGATTCAAGTTTCTGCAAATCGATGGAAGCATTGCTTTGTGTCAAACTCTAGTGCAACATTTTGGCCTTTTGGTTCGTAAAACTGCTGCCACCCTAATGAAACTAGGTTTATGCTAAGGATGATGTATTTCTTGTTCGTGTCTATCAACAAATTGATGGATTCCTTATTTATGTATGAATCAATCAATTTGACACTCATTTTTCTCTTTCATAGATGCGTAGATTCATGCATAGCGCATGTGCTCAACATTGGTTGCAATTAAGCACACCTTGCACTAGTTATTGGCACTTGAACATCTTTCACAAGGGGGATCAATAGCACCATATTTATATGCTTTTCCTAACTTAGATTAGGCTGGATATTATAACACTCATGTCTCCAAAAGTGGTTTTTATTTGATTTGTAGTAGCTCATGCTTAGCTTAGTTTTGAGGCTGCGTATATGGAAGCATTCACTATTGGTATTGAGTTTGTGTGGTTGAGAAGCCTTATGGCTGACATGGGCATTGGTCACACCTTTGCCACCACCTTATTAATGAATAACTGACTTGTATTGACCATTTTAAGAAACTTGATGTCCCATGCTCACACTAAGCACATTGCGATCAAGTACAATTATGTCAATGAAAGACTCTCTCGCAGATATATCACATTGGCGTGTTTTGCCACACACGATAATGTTCAAAACCTTTTTAGAATGGCTAGTTCTCCATCAGAGACGTTCGACACGTTTTAGAGAGCTTTCCGCACACTCCCTTTTTTGAATTGATCTTAGTCTACATTCGTTGGAAATTCTCTATTTATGATTGGACTGATCTTAGTCTACATTGGTTGGAAACTCTCTATTTATGAGTGTCTGCCCTTTCGGCACTACATTACTCGCAAGCAGGGTGTGAACAAACTTGGGACTATCGTGATAGTGTTCTCCCACTGAAGGAGGTTTTCCCCCAACTTATACACACACAAATAACCCTAAAGGGCTACATATCTTTTTAGATTCTATACTTAGCAATATTGCTATGAACTAGACTGAGAAAGATCTTTTGGAGTATTATACAAGCAATGAATTTATCTAATGGTTAAGTGTAAAGGATGAGAAGGAGAAGGTATTGGGATAATTCCCTAGTGCATTGAGGAGAGCATTGTGTCAAAGATCATATAGAGCTTCGTAGAATCATCTTGGCTAGAGTAAGCTTGAGTTAACTTCGTTACACTAAGAAGTAACTCAAGAAGACTAGGAAAAGTAACATTTTTACAGCGGAGTGAACTCAAACGCTTGCCTACTTGAGGATTAGCATGCATGTGAGAGCTCTACTTAATTCTCACTATACATATTGGCTCGTTGGGTACGAGAGCAAGTTATGGCATGCTTAGTGTCAAAAGTTCTACCCCTCTTTTGTGGGATTTGGGGGGTCCCAAGGACAGTCACTTCTAACTTTTCTTTTTTCTTTAATCAAAGTCCAGGAGAGTAAGCCAAGGCGAACTTCCTTTTGATAAAAAAAAGAAATGAATTTTGATTTTTTTGTCCTCACTTTTTTGTTTGATTTTTACCATGTGAAAGAAGATATCTTTTACACTACAACTTAGGAGATGGGAACTTCCCCTATGCCTTAATAAATGAGACCATTCAGAATAAATCATGCCTACGTGCAAGCTACAGCCCAATATGTGCCCACGTGGTCACCTATGATGGACTTTCTTCTCGGCCATGTGAATTTGCACCCAGTTGGACAACTTGAGAAGCAAAAGGAGATTTTCTTCCTTCTTTCCTCCTAGTTAAAGGACTAAAGGTGTTGGTGGAGATCCTACATTTTGCATGCTCTTACAGAGGAACTACATATGTGATTAATGGAGCTTATTCTCAGCCCCATGTGTGATAATCCAAATTTTATGTTGAGATTCTCTCCAGCCATC
The DNA here is from genome assembly GCA_020310875.1 of Ceratopteris richardii. Lineage (NCBI taxonomy): Eukaryota > Viridiplantae > Streptophyta > Polypodiopsida > Polypodiales > Pteridaceae > Ceratopteris > Ceratopteris richardii. The sequence continues at coordinate 111,614,342 of CM035415.1, forward strand.
CTACACATTTCACTTTTGAGACTCTTCTTCTAATATAGTTGGATCTGCCTAATTTGAAGATTTTATTTTCCCCATTTCGCACTTTGGTAGCCTATGCGCATGTGTCAGAGCTCTCTTAGAGATTTTTCCATCTTTAAAGCTCGTATCATACACCTTTATTATTCATTCATAATAATCTGACCTCATCTATTTTAACGTACATAAAGAGCAAAGTGAGAGAGAGAGAGAGAGAAAGAAAGCCCTTCTTGAAGCAATACAATAAGGAGAAGAAACTATAAAGAGGAGCTTTGGATATATGACTAGCAGGTCAAAACACTCAACTTACAGAGGATGCAATATACCTTATCTACACGAATCTTGTTTCTTAAATATATTCAGGAAATTAGAACTCATTTTATGCTCTTTTATTGTACTTTTTCTCAATAGTTTTTCATAGAATTAAAGTAATGCATGTACATGTAAGTGATAAAGACTCATTATTGATGAGACTCACCCCTTACGATTTTTGTGGACATGAATAAAAAAAGATACATGGTCAACAAAGTGATATAAGTACACATCATTTTTTTTTTCATACATGAGTTTAGGCACAGGAGTATGGTTTACTTGTGCACATAATCCCCAGGGAGGTTTTCAATGTATAGCATTAGAATTTTTCACAAATGGAAGTTCAGATAAGGCCTAATATCCCATGCTTAAATTATTAAAAGAACAATTATACAATGAATGCACATAGTGCCCTTGGGATCCCGTGTATCTCACGAAGTAGGGGTAGGATGGACTAGAGCTAAAATAGCCATGAGGATCCAAAAATGATAGGAGACTTAAGATTTGGTGGATGACTAATGCTTTAAAGCAAGTTACTAAGAAGGTTGATGATTTTCTTGTCGCCCTCAAGAGTGACCCACTTGCGTTTAATCTTATTGTTTTCCAAGACAAATATCATATTGTATCTGGAAGGTAGTGAATTTTTACAATTACATATTCTTTTGCTTAACAAGCCGATGGATTTTTCAATGAACCATTCTTTCGTATGGGTATCAAAGTTGATTGCACATCTTTCTTTCCATATCTTCCTGCATGCTTCCCCTTTGATGGCATTCCACAATGTAGAAGAGCATCCAATTGTTTCACCAAGTAACTCTTGTTTGCAATTGATTGTGCTTTATAAACTCAAAATTCTAGTAATGGATTGCCATATCAGTACCTTCTTGGGCACAAGAAGAAGATATGGCCAAAGTCATCTCTACCTTGTAACCAATGCTTGCACGAGTGAGAGGTTCTGCATATTTTATTAGCTTTGGTATTGGTATAGATTCCACAATCGCGGATTTGCCACATAAGGACTAATTTTCCTATTCTCAATGAGAGGATGCCAGAGGTCCCTACACATAAGTTTTCGTATGATGCTAGACTAGTTCATGCACCATTGCTTGTTATGGGAGATATGCAAGTCAAGGTTCTTATGGATCCTCAAAGTTCTATCCAATTTATTACCATTTTCCCATCTTCAACCTTCAATCTAGGGTGGTTCATTCTCGAGAAGGAGATGAGTCTTTGAATTCTCAAAAGCATTGATTCTATGTCTCAGAAGGCACAAATCATCATACTCAACTGTTCTAATAGGTTGATGTCCTCAAATCGTATCCAATGACCTCTCTCCTAGTTCTACAGATGTTTCCATTTACAAAATCATTTGTTTTGTAGCTTCTTTTCTCTTTGGATTTTCTCGGAGTCAACTTATTTGATTCCCTTAATAGGAAACTAGATAGAATCATGTTGTCTAATCTTAGCCACCTACCTCCAATCTTCATTAGCCTTGATATACCATTTCATCGTTTTCCAATGCTTCCATATGGAGGAGACAAAATTATACTTTATGGAGTCACCAAACATTGAGAGAAAATCAAGATGAGCAGATAGAGATCCTTCCACCTAGGGATTCACATAAGCATAAGAGAGGATTTGTTTCTAAGAATGAGTTTAGCCCATGAAGCTTCCACATGGCATCATGCATTGATCACCCACTTGGCAGCTAGCTTATCTTCTATATCTCCCACATCGAAAATGCCCAACCCACCAAAATCTTAGTGGCTGGGAGATAAGGCCCACTCGATTTTGGGAAAACCTCTTTTGTTGGGATCACCAATCGAGAGGAGTTTTTTGCAAGTACTTTCAAGATTCAGTAATCCCATCTTTCAATCTCCAGCATGTAAGAAAATAAAAGATAAATTAAATGAGGAAGATGTTCATTACCATTGCATGCCTTGATAGTTTGAGTTGCATGCACTTCTAGTAAGCAAATTTAGCATATAGTTTGGCCAATACCAAGTTCCAATGTTGGTCCACAATGTAGTTCCTTACAACCCTGTTTAATCAAGAATTATGGAAGGGGCCCAAAAATGAATTTAAAAATAGTTTGGAGTGATTTAATCTAGATTGAGATGTAGCACAAAAAACATTAAGACATTGCCAAAAGGTTTTGATGCTATTAGGATCATTATACAAAAACGCATTTGTACTATCATCAAAGAGTCTTATTAGCATCTCAATTTGGCTTTGAGGGAGGTGAAGACCCTAGATCTCTCTAAGATGGACCTGATGGTTAACCCAACAGCTTAGGCCATGGGTGGCAATGGCAAAAAGGAGTGGACCAAGATAGAGCATTTCAACTTGATTTCCTATGATATTTGACCATTGATATTACTTCAAGCCAATGCATTCCCCATAAGGGTAGAGATCATGTTGATGAATTTGTTCCAGAACATGTTTACTATGTATGGTAGGAGCTTACCTAGGTTAAAGACCCATGAGTGGCATAAATTTTTGAAGCTCATTTTACCTTTGGTTATCCACGGATGTACAACAAAAGGAGTACGAGATGTGATCTATTGTCTTGGATCACTTATTTAATATATGTGAATATTTCATATCTTTTATTTTTGAATTCTTTCATTTTTTTATGATGTGTATAGGTGGATTACATCAAAAGAGATTGACAAAAACTCAATCCCACAAAAGAAACATGAATGCAGGGCGCTACTATGTTTGATGGAGAAAGAGCTTCCTACTTAATTTTCTGATATTCATGTTCATTTATTAGTTCATCTTATGGATGAAACAGAGATTGCAGGTGTTGTCAAGACTCGATGGATGTTTTGGGTTGAGCAATTTATGGGAATATTAAAAGGTTATGTGCAGCAAAGAGTGAAACCAGAAGGATCCATGGCAAAGGGTTGGATGCGAGGAGTGCATGTACTCTGTTAGTGAGTACCTTGAAAGAGCTCATAAAGTAGCTCCAGGGGCATGCACCAACAATTCTTCTTTAAAAAGAACAGACAAGGTATTATTAGGTAAGGGAGTTCCATTTTTATTTACATTTAAAGAAAACAAATGATGTGTCTACTTTTGTAGCATATAATAGCAAATGCATACAAGCATTTGTTAACGAGTATGAACAAGAACTTCAAAATGTCCAAAGTAAAAGACATAGAAACAAAAGATATAGACGTAATCTCGATAATAATGAGATTACAAATATATCTTCTTTCACGGATTGGATATATACTCGTTTGCAAAGAGCCAATGCAAATGATGAAAAAATCTCAGATGAGCAGAGAGAGTTAATGATAGGTTGTGAATGAAAGGTAATTTTATTTTAATAATACTCTATTTTTTACATATATGTATATTAATATATCTTTTAATTTCTTTTGCAAGCTCGAGTGTTCACTAATATGTGGGATTTTGGACACCATATTAGATTCACCACTCTTGATTCTTTACATAAAATAGAGGATTCTAGCATTTTTGCTTCTTTCAAGCAACTATCACATGCTAGCTCAAAAGACACAAACCTTATAGAAGGAAAACTTGGTTATGTGGGAGCTATTGTTGGTATCTACAAAATATCATTTTGTACATTCAAATGGATAAAAAGAGAGTTTATATTTTTTATGATAGAGCTTATTATTTTTTTAATCACCCAATAATGATTTTTTGTTTTTTATATATTTTGATAGGTCATTTTGAAGGTGAGTAGTTTTGAGCTGAGTATTAAGGTAGTATTCCACATTGAATAAGGAATTATTGTTGATATATTTAGGTAGTGATGTGTGTGAACACTCTAGGACCACCGGGGCACTTTTTGCCCTCTTTAGGAGGTTTTTTTCCCCGGCTTGTATATACGCCTATTTCCCTAATGGGCTACATCTTATCTTTGTACATTCTCTAGTAATATATTCAGTATTGTGTGTTGTGCTCCAAGCTTCTTCTTCTTCCTTGTGCTGTTTGCGTGCTTCCATAGACATCTAACTCCAACATTTGGTATCAGAGCAGGTGGTTGCTTCATGCCATCGACAATTCTCCGGTTGGAGTCTCAAAATCGAACGAATTTTGGTGAGCATACTCAGCGTGTTTTCGAGATCAAAATAGCTTCACTATCTGGTGGTGAGATTGTGATCAGAGCTCCTTTCGGCCTTTGAATGCACTATCATAACACTTGTGTAGGCTATTTCGTCTTTTTGTGCCAATGGTATATACTAGTTTCGGTTTGCCCGTATAAGCATCTCAAAGTCTGCTATAGGTCTAGAAGAACTCGTCTGGGCAGTTCTGTTCAACTTTTTGAGATACAGTCAATTTTGTGCATCAAGGTATTTTAGTCACCGGCCATGGCTGAAAGTAGTGATGTATTTCGTATGTTGGCTGTTGAGGAGAAGTTGGGTGGTACTGACTACCCATTGTTGGCTTATATGATGCGACATGTGCTGGTTGCAAAAGGACTGTGGAACATTGTGCAGGGTGTTGAAAAACATCATATCACACCTTCAACTATTACAATCGCAGGTACTAAAGGTGATGCAAAAGGTGTCGAAGATGATGATATTCTTCATATTCCTATTCGTGCTGCGGTTTCTGCTGCACCTACTGTAGAGTAGATTCATTGAGATGGAGAAGATGCCTAGGCACATGCATTGATAGCTTTGTCTGTCAAACGTGCCATTATTCCTCACATTCGCTCTTGTAGAACAGCTAAGGGTGCTTGGGATACACTTACCACATTGTACCAAGCTAGGAATGATGCTTACATTGCTTACCTTCGAAAACAGTTGGAGAGTGAGCACATGAATGAAGGTTATTCTATGGACATTTTCCTAACAAAGATCAAAGACTTGAAGGAATAGTTGATTTTTGCTGATGAGGTTATACCAGATAGCTCACTTGTGCAGACCGTTCTGAATGGTCGTCCTGATTCAAATCAGAGTTTTGTCTTTGTTTATGCCAGGGATTAAGAAAAATATGTTATCAGTTTCTACATTAGCCAAGATTGGCTTGGTTGTGAACTTTGTTGATGACAAGTGTACCATGATCTATCACATGGAGACGTGATTATTGCTTTTGGCATTTTATGTCATGGGTTGTATAAGCTCATAGAATATGAAAGATCTATAAATGATTCGGCATGTGAAGTACATGATTCTCAGGCTATGTTAGATGCAAAGCTTTGGCATGCATGCTTTGGTCATCTGAATTTTGCTAGTTTGCTACGCCTATAGAAATCAGAAATGATGTCCTCTTTGCCCAAACTTGAGGCACCTTGAAAACATGTTTGTGAAGGCTATATTTTGGGCAAAATGCAGCGTTCATCCTTTCCAAAAGATGGTTTACTTCGGGCTACTCAAAAATTGTAGCTTTTACATAGTGATGTATGTGGTCCTATGCAGACACCTTCTTTTGGAAATTATCTTTACTTCGTGACTTTCATGGATGATTTTTCGAGGCATGCATGGGTATATCCATTGAAGGCAAAGTCCGAAGTGTCCATGTGCTTTAAACAGTTTTTGCTTTTGGCTGAAAATCTATCAGCATGCAAAATGGGCACCCTTTGTTCTGATTGAGAGGGGAATATATGTCTTCTCATTTCAATGCATTTCTGTGATAAAACACCACTGTACAATGCCATATACACCTCAAAAAAATGGAGTTGCTGAACAAAAGAACAAGTGACTCATGGAGATGGCGAGGTGTATGGTCAAGAGTCAAGCTTTACCCCATAGTTTTTGGCTTGAGGTTGTCATGTGTGCAACATATGTACTTAACAGGTGTCCCACTAAAGTGCTGCAGTCTATCGCTCCATATGAGGCTTGGCATGGCTGCAAGCCATCTGTTCCTCATCTGTGTGTTTTTGGTTGTTTGGCATATGCATTATTGCACAAACAACATCGTAGAAAATTGGATGATAAAGTAGCAAAATGTATTTTTGTTGGGTACAGTTCTGAAAGTAAAGTCTATCGTCTGTATCATCCAAAGACTAAACACATTCTGGTTAGCCATGATGTTGTTTTTGTGGAAGATGCTATTCAACCATTGATTTGATGTACTAAGGAGACATCTATTAGCTCCAAAGACATCTGTGATACTTGGCTGCCTCTTTTTACATGTGGACAGTCTAGTGCTGGTCCTAATGAGGCAAGTTCTCAACCTTTGCAGGTTTAATGTGATGATGCAGATCATTCCATTTCTTATGTAGATTTACATGATGCACTAGTTGATGAGAGAGCTGATATTGAGCAGGCAAAAACTATGCCAAAATGGCTGGTGCAGACTTTGCGTGACAACAAAGTAGATGCACCTTCGTCATATCGTACTCGTTTAGGCTCTCATAGTGCCTCTTTTGCATCAGATTGCTATGCTATGGTTGCAGCTAGTCTCTATGATGAGACCACGCATGTTTCGTTTGATGAAGCACAAAATTCAAAAAATTGGATGGCTGCTATGCAATTTGAGTATGATGCTATAATGAAGAATGATACTTGGTCTTTATGTGAATTGCCTCCTAGCAAGAAGGCCATTGGCACTAAGTGGGTATACAAGTTGAAGCATAAACCTGATCGTACAGTTGAGAGGTATAAGGCTAGGCTTGTTGCAAAGGGTTATGCGTAGGAAAGAGGCATTGATTTTTATGAAACCTTTGCACCTACATGTCGTATGACTACTGTTTGGAGCATCTATGCACTTGCAGCTCATCATGGTTGGAATGTACATCAGTTGGACATTATAACTGCATTTGTTTTGGCCTTGAAGATTGTAAGCCTATTTCCACTCCTATGGAGACAAGTTTACGATTGAGTCTTCATGATGCTGGAGATGCATTTGATGCTGTTCTCTATCAGCAGGCTGTTGGATGCTTGATTTACTTATGCATTACTCAGCCACAGATTCAGTTTGCTGTCTCACAGATGAGCAAGTTTATGCATTGCCCAAGAGTCAAGCATTGGTAGGTAGTTAAGTGCATCTTTCGCTACTTGCATGGTACTTGGCTACTTGGGTTGTTTTATCCCAAGGGGGGATCACTACCGCCAGATTTGCATGCTTTTTCTGACTTTGATTCGGCTAGTTGCTACGACACTCGTGTGTCCACTAGTGGCTTTTGCTTCATGCTTGGTAGCTCATGTATATCTTGATTGAGCAAGAAGTAGCCTACTATGGATACTTCTAGTTGTGAGGCTGAGTATAGGGCAACTTTCACAGTGAGTGTTGAGTGTGTGGCTCAGACACTTTATGGCTGATTTGGGTGTTGGTTAGTCTTTTGCCACCATGATCTTCGCTATGAGTCAGAGTGTTGTCGGGAAGAAGGAGGTCAAGCGAATGCGAAGAACAGGCGCGTGGTTGGATTAGGCCCCCTCTCTGGTGTGCACCGTTCCTGCTGTATGGTGAGTGGCGTCTGCATGATGGGTGCATCGCCCTCTCACTCTTTGGTGTGTGGAGATCCTTGTAGGGCCCTGCCCCTCAAAAGTGACGAGACGTGCATACACGTGAGACCGTAGGCGTCGGAAGAGAAAGAAAGTCCAAGTACAACCCTCTCATACACGGAATCGCTGTGCATACAAATCTCAATGATACCACAGAAATGAAACTCAAGTCCTCGAATAAAATCTGAATGATACGAATATGCTCGCTACAGTGTGGGTTGGTGATGTGAAAATGTGCTACAGTACGGAAGAGGTGAATACAAATATATGTTGCCGCTATAGTGCGGATTGGCTGGATATGACGTAGGCCTCCCGCTACAATGCAAGAAGTCGCCCTTGTGTCTCGACAGTCTTCAAAACTTTTGTGGATAGGTCTTTTCTTCCAATCTTCAGTCCAAGCTCTACTTCAGGTCTTCGTCCAATAATTGTTTTCACTTCATAAACTGCAATAGCCTCCGATCACTCAATAACCTGGAAAGAAGTTCCACAAGCAAGATCCATGGGGAGTGTATAGCTTTTTATCTTTGGTCCTCAAAGCTCTTCGTCACTTCATTTAATCCTTCTTCAAATCATGAGAAACCACAATAACTCCTTGCGGGATTTCATCCCGACATTCACCCCCGCTAAACCTGCACATCGTCCCGATGGGCCAACCTGCAAGATTCAACAGAAGCATATCAGGGTTCTTTTGAAAACTATTTTTACTTTTTATCTTTTTCTTTTCAAGAATCAAAGCGTGGTCGCATGTAGTAAATGCAATTTTTATAAAGATTAGTACGAATTTTAGAAAATTAAGTAGATTCAAGCTTCACAAACATCATACTATGTTTCTGCGCCTACAATCTAACAAGTAATCACATGAATAAACCGTTGGCTTTCTAGGTCTTCTGTTTGTTCAACTGGTTCAGATCTAACAACTCATTCTAAGTACTAGCATATACATATGTTTCTACTAACTCAGTTTGTAGAATATACCTCATTTCCCACTATTTATCTCGTACTTGTCCAACTCTCCATTAGATCTCTTTCTTTTCCTTTCTCTTTTTCAATTTTCTTTTTCTCTTTCTTTTTCTTTTCTTTTATTTTTCACTTCATCTCAGCTTAGCATTTATTCTTTTTATCTTTATTTCACAAATCGGCCTATGTCGAAATTGGATGCGACTCATGGACTTGTCCACTTGGCCAAGTTTACCCCACCTGTCTGCCAACCTAACATAGCGCACGATATACACAGCGTCATCCCTGCATGAAATCGACGTCAGCTCGTGGCTCTGACCACCCGGCCAGAGTGACTCCACCCGCCTACCGACCCATGCAGGCGCATGACAACAAATAGGTCAGGCCTATGACGAAACTAGCTACGGATCGTGGCCTTGGTCACCCGACCAAGGTGGTTCCACCTGCCTACTAGCCCACTGTAGCGCACTAACAACATGCACTCATATATAAGCTGGCATGAGTATGAAGGTTTTTCATAAATCATGATCTATATGGAGGTAAGATCTCATAAGAAATAAATACTAGGATCCAAAGTTTCCCACCCACTAAGTGTTTAAATCAATCAGCATATACATGCACTCGGTCTAAGCATGCCATTACATTCCCAAGCTTTCACTCCCAAAAATCTCTAGTCTGCTAACTTATTCCATTCATATAATTCCTAGTCGCTCATGCTTCATGCAAACCCATAATAAATATTTGCTATCTTCATTCTTCATGATTTTCATAAATTCATACATCTCTTTATCACGCACACAATGCAATGCATATGCTATATCAGAAAGAAAACAAAAATTAAATCAGAAACGTTTCACCTGGTCATTTTTCTTCATCTTCTTCATTGATTGATCCTAGTTTTCTTCAATTTTCATGATCTATCGTTCTTCATCAGCTTCATTCTCATTGTCATCAGTATCATCAGTATCCTCCAAAATCATCATCATCATCATAATCAATCATCATCAGCCATCATCATCTAGTATCATCATCTTAACAATCATCAATCATCATTGTTAATCATTTTCAACATTATCACTGATGGTCAACTATCATCATTATCATCTTTCTTTCATCAATATTCATGAACCATCTTTCATCATCATACATCAATCATCATGATTCATTAATCATCATTGTTAATCATTTTCAACATCAATCATTATCTTCATCATCATGAATCATCATAAACCATCATCATCAATCACTAATCATTCACCAGCCATCTTCACTCAATACTTCTTAATCATTCTTGTATGTTTCATTATGATTTTTCTTCAATCATCACTCAAGATTTGCAAATATGTCTTGAAAAGTTAGATTTTTATATCTCTTTTTCTTTTTCAAGGACTTAGAAGACTTTGCGGTCGCCTTTACAGTCCCATCAATTTGCATAATAATATCATCAAGCAACTGTTTTTCTGATTTGTTAATTCATTTATCAGATTTTACATCTTCTTGAGTTTCATCTCTACTCTTTTCTTGCTCAATTTGTTTATCAAAGTCTACTTGGGATTGTAAGTTCGCAACTTTCTCTTGATCGAATAGGTTCTCATTAGTTAAAAGTTTCGGATCAAATGAAACATATATATCATGCTCTTTCTTTAATTTTTCTCTTTTAGACTCTCTTTTATGATCAATTTCCATTTGTTCTCTCAATATCTGTTCAATATTCTATTTTTCAACCTTTATTTGTCTACCTTTAGTTTCTTCAATAGGTTTTTCTTGACTCTCAATAGATTTCATACTCGTTTGTTCATCAGATTTATTGTTCTCAAGTCTTTTTGGTTTCCACACCCTTTGAACTGATTTCAATCTAGTTTTTGTCTCTTCAAAATATTTTTTCATCCCACCTTTTCCTACATTCAAATGCAAAGGTGATCTATCTTGGTATCTACAATTTAATGTTCACTTATTAGTTTATGTTTGCATGCACTTTTATATGCCAGACAATCCCAGAACATATGCTCAAATTGATCGCACCAAAAGCAACGTATAGGTCTCTTCTCAACCCAACTTGATTTTCTAGGTGTCACTCTAGGCATGGTTCTTCTAAGACCAAATGCCTCTTTGTGTGCATATATGCCTTGGAATTTTACCTCATGCTCATTATTACACTTCAATACTTGTAGGTCCTTGACTTTTTTGCACAACAACTCAACCGTACGTCTTAATTCTGAAAACTCAGAAATCCATTTCTTTCTTTACATCTTTAATACTTATGCCCATTAACTGAATAGTATCTGATATTGCATTTATAGTTTGCATTAGGGTCATAACAATACTAAATTTTGATTTTATAGATTCACTCGTGCTAATTTCCATTTCCCTAAATCGCTCTTCATATTTCCTAAACTATTCCTCAATCATTTTATTCATTTTCGTTTCTTGTGCATAGATGTATGGACTAACCTAGTGCAGATCGTGAATGCTCAAACTCAGGCAACCAAACAATCTTTCTGTTCAAAGTGTATGTGGAGCAATGCAAAAATCAAATCACCTAAAATGCTGGTACCTGGAAATCTCTGTCCAATGCCGAGGTTCCTGTCTGTCTTCTCAAGGAGTGGGTGACGCGTCGAGGATCACTAGGCAACCGCCTCGCTTCACCTCGGTTTCAGGTGCCGCGAAGAAGGAGGTTAAGCGAACGGGGAGAACAGGTGTGGGGTTGGATCAAGCCCCCTCTCTGGTGTGCGCCATTCCCGCTATCCGACGAGCAGCGTCTGCGCGCTGGGTGCCTCGCCCTCTCACTCTCTGGTGTGTGGCGATCCTCGTAGGGCCCTGCCCCTCGAAAGTGATGAGACGTGCGTATGCGTGAGACCGTAGGCGTGGGAAGAGAAAGAAAGTCCAAGTACAACCCTCTGATACACGGAATCACTGTGCACACAAATCTCAAAGATACCACGGAAATGAAACTGAAGTCCCCCAATAAAATCAGAATGATACAAATATGCTCGCTACAGTGCGGGTCGGTGATGTGAAAATCCGCTACAGTGCGGAACAGGTGAATACAAATATATGCCGCCGCTACAGTGCAGATCGGCCGGATATGATGTAGGCCTCCCACTACAGTGCAAGAAGTCGCCCTCGTGTCTTGACAGTCTTCAGAACTTTTGCAGATAGGTCTTTTCTTCCAATCTTCGGTCCAAGCTGTACTTCAAGTCTTCATCCAATAATTGTTTTCACTTCATAAACTGCAATAGCCTCTGATCACGCAATAACCTAGAAAGAAGTTCCACAAGCAAGATCCACGGGGAGTGTAAAGCTTTTTATCTTTGGTCCTCAAAGCTCTTCGTCACTTCATTTAATCCTTCTTCACATCATGAGAAACCGCAATAACTCCCCTGTGGGATTTCATCCCGACAGTGCATTGGTAATTCTGAGGAACCCTGTGTTCCATGCTCGCACTAAGCACATTGAGGTGCATTATCATTATGTCAGGGAGAGGTTCTTTGGTGGGGAGATCAGCTTGGCATATGTGCCCATGCAGGAGAACTTTGCAAACCTTTTCACGAAGGCTCTACCTAGGGAGAAGTTTGAAGCTTTCGACAAAGCTTTGGGCTTACTTCCTTTTGTGGAGTGATCTCCACATAGCTTGGAACTTCCTTATACATGAGTGCCAGCTACTTGTTCACCGCATCACTCCTAGGGGGGATTTATTGTTATATTTAGGTAGTGATGTGTGTGAACACTCTAGGACCGCTAGGGCACTTTTTTTCCTCTTTAGTAGGTTTCTTTCCCCCGGCTTGTATATACGCCTATTATCCTAATGGGCTACTTATCTTTGTACATTCTCTAGTAATACATTCAGTATTGTGTGTTGTGCTCCAAGCTTCTTCTTCTTCCTTGTGTTGTTTGTGTGCTTCCATAGACGTCTATCTCCAACAATTATTTGGGTTTTGGACAATAGATTCTTCCAAGGTAATGTGATCTACTAGAGAACCATATATTCTTCCTAGGCATATTGACAAACATTTTCTTATAAAAACCTTGATGCTCATCCTTGGTGGCAAGTCATTCATGTTCAACCTAGAGGTAGGTCATTGTTTGAATAGTTTATTGTTACAGAGATCGAAGAAAGTCCTCTTGATGATTCACCATCAGATACTGATACATCGACATCTCAAAGAGAAATTAGAATCATTGTACATGAGAATGATACTAATCTTCTTGATGAAGAGGATAATACTCTACATGTTGATCCTATTGATGATGCAAAGGAATTACCAGAAATAGATATTAGTCCATCAATAAATGATGTCATTCATGAGAACACAGATTTAACATTAGAAGAAATAAATGAGATTAATAAGCATAATGAAGATGAGACTATATTGATGTCTTACCAGAATTATGGCAATAATGAAAACATATGAGCAGATTAGATAGTAAATCCTACTCTAGTTATCCATTGATAACTTGAATCATTTGATTCGATATCACATAACAGATTCTCCTTTATTCAACTAGAATATCCGTGAATCCCACCGGAGAGATAAAATCAGTTCTTTTAAGCTAGAACATAAAGCTTAGGGGTATGCCTAAATTTTTATATATATCTTTATTTTTGAGGTAAATTCTTTTGTCATGTATGTATGTATATGTTTGCGTATTCATGTGTATTACATGTATACATGTGTTAGTACGCACATATGTGTGTTTCATGTATATGTATGTGTGTGCATGTGTGTGATATATGTATACATGTGTTAGTATGCACATGTGTATGTATGCATATGCATTTGTGTAACAGATGCAAGTGTGTTTATAATTGTGTATGAATGTATAAGAATACATGTTTGCATGTAGGCATGTATATGTGATGTGCATATATGTATGAGTGTATATGTGTAAATATGTACATGTAAATATGTATGCATGTATATGTATACATGTGTGCATGTAGGCATCTATCTGTGATGCATATGTATCTTCTCCATCATTTTATATTTATGTATGTGTATATACATGATATGTATGTATCTTTATATATATTATGGTCCTCATTGATTTGACTTGCTATATATAGAAGCATAAATTTCGGAGGAGAGGCATCTCTCTACTAGGTGGTGGGAGAAACATTTGCAATAGGTACTTTAACCATATGAGGAAAAGGCTGGATTAGGGTTTCTAAAACTCTAATATCAAAATTAGTATTTCCAAATTAGGGTTTTTGAATAAGGATATATATATATATATATATATATATATATATATATATATATATATATATATATATATATATATATATATATATATATATATATATATATATAACAAAAATATATATATTGATATATATATATATATATATATATGTTTTTATACTATTATGAAGATATATTGCTATAAAAATATATGTGTACTGCTATAAAAAAATATATATTATTAAAAAATTAGAATTATATAGTATTATTTATATATTTGTAATATATATATATATATATATATATATATATATATATATATATATATATATATATATATATATATATATATATATATATATATATATATATATACTATGTGTATGTATGTGTGTATATATATATATATATATATATATATATATATATATATATATATATATATATATATATATATATATATATATATATATATATATATATATATATATATATAGAATGTGTGTGTGTGTGTGCGTGTGTGTGTATGTTGTTTATGTGTGTGTATGCATGTATTGTTGGAGTTAGACGTCTGTGGAAGCACGCGAACAGCACAAGGAAGAAGAAGAAGCTTGGAGCACAACACACATGACTGAATGTATTACTAGAGAATGTACAAAGATAAGTAGCCCATTAGGGCAATAGGCGTATATACAAGCCGGGGGAAAAAAACCTCCTAAAGAGGGAAAAAAGTGCCCCGGTGGTCCTAGAGTGTTCACACACATCACTACCTAAATATATCAACAAATCCCCCCTGGGAGTGATGCGGTGAACAAGGAGCTGGCACTCATGTATAAGGAAGTGCCGAGCTATGTGGAAATCACTCCACAAAAGGAAGTAAGCCCAAAGCTTTGCGGAAAGCTTCAAACTTCTCCCTAGGCAGAGCCTTCGTGAAAAGGTCTGCAATGTTCTCCTGCGTGGGCACATATGCCAAGCTGATCTCCCCAGCAGAGAACCTCTCCCTGACATAGTGATAATGCACCTCAATGTGCTTAGTGCGAGCATGGAACATAGGGTTCCTCGCAACTGCCAATGCGCTCTGACTGTCAGTGAAGATGGTGGTGGCAGAAGACTGGCCAACACCCAAATCAGCCATAAGGCGTCTGAGCCACACACACTCAACAGTCGCTGTGAAAGCTGCCCTATACTCAGCCTCACAACTGGAAGTGGCCACAGTAGGATGCTTCTTGCTCAACCAAGATATACATGAGCTACCAAGCATGAAGCAAAAACCACTGGTGGACACACGAGTGTCATAGCAACCAGCCCAATCTGAGTCAGAAAAAGCATGCAAATCTGGCGGTAGTGATCCCCCCTTGGGATAAAACAACCCAAGTAGCCGAGTACCAGTCAAGTAGCGAAAGATGCGCTTAACCGCTTTCCAATGCGTGACTCCTGGGCAATGCATAAACCTGCTCATCTGTGAGACAGCAAACTGAATATCTGGCCGAGTAATACATAAGTAAATCAAGCATCCAACAGCCTGCTGATAGAGAACAGCATCAAATGCATCTCCAGCATCATGAAGACTCAATTGTAAACCTGTCTCCATAGGAGTGGCAATAGGCTTACAGTCTTCAAGGCCAAAACGCTGCAATAATGTGTCAATATATTTTGTTTGACACAAAGCCATTCCACCATCAACGTGCATAAACTGAATGCCCAAATAGTGATGCAAATGCCCCAAATCAGACATCTCAAATGAGGCATGCAAATCAGCCTTAAAATCAGCAATATGTGTCTCAATAGGACCAGTGAGCAGCATGGCATCAACATAGACAACAATGATCAGAAGCACATCATTAGCACGTTTAACATATAAGGTGCTTTCAGTTGGACTGTTCTCAAAACCATGTGCAATCAAATAGGCATGTATCTTCTCATACCAAGCACGTGGTGCTTGCTTTAAACCATATAACGCCTTCTTTAACCTGCACACCTGGTTTTCATGCCCTTTCTGCACAAAGCCACGGGGCTGAAAAACATACACTTCTTCATGCAAGTCACCATTCAGAAATGCTGTTTTAATGTCCAACTGATGTACATTCCAACCATGATGGGCTGCAAGTGCACAAATGCTCCGAACAGTAGTCATACGGCATGTAGGTGCAAAGGTCTCATCAAAATCAATGCCTCTTTCCTGCGCATAACCCTTTGCAACAAGCCTAGCCTTATACCTGTCAACTGTACCATCAGGTTTACGCTTCAGCTTGTATACCCACTTAGTGCCAATGGCCTTCTTGCCAGGAGGCAAGTCACATAAAGACCATGTACCATTCTTCATTATAGCATCATATTCAGATTGCATAGCAGCCATCCAATTTTCTGAATTTTGTGCTTCATCAAAAGAAACAGGCTCATTCTCATCACAGAGACTAGATGCAGCCATAGCATAGCAATCTGATGCAAAGGAGGTACTATGAGAGCCTGAACGAGTACGATATGACAAAGGTGCATCTAATTTGCTGTCACGCAAAGTCTGCACTAGCCATTTTGGCATAGTTTTTGCCTGTTCAATATCAGCTCTCTCATCAACAAGTGCATCATGTAAATCTGCATCAGAAATGGAATGATCTGCATCATCATATGAAACCTGCAAAGGCTGAGAAGTTGCCTCATTAGGACCAGCGCTAGCCTGTCCACCTGTAAAAAGAGGCATCAAAGTATCATACATGTCTTTGGAGCTAACAGATGTCTCCTTAGTACATGAAAGCAATGGCTGAATAGCATCTTCCACAAAGACAACATCACGGCTAACCAGAATGCGTTTAGTCTGTGGATGATACAGACGATAGCCTTTACTTTCAGAACTGTACCCAACAAAAATACATTTTACTGCCTTATCATCCAATTTTCTGCGATGTTGTTCAGGCACTAATGCATATGCCAAACAACCAAAAACACGCAGATGAGCAACAGATGGCTTGCAGTCATGCCAAGCCTCATATGGAGTGATAGAATGCAACGCTTTGGTGGGACACCTGTTCAGTACATATGCTGCACACATGACAGCCTCAAGCCAGAAACTATGTGGTAAAGCCTGACTTTTGACCATGCACCTCGCCATCTCCATGAGTGACCTGTTCTTTCGTTCAGCAACTCCATTCTGTTGAGGTGTATACGGCACTGTACATTGGTGTTTTATCCCACGTTCAGCCAGAAATGCATTAAAATCTGAAGACATATATTCCCCCCCTCGATCAGAACGGAGGGTGCCCATTTTACATGCTGACAGATTTTCAGCCAAAACCAAAAACTGTTTGAAGCACATGAACACTTCGGACTTTGCTTTGAGTGGATATACCCATGCATGCCTGGAAAAATCATCAATGAAAGTCACGAAGTAAAGGTAATTTCCAAAAGAGGGTGTCTGCATAGGACCACAGACATCACTATGTACAAGCTGCAATTTCTGCATAGCCCGAACTGAACCATCTTTTGGAAAGGAAGAACGCTGCATTTTGCCCAAAATACAGCCTTCACAAACATGTTTTCCAGGTGCCTCAAGTTTGGGCAAAGAGGACACCATTTCAGATTTCTGCAGGCGTAACAAACTAGCAAAATTCAGATGACCAAAGCGTGCATGCCAAAGCTTTGCATCTGACATAGCCTGAGAATCATGAACTGCACATGCCGAATCATTCACAGATCTTTCATAGTCTATGAGCTTATACAGCCCACGACATAAAATGCCAGAAGCAATAATCACATCGCCATTTGAGAGATCATGGACTGTACACCTGTCATCAACAAATTTCACAACCAAGCCAATCTTGGCTAATGCAGAAACTGATAACAGATTCTTTTTTATCCCTGGCACAAATAAAGCATCTGACAAAGTGAAAGAACTACCATCAGCAGTAGTCAGAATGATCTTACCAACTCCCATAACAGGATAAGAGGAGTTATTGGCGCATGTGACAGTATTCCCTGTAGGAGCAAGCTCAAGTGAAGAGAAGAAACTGCGCTGCGAGGTAATATGTTTGGTCGCCCCACTGTCAAAGTACCAAACATCTGAGTCTACTGCAGACATGCACTGATCATGAGAAGATGGGTCAAAACTGCAGACAGTAGTAAACGCCCATTCTTCTTCCTGCACAAGATTTGCAGACTCTGTTTTTGGTGTAGAGGCCTCTGCAACAACCATTCCAGCCTCTTTCTTCTTTGCCTCTTTAGCAGCCAGTTTTGGACAGTTCTTTATAATATGATCATTTCCTTTACAGTACTTGCAGAACAATTTCTGCTTTTCTGATTTCTTTTCATCTTTATCCTGGTTCTTCGATTGTGCAGCATTTGCAGATTTCTGCTTACTAGTAGAAGAGCTCCATTTTCCTTTGCCCTTCTGACTAGCCAGGAAAGCTTGATCTGCAACACGCATAATGGACCTGTTCTGCCTGGACTGATCTTCCTGCAACAGAACAGAGACTAATTCCTCAAATGACAAGGCATTCGGATTGCCTTTCATCATCAACCGAAGAGTAGAGGCAAAACTCTGATATGAATCAGGAAGACCATTCAGAACGGTCTGCACAAGTGAGCTATCTGGTATAACCTCATCAGCAGAAATCAATTGTTCCTTCAGGTCTTTGATCTTTGTAAGAAAACTGTCCATAGAATCACCTTCATTCATGTGCTCACTCTCCAACTGTTTTCGGAGGTAAGCAACACGAGACTCATTCCTAGCCTGGTACAAAGTGGTAAGTGTATCCCAAGCATCCTTTGCTGTTCTGCAAGAGCGAATGTGAGGAATACTGGCACGTTTGACAGACAAAGCTATCAATGCATGTGCCTGGGCATCTCTGCCATCCCAACGAATCTGCTCTGCAGTAGGTGCAACAGAAACAGCAGCACGAACAGGAATCTGCGGAATATCATCTTCGACACCATCTTCATCAGCTCCAACACCTGTATTTGCAGTACCTGTCGTTACAGGTGTAACAGGACGTCTTTCAACACCCTGCACAATGTTCCACAATCCTTTTGCAACCAGTACATGTCGCATCATATAAGCCCATAATGGGTAGTTGGTACCATCCAACTTATCCTCAACAGCCAACATACGGAATACATCACTGCTTTCAGCCATGGCCGGTGACTAAAATACCTTGATGCAGAAAATTGACTGTATCTAAAAAAGTTGAACGGAACTGCCCAAACGAGTTCTGCTAGACCTGTAGCAGACTTCGAGACGCTTAAACTTGCAAACAGAAACTGGTATATACCTTTGGCACAAAAGGACGAAATAGCCTGCACAAGCACTGCGATAGTGCGTTCGGAGGCCGAAACGAGCTCAGATCGCGATTTCGGCACCACAAAGCGAAGCTATTTTGATCTCGGAAACACCGTGAGTATGCTCACCAAATTTTGTGCGAATCTGAGACTGCAAACGGAGGAGTGTCGACGGCGCCCTAGAAGAAGCAACGACCTGCTCTGATACCAATTGTTGGAGTTAGACGTCTGTGGAAGCACGCGAACAGCACAAGGAAGAAGAAGAAGCTTGGAGCACAACACACACGACTGAATGTATTACTAGAGAATGTACAAAGATAAGTAGCCCATTAGGGCAATAGGCGTATATACAAGCCGGGGGAAAAAAACCTCCTAAAGAGGGAAAAAAGTGCCCCGGCGGTCCTAGAGTGTTCACACACATCACTACCTAAATATATCAACATGTATGTGTGTACCTTCAGTCGCTCATATACATACACACATCCATAAACAAATATATGCATATCCACATATATATATATATATATATATATATATATATATATATATATATATATATATATATATATATATATATATATATATATATATATATATATATACACATAGGCATGTATGCATGTGACCTGATGTTTGTGTACGTTTGTGTATACATATGTGTATATAAATATGTGTATAAATATTTATAAAAATATATGTGTATATTAGGTGTATATATATATATATATATATATATATATATATATATATATATATATATATATATATATATATATATATATATATATATATATATATATATATATATATATATAGTTATACATATAAATATAACAAGTAAAAGCAATGCATAGCGTGCATTATCATGACAATGAGCCATAAGTGTTTGGATCTCTTTTAGACACCACTTATGCGACCACCCAGTCCCAAATTGTATGTCAAATGAACTAAGAACATATTTTTTATCCCTCTCATCATGCTCACTACAAAAAGAAAATCATGTAAATAAAACATAATATATTTATTTCAATTTATATGTAAAACCTATACTTACTTCCACTCTAAGTGGAAAAGGTGGAGGTAGGAGTCGCACAATGCTCACATTCTTCTTCTGAACTCCAATCCATTCGCTATATAAAATATATTTCCCTCTAGCTCTATATCGCACTCCAACCCTAGGATGCCAATGCATGTGCTCATAGCCACATGTGCTCTACTCTCATGATCTCTAGGAGGTTTAGTTGTCTTGAAAATAGATAGATAAAAATAAAGAATAATATTTGTTATAATATCATTAAAAGAAATTTTGTGAAAAAAAAGCATACCTATGAGCAGATAGTTCTCCTCCTCCATGTGGAGCCTATGCATGTGCTCATAGCGACATGTGCTCTACTCTCATGATCTCCAGGAGGTCTAGTTGTCTTGAAAATAGATAGATAAGAATAAACAATAATATTTGTTATAATATCATTAAAAGAAATTTTGTGAAAAAAAAGCATACCTATGAGCAGATAGTTCTCCTCCTCACATT
>CM035415.1:111642531-111655031 GCA_020310875.1 Ceratopteris richardii
ATACACACACATGTTCATACACACACATAGACACACACACACAAACACACAAACACACAAACACACACACACACATAGACACACACAACTACACATATACAGACACATTCATACAATCACATGCATAAATACACACACATGGATATGCATGTATAGGTGAACATACATACAAACTTGATACAAGCACCTACACATATACACACACATAAATGATAGAGAAAAACAAGCTCTCATGCCACTGATGGAATAAGTGAGGGTGAGCATGGCGTGTCGATGCAAAAGCGTAAATAAGATTGCAATCTCACAAGGATCTTCGAATACTAAATTTTGATCCAGAAGCACTCTTTTACTTAACCACATTACCATACATTTACTCTTGTGCACATTTAGTACATAATCACTCACCAATTCATCTTCATGTAATCATTAGGGGAAAAAATGAACCCTGAATGGGCCTTTTAGATTAAGGGGTGATTAGTGATGGACCAATGAGAAGAGGGTGGTGGCCACTGTCTACTCCCTTAATCACCTAGACTAGGCATAGGCTTCCCTTGTTTCTTTGTGGTCAAAGCTGGTATGAATGACTAAAAACCAGGAGTTGTTCTTCAAAATTGGTTTGATGGGCCTAGAAAAAAGTCGTTAGAAAATGTGGACCATTGGATTAGGAAAAGATCCAAAGGTGTAGCTTGAAATTCATGAGAATTTGCGCCTTCATATCTCGTCCGTTGGATGTATCTAGAAATGAGCGGTTGTGATGCATTGTTTTGAATTTTGGGCCACTTTCCATTGCATCCATTGGATCTTTGCTTGATCTAGTGGTTGTGAAGCTTCACACTTGAGAGAATCCCAAAGCACTTTCGTAGCCATTAGATCTCTAAGAAATCGAACGGACTGCGCCAATTTCCGCCACGCGACTGCGCCAAAGTTTTTGTCCTTTTTTGCCAGTCCACAAGCTCCCTCAGCTCATTGAATGCCCCTTATTTTGGCCTTTAGTGACAGGTGCACTCGGATCCATCTCCTCCGTCCGTCAAGTGTCTATCCAATGGTCAATACTGCCGACGACTGTTCTCTTTGTGGGAGAACTTTTGTCCTTATGTGACAGACACACAAAGCTCAATCTTCGACGTCCATTCAATCTAATCCAAGGGACAAGAATGTAGACAAATCCATTTGCACTAAGCACATATCTTAGAAGAAATATTTTATTGCCAAAACCACTGGTGGTTTTTTTTGTGACCTTAATCCTAGTTTTTGTTAACTTTAATCGCTAAAAATTAGGGATCCTTACAAGGCCCATGCAGGGTTCATTTTTTCCCCTAATGTCCATCCAAGGAGGTAATTTGGGCATCCTTAAACATGTACCAAAATAGCATATATAAACCAAATTAACATTGTGCCATCATGTAGGTACTCTAGACTATCATATCTAGGTGAAACACTTCCAATATCAACAATGAAACCTGAGGAATACCTTCTGCAAGTTGACAACTTTTGCTTTCTACAAATTTCAGATCTGTCCAAGATTGCAAACCTCCAACTTTGACTACTTATACAAGTTGCACGAGTTATGCTATTGAGATGATTCCACTTCACCTTAGAAGTCCATCTCTTGGACTATAAAATCACACTCATAACATTTACATAAGCATTTTATATCAGTTATAAAAGTCCAAAGTATTCATCTCAAAGAATTAAATTTCAGACCTATCCCAAAGTTACAAACCTCCAACTTTGAATCATCAATAAAACTTGCATCAATTATGATATTGAAAAACTTTCACGTTTCCTTACAAGTAAATGGACTGGAATATCACAAGACACTCATATTTAAATAAAACATTTTACATTAATTATAAAAATTTGTTGAAAGTAGGCATCTAGAACAGTTGAATTTTAGACATGTCCAAAAGTTACAAACCTCCAACTTTGATCATCAATAAAACTTGCATCAATTACGATATTGCAAAAATCTAAGTTCCCCTTAGAAGTACATGCCCTTAGCTATCAAAGCACATATTCATAACATTAAAATACAAAGTTTTTATCAGCTATAAAGACCTATCCAAAATGGGTATCTCCAATGTTCCGATAAGTTGTAAGTTGCTTCAACAATCTTCCTACATTTCAACAAATCATCTTATTATCAAATTATGCATAATACTAACTTCTTCATACAACATCACACAATGCTTGAGATGAGTATAAGCATCCATGATGCTTCACATGAAGGCAAGATCCTCAATCTAGTCTCACATATGAGATGCGATATGACTCATGTGACTTGCTTATTCAAGCACAACTCAAAAACTCCTTCGCACGTAGGTGTGTGTGCTCACTTAGCACTCATCCCACACATTTAAGATTACATAACCGAGCTCACACAACTAGAAAACAATGTACTCACATATATAGAATAATATGCACTTTCCCATAGAGCAGCCCACAAGTAGATGCGCATATTTGAGAGTCAAAAATCAATCTTCTTTAACATTTATACACATTCACATGTCATATAAGAGTAGTAGAAGCTTGCACACACATTCAACCATACACATAAGCTGGAAATGGTTCACTACTAACAATGAGAGAAGAGAGTATATAACAAGCATAAAGCTTAAAGATCAACATCTACAATGAACACATGAGTCATGCATCACTACATAGTGTGTGGGAGGATAGTGGATGCTTCTCTACATGATGAGAAGAGTTCTAACACTCAACACATCAACAAGGAGGACAATGTAGATACTCCTATTGCTAAAAGGAGCTCAAGAAAGTAGTGGGCTACACTCCTCTTTATATAGTGTGTGGAGAATGGCTCTTCAATGAGCTGAAAAGGTAGAGTAGCTGAGAGGAGAGATTCTATCAATCAAGGATTGTTCATTAGCTCCTCAATTGTAGCTCCAAATTGAAGCGCTCCAGTTAGGTGAGTTCATTTGGTTGATTAGCTCATCAATTTGCATGCGCAAGGACTTTAGTATGCTTCCAATTTCTTCACGTAGCCTTTACACTTGAAAAAACATTATTTTTAAGCTATGCTCTCATTTAAATGAGTTAAGAGGTGGTTCACATGCTCTATTCAAGAGATAACTAAAAAACTAAGTGATGGAAGTAGGAAATGAAAGGCAAACTTGACATTGGGCTTTACAATTGAAGCTTGCATTTTCAACACTCCCCCTCAAGATACAATTCGAAGAGCCATGCAATTCTCCATATGAGCCCCTCCTTCTCGAGAGCTTCATATGCTTATTGGTTGAGTTGTAGCTTCTTCTTCATCTTGCTTGAACCTCCATTGCTACATTAAATTTGATCTCCTTGAAATATTGAAGTAGATACTACATAGTTATTTATCCAAGATCTCATTACCTTCAAGAATTCTTTGTCTTCATCCTTTGCTATCTCGAAATGATCACTTTGGAGTTAGCAATCCTCTTGTCCATACACGAGTGTATGGAAGAAAGAAAGGTGAGTGAATATGTATCTTGCTTCCAAAGAAAGATCCATCAAAGCTTGAATCTTTTCCTTTGCTCTTGGCTTCTTCATCATTCATGTCCTTTGATGCTCTCTTGAAATCTTTGTCCTCTAATCTTGAAAGGAACTCTTCTATTATGGCTTCTTCTTCTCGTGCCAACTTAGCGCTCTCTCTCTCTCTCACTCTCTCCCTCTCTCTCCTTTTGATTCTTCTTCTATTCCAAAATCTTCAACTTCAACTCATTGCTTTTATTCATCTTTGTTTAGCTTTGTCTTGAATTCAAAGAGATCTTCTTGTCTATGTCTTGCTTTTCCTTTATCTCTTGCTCTCTAACTTAACTTCTTTCCATGTCTTTGTTGTTGTTCTTCTTTGTTGGTTGTTGTAGATGGCTTTCGTAAATCTTTATCTTGTTCTTTTGACTCTCTTAAGTGATTTTGTCCTGGTCTTTCTTTGATGGCTGCTCTTGATGGCTTTGCTACATCTTCCTCTTGTTGTCTCTTCAATTGATCACTTCCTTCTTCATTCTTGGCTTCCCAATCTTTATTCTCCATGCTCATATCTTCAAAAATTCTGCGAACAACTTGAAGTGCTGAATTTTTAAACCATTCAACAAACTCACCAATACCTTCATAATTCGAAGGCTCTACATGGACTTCCTCACTCCATCTTGACTTGTCTCGAAAGTCGAAGTCTTTGTTAGTACTCGCGTACTCATAGTCTCCCCTTTGATCTTGAATTGGCTTGTATTGACCTACTAGATACTCACATAGACATTCAAAAAGGTTCCACATAGTTTGCTTTTCAACAAACAGTATACCTTAATGTACCAATCACATATGTGGGATAAGAAGACAAAATGGTTTTTGTCTCACAATGAGACTCCTAGCTTTCCAAGTGAAAGCTTGACCATGGCTTTTCAAGATAAAGCATAACTATCAAGAAACCAAGATTGTGCAAGCAATGTATTACCACAAACTAGATGCATTTACATATGCAATAAACCAATAACCAGCAACCCTCTTGTTTATGAAGCTTCAAGCTTCTCTTCTTTGTCTTTTGTAGCTTTAGGTCACCTTGTGCATGACCTCTTCAAAAGACTTGTTCAGTTAAGGTATCTTCAAGCACTTTTCAATCACTCAAATGAACCAAATATACCTTGGGGGACTTCTTCAATGATCGACAACTTTTATGGATCAACATCTAGATCACTTACCAGTTGAATGGTAGTCTTCACAAATGCTTCTCCAATGCTTCAAAAATCATGTTTCAATTCTCAATTACAAAACAAAATTTCTTGCAACTAAAGCATGCCTCATAGGCAAGCATCCTTCTTGCACACCTCCTTGCATATGCTTCTTGATTCCAATCCACAAGCATACAACATGTTCTCTTTTCCAATGTACCAAATAGCTTCAATAGACTCTTAGCCATACATATGTGGCTCTAATACTACTGATAGAGCAAAAGAAGCTCTCACACCACTGATGGAATAAATGGGGGTGAGCGTAGTGTGTCGATGTGGAAGTGTAAATAAGCTCACAACCTCACAAGGATCTTCAAATATTGAATTTTAATTGTGAATCACTCTTTTACGTAACCAAATTACCATACATTTACTCTTGCACACATTTAGTGCATAATCATTCACAAATTCTTCTTCATGTAATCCATCCAAAGAGGCAATTTGGGCATCCTTAAACATGTACCTAAATAGAATACATAAACCAACTTAACAATGTGTCATCATGTATATATTCTAGAATATCATATCTAGGTGATAGAGGTCCAATATCAACAATGAAACTTGAGCAATACCTTCTACAAAATGATAACTCTTGCTTTCTATAAATTTCAGATTTGTCCAAGATTACAAACCTCCAACTTTGACACCTTATACAAGGTGCACCGGTTATGCTATTGAGATGATTCCACTTCCCCTAAAAGTACATGCCTTGGATTATCAAACGATATTGATAACATTTACATAAGCATTTTACATGAGTTATAAAAGCTTGTCCAAAGTAGGCATCTGGAACAATTCAATTTCAGACCTTTCCCAAAGTTACAAACCTCCAACTTTGATCATCAATAAAACTTGCATCAATTAGAATATTGCAAAACTTTCACTTCGCTTAGAAGTACATGCCCTCGGCTATTACAAGACACTCATAACATTCAGATAAGCATTTTACATCAGTTATAAAAACTTGTCCAAAGTAGCCCTCTCGAATAGTTGTATTTTAGACCTATCCAAAAGTTACAAACCTCCAAATTTGATCATCAATAAAACTTACATCAATTATGATATTGAAAACTTTAACTTCACCTTAGAAGTACATGCCCTGGACTATCAAACCACATTCATAACATTCAAATACAAACCTTTTATCAGCTATAAGGACTTGTCCAAAATGGGTATCTGCAATGTTCTAGTAAGTTGTTAGTTGCTTCAACAATATTCTTGCATTTCAACAAATCATCTTATTATCCAATCATGCATAATACTAACTTCTTCATACACCATCACTCAGCACTTGAGATTTGTATAAGCATGCATGATATTTCACACGAAGGCAAGATCCTCAATCTAGTCTCACATACGAGATGTGATATGACTCAAGTGACTTGCTTATTCAAGCACAACTCCAAAATTCCTTTGCACATAGGCATGTGCACTCACTTAGCACTCAACCACCACATCTGAGATTCCAGAACCAAGCTCACAAGACTAGAATACAATACACTCGCATATATAGAATCATATGCACTTTCCCATAGAGTAGCCCACAAGTAGATGCACATATTCGAGAGTCACAAATCAATCTTTTCTAACATTTATACACATTCACATGTCATATAAGAGTAGTAGAAGATTGCACACACATTCAACCATACATATAAGCTGGAAATGGTTCAGTACTAACAATGAGAGAGAGAAAAAGTATATAGCAAACATAAAGCTTAATGATCGACCTCTACAATGAACATATGAGTCACATATCACTTCATAGTGTGTGGGAATATAGTGAATGCTTCTCTAGATAATGAGAAGAGTTCTAGCACTTAACACATCGTGGAGGAGGACAATGTGGATACTCCTATTGCAAAGACGAGCTCAAGAAGCTAGTGGGCTGCACTCCTCTTTATATAGTGTGTGCTGAATGGCTCTTCAATGAGCGGAAAAGGTAGAGTAGCAGAGAGGAGAGATTCTCTCAATCAAGACTTGTTCATTATCTCCTCAATCGCAGCTCCAAAATTAAGCAGTCTAGTTTGGTGAGTTTATTTTCTTGATTAGCTCATCAATTTTCATGCGCAAGCACTTTAGTATGCTTCCAATTTCTTCACATAGCCCTTTCAACCTTTACACTTGACTAAAACTTATTTTAAGCTATGCTCTCATTTAAATGTGTTAAGAGGTGGTTCACATGCTCTATTCAAGAGATAACTAAAAAACTAAGTGATGGAACTAAGAAATGAAAGGCAAACGTGACATTGGGCTTCACAACTGAAGCTTGCATTTTCAACAATAAACATATTCACACGCATGAGTATGCATACATACATACACACATACATACACACAAACACACATATATGCATACACACATACACATACACATACACATATACATACACATACACATACACATACACATACACATACACATACACATACACCTACACATACACATACACATACACATACACATACCCATACACATACACATACACATACACATACACACACATATATAGTCACATTCACATATACATACACATGCGTACACACACAAACATACACATACACACACATAGAAACTTACACACGCACAAGTATATGCTTACATAGATACACACATGCATACACAAATACACATACACGAACATAGGCACACACACACACACACACACGCATATATATATATATATATATATATATATATATATATATATATATATATATATATATATATATATATATATATATATATATATATATATATATATATGCATACACACACAAACACATACACTCACATGCGTAGATACACAAACATACATACATATACACACATCCATATACATACATACACACATGCACACACACACAATCATATGCATACACACACATGCATCAACACATATACATACATACACATGCATACACATATACATACATACACATGCATACACATATACATACAAACACATACACACATACATAGACACACACATACACACACATACACACACATACACACACATATACACATACACACACATATACACATACACATATACACATATATAGAATCACATACACACATATACATACATGCATATTCATGCACATACATGCATACATATACGCATGCATACATACACACATGCATGCCTGCATATACACACACATGCATATGTACACATATGCATACATACATACATTCATATACACACACAAACATGCATGCACACATGCATACACACACACACATACACAAAAACACATGCATACACACATACACACATACATATGCATACACACATATACATACACTACAACATATTGAGGGAATACTAACGGTCAGTGTACCGACGGGCAGCTGTCGGCGTCGGTATACCCCTCGGACAATTTGGGAAAGCCGCTTTGCCTCGGAACCACAGCGTCGGTATACGCACTGGTATATGCATTGGTACTTTGCTGGACCTACCGACGCTTATACCGACGCTCTTTTTTTAATCGGGCTTGAACCCGAAATTCATCATTCTGAGCATTTTGAATCTAGATCTTCTCCTTTCGAGTTTGCGTGCGCCAACAACAGATCTCTGTTTGTCATCCTCTCTCTCTCTCTACCTCTCTCCCTCCCTTCCCTCTCTCTCTCTCTCCCTCTCTCTCTCTCCCTCCCTCTCTCTCACTATCTCTCTCTCTCTCTCTCACTCTCTCTCACTCTCTCTCACTCTCTCTCCCTCTCTCTCCCTCTTTCTCTCTCCCTCTCTCTCTCTCTCTTTAAACAAACCTCTATCTTTATAGATCTAAAGTTTTGGTAAGTAGATCACACATATTGTAGCACTCTTTTTTCTTTTTCTATGTTTTTTCTTTACTAATATGTTCTTTGTTTGGTTTTGCAAGAGATTTTGGGATCAAATCTTTGTAAATTCGACGAAGAAGAACTTCAAGTGGATTTTGATGACCATGATTCAAACAATTCTCTCTCTCTCTCTCTAAACACACCTCTATTTTTATAGATCTGATGCTTTGGTAAGTAGATCGCACATATTGTATCACTCTGTTTTCTTTCTTTATGTTTTTGCTTTTCTAATATCTTCTCTCTTTAGTTTTGCAAGAGATTTTTGAGATCAAATCTTTGGAAATTCAACGAAGGAGAACTTCAAGTGGATTTTGACAACCTTGATTCAAAAATTACATCAATGTAAGTAAGACATATATCACTCTTTTATCTTTCTTTATATTTTTGTTTTCTAATATCTTCTCTCTTTATTTTTCTTTGAGAGAGAGAGAAACGGATATGCATATGCATACATGCATGCATATGCATACATACATGCATGCATATGCATACATTCATGCATATGCATACATGCATGCATATGTATACATGAATGCATATGCATACATGCATGCATGCATGCATGAGGGATATGCATATGCATACATGCATGCATATGCATACATGAATGCCGTATGCATACATGCATGCATGCATATGCATGCATGCATGAGGGATATGCGTATGCATACATGCATGCATATGCATGCATGCATGCATGAGGGATATGCATACGCATACATGCGTGCATATACATATGCATATGCATGCATGCATGCATGCATATGCATACATGAATTTTTATATTCTTGTTTTCTAAGATCTTTCTTTATTTTTTGTTTTCTTTCTTTATATTTTTGTTTTCTAATATGCATACATGCATGCATGCATATGCATACATGCATGCATACATGCATGCATGCATATGCATACATAAATGCATACATATGCATACATAAATGCATGCATATGCATACATACATGCATGCATATGCATACATACATGAATGCATATGCATACATGCATGCATATGCATGCATGCATGAGGGATATGCATATGCATACATGCATGCATATGCATACATGCATGCATATGCATGCATGCATATGCATACATGCATGCATGCATAGGCATACATACATGAATGCATATGCATACATGAATGCATATGCATACATGAATGCATATGCATACATGAATGCATATGCATACATGAATGCATATGCATACATGAATGCATATGCATACATGAATGCATATGCATACATGCATGCATGCATGAGGGATATGCATATGCATACATGCATGCATGCATAGGCATACATACATGAATGCATATGCATACATGAATGCATATGCATACATGCATGCATGAGGGATATGCATATGCATACATGCATGCATATGTATAGATACATACATGCATGCATATGCATACATATATGAATGCATATGCATACATGAATGCATATGCATACATGCATGCATATGCATGCATGCATGCATATGCATGCATGCATGCATGAGGGATATGCATATGCATACTTGCATGCATATGCATACATACATGCATGCATATGCATACATACATGCATGCATATGCATATGCATACATGCATGCATATGCATATGCATACATGAATGCATATGCATACATGCATGCATATGCATGCATGCATGCATATGCATGCATGCATGCATGAGGGATATGCATATGCATACATGCATGCATGAGGGATATGCATATGCATGTATGCATGCATGAGGGATATGCATATGCATACATGCCTGCATGCATGCATGCATAGGCATACATACATGAATGCATATGCATATCCCTCATACATGCATGCATATGCATGCATGCATGAGGGATATGCATATGCATACATGCATGCATATGCATACATACATGCATGCATATGCATACATACATGCATGCATATGCATACATACATGCATGCATATGCATACATGCATACATATGCATACATCAGTGCATATGCATACATGCATGCATGCATGAGGGATATGTATATGCATACATGAATGCATATGCATACATGCATGCATGCATGATGGATATGCATATGCATACAGGCATGCATATGCATACATACATGCATGCATGATGGATATGCATATGCATACGTGCATGCATATGCATACATGCATGCATATGCATACATGCAAGCATGCATGCATAGGCATACATACATGAATGCATATGCATACATGCATGCATATGCATACATGAATGCATATGCATGCATGCATGCATGAGGGATATGCATATGCATACATGCATGCATATTCATACATACATGCATGCATATGCATACATACGTGCATGCATATGCATACATACGTGCATGCATATGCATACATACGTGCATGCATATGCATACATGCATGCATATGCATACATGCATGCATATGCATACATGCATGCATATGTATACATGAATGCATATGCATACATGCATGCATATGCATGCATGCATGCATGAGGGATATGCATATGCATAGATGCATGCATATGCATACAAGAGTGCATATGCATACATGCATGCATGAGGGATATGCATATGCATACATGCATGCATATGCATACATACACTCATGTATACAAGCAAGCATGAGGGATATGCATATGCATACATGCATGCATATGCATACATGCATGCATATGCATACATACATGCATGTATACATGCATGCATACATACATGCATATATGTACATGTATGTATACAAGCAAGCATATGCATATGAATATGTATACATGTATGCATATGCATATGCATATGTATACAAGCTTAAGCATGCATATTCATACAAGCAAGCATATGCATACATGAATGCATATGCATACATGAATGCATATGCATACATGAATGCATATGCATACATGAATGCATATGCATACATGAATGCATATGCATACATGAATGCATATGCATACATGAATGCATATGCATACATGAATGCATATGCATACGCATATGCATATGTATACATGAGTGCATATGTATACAGGCTTAAGCATGCATATATATACATTGGATGAGATGAGATCTTCATATTGCATCAGATGGGATCTCCACGTACACCTTGGGGTGCACATGATCATGACGAATCGAAGATATATCATATCCGTAATGGAGCTCTAGTTATGGATGCGGCGGGGAAGTCAATGTGTCAACGTATACGACAAATCTGCTCTATCGAATTTGGTCATTTAGTAATGTTAAAATAGACGGAACAATATAGAGACTCTAAAAATCATATCACACAATGCATATATGAAGAGTACCGGCCAGCACCTGGCAATCCTATTGTGAGTTCTGATTGGATTCAACATACAGCACGCGAGGTGATGTCGCATCGACAATCAAAAGCTCACGATGCTTTCAAAGCAGGCTTACCAAAGCCTATATGGCTAGATGCCGAAGAATGGGAATCAATTCAGGATGAGCATCAACATACTCCTGATCGGTATCATCAACAGAGAGATGCGGCGGCCACACATTTAGATACGGTTGGAACGTCGCATTTAGGTAACGGCAGATACGACATTATGCACTACTAGTTTGTAAGTATGATGTTAATTATTGAAGTTGTTTGTGTTAAGTATATTATGTATATTCATCTAACATTTTGCATATTTACTATAGGAGTTGGCAATGGATCGTCCTCCAACGCGAACTGAGGATCATATGGATATCGACATGGACTGACTACACTGTTACAAGACTTAGAGGGATGCAATGAAATCGTCTTATGGGAGAATATTCTTGATTAGGTAAAGTTATATCTTGGTTTCATGTTTCTAGTTGTTGTTTATAAGTATCATATTAATTGGTCTTATTTTATACATATGTTTTGTTGCAGGATTGTAGGTGTAAATATTTTGATCAATGCCACAATTTTGTATCACACTCGCATACGACAATG